>JAUESF010000080.1:3531089-3548278 GCA_032274765.1 Malacoctenus tetranemus
TGAACTGACCTCGCTGTGTTAAAGCTTTAACATAAACTGTTTACACCAGGATGGTCCTGGGACTCGGTTCTCAGGGGTGATCAATTCAGAATAACATCCAGTTTTTTCTGCACACCGGGCAGAATGAATCAGTCTTTATTTGAGGAAACTAACACTCGTCTTCTTACTAATTCCAAGAGGATACTGGTTGGTCACCATGCTTGATTTCTGAGCGGGCAGAATCCTTCAGAATCTGAACAGGACAAGACGGACCAAGAGACCGTTGAGATCTGACGTTTGAACGATCAGTGCTTGTGTGCCAGACAGCACAGTTTGCCCGTGCTTTGTAATTAAAAGTTTTGAATTAAAAACCACTTGAAGAAAAGTTTGAAAGCCTGTAATAAATTAACTTGACCGAATCTGTGTGTTTTTAAAACTGCAGTCACAAAGCCTTCCACATTCATATTCAGTGATTCACGTTCACACCAATTGCAACAGAGGCCAAGCAAGGTCTCTGCACTCCATTGGGAGCATCTTGGGCTTCACTGTCTTGCCCAAGGACACTTTGGTACCTTGGACAGTGAGAAATGGAGATCAAACTCTCGACCTTGAATTTGCAGATTCCTCACTCGACCACCTGAGCCGCTTGGTGTTCAGAAATCACTGTGGCTTGGTGAGAAAAAGCTCCTGATGTGGTTGGGAGCCGATGTTTGTTGTGGCTCTTTGACATTTCCTGCTTTGTGTTACAGCCTGAAATGACTGTCATTGTTTGGTGGGGGGGAGTGTGAGAGGAGAAGGCAGGTTGCAGTCACAGGCAGCTCAGTTCACACTGGTGTAAAGTCAGGAAACAGGTGAAACGGTCCGGGCTGATTCTGTCATGATATCACAGAAACTCCATAACCGCCTCCTTTCAGGGTGAATAACTAGCATGCCATATTTTTTTATTCATCCATTAAAGAAAATGTGGTGTAAAAATGACAAATTGTGGTTTTACGGCGCTTCCTGGCCAGGCGCAGACAAAATATCTGCAGGAGGCGAAACATAATCAAAAGAGGAGAAGGAGAGGAGGAAAAAGAGAAGAAATCCTTTTCATTATTTCTGCCACACGGGTGGCATTAAAGGGAGAAAACACACACACACACACGCCGCAAACAAATGGCACCAAACTGAATCAAGAAAGGCATCGACCGCGCTGACAGCCCTTAAGTGACATGAAAAATGGTACATAAAAGACTGATGGGACAAACTCTACGTCTTGTTTTGGGTGTCAATACTTGCATCAGCGAGATCGATACGAAAAGAAAATGGAATAAACAGCCTTGTGGAGGCCGCGGCCCTATGCTGCTCCTCTGCTATTTGTGCGTGTGTGTGTGTGTGTGTGTGCGTGTGTGTGTGTGTGTGTGTGTGTGTGTGTGTGTGTGTGTGTGTTTGTTCTATATATACATATAGCTATACGCTCCCATCATAATTCATGACATCGTGCATCACTGCACATCTTATCAGTTCATTTGAATCACTCCATTCCCATAATAGAAGGTCTCTGACTGTGATTGTGGCTCAACTGCTACATGATGTTGAGTGAAATCCAGATCTAGCGGCTCAGGCTCGGTCTCAGTGGCTCCGCTGGTCTCTTGGATGTAAATTTTTTCATGCAACTTATTGATCCCAACATGATAACCGAATTGATCTCATGCTAAACAGTGTGAACCGGGAGAGTAAACCTAAAGGAGAATCCAATTAGAATACTGTTCTACATTTCAACAAAGTGATGAGAAGGCATTATGTGCGTCTGCATACCAATCTCCATGACCAGACGAGCCATTTTCATCTGTATGTAAATGCTGAGTATGTAAATAAGCCGCGCGGCAGCCGAGCAGCAGATAGCTGTTGGGCTTGGGTTTATCGTGCGCGCGCGATTTGATCCACTGATCTGGTTGGCGCACACTTTACATCCGATCGCTTTTACAACATATCAGTTTCCCAGATAGGACTCAGTCACATAATAGGCAATATTTCCCTCATTTCATTCATTCACTCGAGCTGGGTCAGGCTTTCCTGGGCTGTTAGATTGGATGGAAGTGGAGCCAGGCAGAGCAAATGCTTTCTAACAACAATGAAATCGAGGTGATGTGTTTTCTCACATATCTCCTTATTTCCTAATGCAGTGGTGTCGCATTCGGAGGGAGTAACTTTAATCTCGCTCCGGAAAATTCCATTAATCTTTGGCGTTGCGCGCAACACAAAGAAGAAGATAAAAAATGCTGAGCGGTGGGGAAAAGAAAAAAAAAAAAGAAAACCCACTGACGCCATATTTCACGTCCTCACACCACGTTAGCCCGGGTGGAGTGCAGAGACATGCTAGCCCATTTCCCTGCTTAATGCAGCACATTCAAAGTGAATTAATGAAAAACCGCGGCGTCGAACGGATGTTGTTGGTGCTGCCCCGAAGACGAGTTGTCAAAGCAATCGAATCAACCAGCGCGACAGCCATTTTGTCCTTGCCATATAGATTATTTATCAATCTGACCATCCGCAGTGACGCATGCCTGCTTTTAGAGTCCGTTCACATCCACAGTCACCTCACATCAACCTACCAGCTGCCCATAATCTGGTTGTTTTTTGGTTCAGGGTCGACTGACCACAAGTGCGCATTCCGCTCCCGACGTCGTGTTTTCTCCCCCGTGAAACAAGAGAAAACAACGTTATTTATGATTAGATTAAAGTCTAATTTAAGGGATCAAATGGAAATCTCTCTGTGTTTCTTCCCAATAAACCTGCGGAAATATGATGTGATAAATCCGTAATATGCGAATGCCCATAAAATGTTAATCAATCATTCCACTCACACCTCCATAACACTCCTCTGAGTCTGAGACTGCCAGTGTGAAACTGTTTCAGCAAACAAAGACGATGAGGAGGAGACGCGGGAGCGAGCGTGTGTTTCTCAGTTTAGCAGAAAAAGAAGGGGGCTCCGTGGGTCCCCCTCCCTCCCCTCCCTCCCTCCCTCCCCCCACCTTTTTTGAAACACTTTCTGTCGTTCACAATGATCCTAATCTGCCGTGAAGGAGGCTGCACGTTACCGCCCCCCCCCTCCTCCTGCTCCTCCATTTCGCAGTCATTTGCATGGGCAGAGCGGAGCGCGTGCAGAACGCACGTTTCCACGCCAGGTTCCTCTCATTAAGTCACCTGTCACTTCAGGCCCATTATAGCAGCCCCGTATTAGCATCACCTCTCCTCCCCAATAGAGCACCTGGAGGTGCGCGGCGAGCCTGCAGGCTAATGGCAGCCTACACATCCCACATTAACCACTTCTGTGTTTCACAGCCGTACATCACATCGCACATAATGGATTGCTGATTTTCATAATGTGCATAACATACACAATGCCAAGTGGTGTAATGTATTCGGCTGAACACAAAAATTACACCCATTGCGCCACATAATCAAACGCACCAAATGTTCTCGCTGACTGTCGGAGAAAAAAAGAAAAGAGGAATAAAAAAAAGGAAAAAAAAGGAGTGAGATTTCTCTGCGTGGCCTGCCAGGGGCATGGTAACTTATCCAACCGCATGAGTACTATATCATCAAGAATGCATTTGTTATCTCTTGGGTACAGATACAGTGAAAGGCCCTCCAGATTGCGCCTGTATATTTCAATTACATTTGACATGCAGTGAAGGGTTTGGACTTCAAAAAGCTCCGCTCTGCACCACATCCAACCATGAAGTTAATCCTTTGCATTGTGGGGCTCTGATTGCCATGGGGCCGAGGTGTCAAAACTGGCAAGCATGATAATAGTTATACTGGTGCTGCTTTATGGGCCCTGCAGTGACCCCCCATGTCTGTTAACCTTGCTTCCTCTGTCTTATAAATCCTACCAGGAGAGGTTTATAGGGCTCACTTGTCAGGCCCTTTCCAGTTGGATTCGGTGGGAGGATCCGCGGCGCAGACAAACGACGCGGCGATAAATTCCACGTATGTTGATTGACTACAATGTACCGGCATGTTCACAGCGCCAAAGGACGATTCACATAGTAAATTTGCCAGCGGATCAGTAATTGGACTGATCGTTCCTCCCGGGATTAGCTTCAGGCCGTAGCTCACGCACTGAAAGCTACTTGAATGTAAAGAGGACTAATAAGAGTGTACATGTTTGTGCAGGGAGGGATTGAGGGGGAAAAAAAAGGATTTCTATAAAGACAAAAGATGAATAGAGAAACTGTATTGATGCCTTATATACAAGTTCAGCAATAGCATCACATAATAATGATGAAATGCAAGAGAAAAATCCTTCAAATACACAATGACGACTGTTTCACGAAGACACGAGGGTGTTTTTTTTTTTAACTCAACAGGGAATCAACGATCACTGTAGCTCCTCTGACAGGAACACACGCAGGCTTCCCGACTGAGACTTTTTATTAGACTGTTGCAGGAAATATTTTGTCACAAATGTGACGCTGGCATTTCTTTTTGGTTCACCTGGATATCAGCCAGAATCAAACTCTTCTTCTCTGATTTGTGAAGGCTAATTACAGCTGCGGGCCAAGCAGGCTGCGTGAAGTCATCGGCTAACATCGCTGTCACTTACTCACCAGTTCGTGAGTAAACAGCGTCGCCATCACTGAACCACCTGCTTGCTGCCTCACTGATCACGCGCGCCTGCTTCATAAATGTGTGTTCTCTTGGTGTTGCCCAAACAGAATCTAAAATGTGGTGTTATAATGAAAAATTGGGGCGAAAGTCAACAGAGGTTTGACAAGCCAACGAGTAGCAAAACAATGTGGCAGTAAAGGCGGATTTGTATTAGCTGAAAGTGTTTGTTTTGAATTTGTGAATAAATAAGATCAACAAAAGCAGCAAGAAAACAGCTGAAAGTAAACCACAGATTGCAGCAGTGACGTGGTGTAAAGGTAAGCTGGTGTTTACTCCAGGTCGCTGGTGCATCCCAGTGACTGTGGATACAAGCTGATGGCAGCGTGAGGCCACGACCAAGAAGATGCTGGTGCATGAGGAAGAGTGTCCATCAACACGAAACCACTGAACCCGTATCTGTATGCAGGGCCGGTGGGTGGTAGAGGAATGTAACATGGTGCCTGGCTAATCTCTCTGTGAACAGGAGTTCAGTGAAATGATAAATATTACACTGAGACCTAATGCTAAAGCTGGCAGTCACCAGTGAGCAGCGAGAGGCAGCAGCAAAAAAACCAACAAGCTAACAGAAACCTCAGTAACCGTGTAACAGATGTTACCTTAGTAACGAGTTATTGAGGTAATAAAAGTAGCATGGATACAGGAACTGGTTAGTGTATTCGATGTCATCTGTGCCACTGGGAACCACCTTTCTTCTAACGCTGTGAAACGCTTAAGAAGCACGAGTGGCGTCCTCAGCGCCGCATTCCCTTTTGTCCAAAACAGCTTGAGAAGCCATTGACCCTGATTTAAACACAGAGCTCTTTTCTAACGTTAAACTGAAAAGCCATCAAAGGCTGGACTTGAGGAGGAGAAGAGAAGCACTGGAATGCAAACATGTATTTCACCCATCTCTCCACAGAAAGCTTTTGCCGCCTCAATCAGAGCGATGCGCCAACTTCAGCCGCCCGCAGCTCGCTTCCACCTGGAAATGCGTCTCATTGCGCTCGGTGGTAACGACGCAGAGCCTGTGCTGTTTTTAAGTCCGCCTTCGCCGGGTCGCGGCGCGCTGCGGGTCAGTCACGGCCGACACTCTTTACAGATTGCTTTGCACTCTTATAGTGACGGCTCATGTTTTCTTGTTCCAGGACGAACGTGGGCGAGAGCTCTCAGTGCGTGTGGCATTTTTTTTTCTAATTACCAAAAAAAAAAGAGAAAGAAAGGAAGGAAGAGCGTTTTAAGATGTATTCACGGTAATTATGCACGAGGAGACTTTCCTTTTACCTCAGAGAGAATGATGATGACTCTCATCGTCCCCTCCTGATTCCTGCCTCTCCATTTGTGCCGGCCACTCGGACCTATCACGCCTATCAGAGGTAATGTGCGAGCGTGTCCGAAGCGACGCGCATGTCTCTCTGTCAGAATAAACCCTGTCCTCCTTGCTCCTCTCTCCCTCGTGGGTTGCGCTTGACTTCCGCCGTTTTCACAGCTGCTCTCAGCAGTGCACTCCATTACACCTTAAATCACTTAAAAGATCTGAAGCACCAAAAAACTCCCTCTGCAGCTAATTCACCCTGACCGTGTGGATCATCCGGAGGAAAGAAAGAGAAAAAAAGAGCAAGAAAACACTGCAACATCTGATTCCAGCCTAATAAAGTGCCGTTCCGTCTTGATAATGAAATCTATCGCTTGCGTTGAACAGACACGATTGAATCAAGTCGTGAAATTTGGCTCGCACTCTGGAGGACAGCTTGTTTTTTTGTGTTGTTTTTTTTTTTCAACAGGTACTTTAATCCCACAGATAAAAATCTCATATTAGATGCCCGCTCGCCCGGGCCTCACAGATCCTGGCGGGAGCCTGGTGAAAGAAGCAGATTCCTCTTTGTTGGGCATCCGAAAGCGAGCCACAGAGATTAGGCTCAATAAATAGAGGAGGGATAAGTGGGTCTTGTCCTGTGTTTGGTGGCACAGAGCAGTAGACACACAGAGGCATGACACGCAGCTGCACAGTGCTATTGATTCTCCGCTGGTCTCCAGGCACCCTTCCCTTTCATTCAGGCTGCCTGCCAAGTGCCTCTGAACAGGAGCCCCTGCTCTCCCAATGTCTGCACGTCTGCTTAAGCACAATCAATGGGCCATCAGCAGGGGAGAGAACGCACGCCACTGTCTTTACTTCCACAGGGTGTGAGTCAGGGAAATTGAAAATATATGTAGTGGAAAGGCATCATGATACCATGCAGGCATAAAGCATCATTGACTATCCGAGTGAAATCAAATGCTTTCAAAGGCCTCAAATGGAGGTTCCAGCCAGCGGCGCCCCCGCTACTCTCCAAAAGATCTTATTTGCCAGTAAATAAAAAAAGACTCCCCCCATTCATATTTGTCTCTATGACTATTTGTAAGATGCGGATCAATTTTTCGGCATGCTGGGCTCTGAGACAAACCGTCAGAATACCTCATTTCCCCCACATCAGATAAGCACTTGAAGGTTACTGCAGGAGAGCACAACACATATTTTCCTCCCTCCTGAGAATCATCGCTCCACAATGACAACCATGATTCAGCCGTACAAGCCTGTATGAGGTATGTGGGTCTTTTTTTTCCCCAAATCACACCTGAGGACAATGACAGATTGTGAGAAGGAGCCGACTTTGTCTTTTGCAGTGATAGGCGTTCAGCCTCTCCACTGGTGGTCCGTGGTGCAGCATTTTGCACCAGCATATGGCTTCAGTTCAGGTTGCGAAATCTGTCAGCCGGGGCTGTCACGGTTCACAATGGAGTGACAAAGACGTCCCCATTACCAAGGACGCTTCGGTTTTGTTCTCGCGCGGCAAAACATCTTTTTCCAAATCCATCTTCAAGCAACACAAAGGAGACTCCGAGCGGAATGCTGCAATATCTTTGTTGTTCCCCAAAGATAAATAATGTACCCTCTTACACAACTCATCTTTCATCTGCGCTTTGAGTCTAAATGGAAAGCACAGCTGAGGCAGCGCCGCATCCGAGATGGCAGCTTCAATCACCACGCCGTGCATATCACTAATTACGTGCTCATTGGTCATTTTGTGGGTGAGTGGCAGTTCGACTGGTATCGAGCGAGCTCGGGGAGAAGCGTTGTGCGCCATTAGGAAGACAGGAAGCCCACTAACTCAGTGTCACCTGCAGCACCAGAGTAGATTAGAGAGGAGCCGGCGGCACACCAGTCAATAAATGAAATAATTATCATAATGCAATAATAATAACAACCTCCACTGTTGCCCGCAGATCTGTAGCAGACCCAGGTGCTGAGCGCCTGCAACAATGCAGATGTGAGGGCCGACAAAAAACCAGGAGGGATTGCTGGGATTGGCTGTTCGCCTCCGATTCCTGCTTCAGTTAAACAAAGAAACATCCAGTGGAAGGAGCGCGTTTAAACTTTATATTCACTGCACTACGCCTCACACAGCTCAAGTGCACACACTTATTACCATTCAGCAGCACTCACACACACCTGCTGACACACAACACACACATACACACACGCACACACAGAGCTAGTGCACATAGCTCATGGCAATTTGTTTTGTGATGTTTGATTTGTGGCGTTCTGACTTTGAAATTAAAACAGCCTTATTTCAACAGGACCTCATTTCTGTGCCATCAGTGAAGAGAGAGCGAGAGAGAGTAAATGTGTGTGTGTGTGTGTGTGGGGGGGGGGGGGGTAAACACAGGCACAGTAGCTCTGTTAAACCCTGTGGAGCAATGAATGGAGGAGCAACCAGTATATTTTACACGCTGATCTGAGTCCCTGATGTATAAAGACGCAGGTGAGGATCAGAAAAAAGAATTGGATTGGCAGCTCGGTGACAAAGTTTTCAGCACCTTGGAAAGCGCCCGCTTCCAAGAAAGCGGCGCTGGAGTGAATAATGGTAATATTAATAGCACTCCTAATAATAAGCCCATAGCGAGGAGCTGTGCGCTTGAGTGCACTCATCGATACAAATTAATTTGATGTAATCGTCTTAACCGGCTTTAATTATTTTATGCGACATCAGCACATAGTGCAGCTGACGTTGTTCACGAGCATGAAATTAGCGTTCAAATATTTACTGTACCTCGCTGAAAGAGGGGAAAGAGGGGCGCTGTGAGGGGATGAATGAGAGGCAGATAGGGGGGGAGAGGTGTCCGTGCGTGCGCGCGCACGGCCTATACATTCCCTCAACTACTTTGCTTTAATTTAGTCGCCACACTTGCCGAAGTAAGATGCGTAAAAATGATATTGAACATATTGGCCAGTTCAGAGCGCTCTGCTTTGTTTGGCGCTCAAAGCTCTCAAGGAGAGACGCAAAAAATAAATAAATAAGACAAGATAAGATAAAGAGAGGAGGGGGGGGGGGGGGCGTGAGACTGCAATATTCAGTGCGCATGCAGCAAACTCTCCTCAAAACGACCAGGGACGAGCACTCACCTTCAGCAAGGTAAAGGGCACTTGTTGGGTGCAAACTCATTGACAGGCGATGCGTTGCGCATGCAGGCTTTTCTGAAGCGTTTTTTTTTTTCCGGCACTCTGATTGGTTAAGTGGAGCTCTGGAGTTTTAACATGCCTCAATAAATGCGCACCTGTGGCGGCACCATCGCTTATCAAACAGTCATCAAATAATGTGTGCACATTAAGATCTACAGTATAATTGCAGCTGCTCCCGAGGAATGACTTTGATGGCTAAGAGACAGTAATTAAATCACAGCTTAAGTCGTAATGAAGCAATCGGTGAGTGTAGCCAGAATAAACACGTCTGTGTAATCGAGGTGAGAGCGAGCTGTGGAGATGATGCTGGGGATGAATTGCCAAGTATGAAGGTATTCACGGACGTGTGCAGCCACCTACCCCAGTGTTGTCATGGTGACAATGGTGTACCAAAACGCAGCGGGGATACTGGTGAACTTGCTGGCTGTGGAGCCTTTCTCTGCATAAAACATGACCGTGGCAAAGATAATGATGGCCATGGTGAGGGAGAAGAGGAGGAAGCCCAGCTCGGAGGCGCAGCTCTTCAAGGTGTAGCCCAGGATGCGCAGCCCGGCGGAGTGCCGGGAGAACTTGAAAATCCGAAAGACCCGGAAGACCCTCAGCGTGACGAACGCCCCGCTCACCTGGTCATTGTCGGTCATAACCAGGCCGATGTAGTAAGGCATGATGGCAACCACGTCGATGACGCTCATCACACTTTTCATGAACTTGTAGCGGCTGGGCGCTGCGATCAAACGGAGCAGGTACTCGACGGTGAAGATCATGACGCACGCAGTGTCTAAACAAAAGAAGGCCAGCGCGTAACGGTCTCCACAGGAAACCTCCTTCGACCTGTTGGGCAGAGTCCCGCACGGAACCGTCTCCACCACGTTGGCCATCACCGATATGGCGATGAAGAATCCGGTGACATAGTAGAAGACCAGCGCTAAGGTGCTGGTGTGAGGGTTCTCAAACGCCCGCCACAGGTACTCCCGGAACGTGAGGTTCACCGGCGCCACGTCGTTGTTCATGTCCATCTCCTCGTCGTCCTGAAGCCTCTCCGCATTCTCGCGCCTCCGGTCTTTGTACTCCTCGTAACAGCAGTCCCCGATGATCTCCGGGATGATGCCGAAGAACGCCAGCTCCTCGTCGTACGCTGATATGCATTCTTGGCGCGGATAGTGTAGTTTCCCCGTGCGGTAAAAATTGAGGATGTTTCTGAAGATGTCGGGGTCACGATCGAAAAAGTACTCGTTTGTCTCTTCGTGGAAGAAGAAGTCCCGCTCCGTGCTGCCCAGCAAAGTATCCGGGTACCGCTCCAAAGTGGTCCGCCACGTCTGAAACTTGGTCCCACTCACGTTGAGGACGATGAGTCCGTCCTGGGCTTTCCGCTTGTCTTGCGGGGGAATGGGCATCGGGGTGCTCGCCACGGGCATCCATCCTATGGCCGCTGCTCGGGCGAAGGGAAGCCACGCCGCTACACCTGCTGCCATGCTGACCTGTAGTGTTTAATACGACCCTGCTCCGGTTATCACAGTGCTACGGCTCGGAGATGAATTGCATCTGCAGGGAGAACCGCACATAGAGACGCTGATGGTTACAGGCTCCCGAATCACCTCAGCTCAGTACAATGTGACGAGAAAACACACACGCACACACATACACACACGGACACACACAAGCCCATTTTACTTCTACCGATACTGCGCAAAGCATTATAGAGTATCACTCTCCTGCCTGATCCACAGTGGAACTGTTCAGTTATGGATGCACACTTTGCGGCAGAATATGAATTGGATTTCGGGGTTCGTCCCTCATCGATAAGCAGGAATCTCTTTCAATGAGGATCTCAACCAAAAGGGGGGGAGAAAAAACACCCACCTTAGAGAAGGTCGCTCTTTAAACTGCATCCACGGGTAGTTCAGTTCAAATGTCTATCCTCGGAGGGGAACACTTGCGATTTCGCCACCCATCTATTTGTCACCGCAGCCAGACGACAGAGGAAAAATAGTCCAATAACGTTGCATCAACAAGTTAAACAATTCAGGCGGCAGTTTCTCGGCAGAGAGCGGTCATTCGTCCGAGCGCGACCCTTTCCTTTTCTCTCCTTTTCACCATCCGCAAGGTTCATGTGCATAGGTTTTTTTCCTCCCCTCCCCTCCCGTTGCAGCTTCTCCTCAATAAACTCCTGTTCCTCTCGTCGACTGCAAGACCACCCTCCCCCTTCCTCACCACCGAGCCCCGACTGTGGAGGGAAGGAGGGAAAAAATCGCATGCAGGAGAGAGAGAGAGAGAGTGAGAGAGAGAGAGAGAGAGAGAGAGAGAGGAGGAGTGGTCCTATCTGCACCCAGAAATTCCTGCGCTGCTCCGCTGTTGGGAGAACTAATCAATGCGTAATGGTCGTCTAGGTAGGCGGCATCTCTCAAATCTCAAGCGAACGCGTGTGTTTCTGTCCTCCCTTCCCTGGGTGAGTCTCAGCACGCCAAGGACTTACCCACAACTGCATGTTGCGTTTCTCTCAATAGCGCTAACATTGTGAATTATAAGGAAATAAAACAGCTGTTTACTCCCCCCCTCCTTTTTTGTGTGAAAGTCGCAGTGCATCAGGTCCTTTCTTTAATCCCGCTGTAGTTCAGAAATTCCTATATTTTGCAAAACACCGATGAACAAATAAAAAGGACTTTGAGACGTTTGTCTCGCCGCTTGAAGACCTTTAATGTAAAACTTAATGCTGCATTTCCAATTCGTCCTTTTGTTAAATTTGAATTTAATGTGATAATGTTAGAGCTGCGCCATGTCATGATCGATATGCCGGCGTATATTTTGAATTGCCTTGTTCTGTTATTCTATTGAGCGGAGTTACACCGCCTAAAAGGTCAACATCATTGGGCTACGCTGCTCCACTGACATTTTCCAAAATAACCATAATCAATGAAATGCCTCTTGGGCTCCATAACGCAACAACACTGGCATCTCCGAGGGGATTCGAGACAGCTGTGCCCACCGTGAAGCGTGGACCGTATTAGGCTTCAGATTTGCGCATCGGGATACAAAGGGAACAGCCCCGCAGAGACTTGCAGGAATTTTAAACACGGTTTTGACCGTTTTCAGAAGCATTCAGCACCATGGACAGCAGCCAAGCTGTCAGCACCGCAGGAGAAGTCGGTCCGTGGCGCGTCTGCGTGCGCGCGGGCTGCAGATTCCAGGCATGCTTCGCGCTGCAGTCACACAGCCGTGGATCTTCACCAGCTCCAGCCCGGCGCGTTGAGTTTCAGCGTCGTGCTCAAGCACGCGCAGGCACCGGCATCCTGAGAGACGGACGGTCAGCCAGGACCAAATGTGGGCTCGCTCGCTTTGGAAAATGTACTGCAGCTGTTGCTCCTTCCTAAAGTACTGTAATTTTCATCAAATGAGTAGGAAAGGCGGTCCTTGTCTGGCCCAAGGACGGTTCGATCGCATAAGTGGTTGCTGATGAACACATTAGATGTTGCACCCAGAGAGACCTGTGGCCTCTCTTTGCTTTCCAGCTCTGCAGCCAGTGCACTACATTCACACCCAGCCTCTGGTCCCCCTCTGGCGCAGCGCCTAGTTTTTGTAGGATGAATGCACAGGACTGTCAGAAGTCCCATTAGTGTATGCTGAGCATGTCGGAGTACACTCAGTGTTCAGTTTGAGCAGTCAGGCCCAGGGGCTATGTATTCATCAGGGCATTTAAATATTCCAGCGGTTGCCAAATGGCACCAAACACAGGCGTCCCAGCTGAGTTGGATGTCAGAGTGGCTGCAAAGCTTGTCAAAGCAGAGCGAGGCGCTGTTTTAATTTTAAAGGTGGAGGAAGTGGCCGGGCAACATTTGCATACCTCTCTATTGCTGCAAAGCACAACAATTAGTTTGAATCATCACTGATATTTACAAGAAAACAAGGTGTCGCTCGCGTATTAGAAATGACAGCAGGAGTAAGCAGCTTTTCATTCATCATACACTTCTAGTGTTTCAACAAGTGAGCTCCCAGTTCCTCGGGATGCTCTTGATTAAAGAACAGCGTGAACTGCGTGTCTCTTACCTGCCTGTGATGTGGGGAGCTGCTTGGAATTGTGCTGACACACTTTTTGATCGCGCTCGTTTTCCGAGAAGTTCCAAGGTCATTTCTGATGACGGGCGTTTCCTGACGCAGAGCTGCGCGGATGATTTAATTACAATGTCTGTGTGTTTATGGATTTAGTCTGTGGATCAAGTAATTAGCGTGCGTCCTTAACAAGGTTGTACAAAGAGATCTTGGTATTTCCATTGTTTTATTTTTTGTTGACATCAATTGAAGGATGGAAATCATAATTGATTCACGTTTAAAGCCGATGCACAAATCTGGGGGAGGAAAAAAATGCAAAAGTTGTGGTTTTTTGCGAAAGCGCTCGGTTATTAATGGGCACATATGAAATGACTTTTCGGCTTTGTCTGTCCTAGACGGAATTGACTGGCATTTTGAACTCGGACCAGTGAGGAGGGATTAGGTTGTGTAAGGAGATAAACTCGGTGAGCAGGTCCGCGGCTGCTCCGAGGGCTGTAACTCAGTGGGACGCACCCAAAACAAACACTGTCTGCCTGATAACAACCTTTGGACTCTCGCGTGGGCTCTCGCCATATTTTGTTGCATTTGATCCATTGACAGCCTCGCCTCGGCGCTGTAGTACACACTGATGCGGCCCACACTGCAGCCTGTTCTCCGCAGTCTATATTTAGTCAGGTCCAGCTCAGTGATTGAGATGATTAAACAGATGAGTCCCCTTCGCTGGAGACATGCCAGGGCTTGTTAAGGAAGGAGTGAAGGGGCAGCTGCCTTTCGATTCAGGTCATCAATGGAGAAACTCGAAATAATCCAAAGTGTTGAAGCCATCTTATAAGGTAAAGCCAGAAATACGCGACTGAGCTCAGTGAACCACGTGCTCCAGAAATCCTTTTTTTCCCTCCCCCCGTCCTATAGACCAGTGCTCTGCAAAGGTTTGCTGGAGGTGTAGTTTAACCTCATGATAAACTTAATCTTTATGGACCTCTACCACAAGATGCAAGTTCATGACAAGCAATAAAAGGGCCATAAATAAAAAGCCAATAAGACGAGCAGTAAAAAAACCCAAGAACGACAGGAAAAAAGGATGTTGGAGCGGAATGAAACAGGAAAATCACATGTAGCGCTCTGTTTCGGCCTCGCGAGTACCTTGGCATGCTTTATGAAACGCCGCTAATGAAGTCATGAATCGTCCTGGTGACCTCTGGGCACAATGACTCGCTGAAATCCTCAGGTGAACAGCCTGCAGCCGCACAGCCACCCCCCCCCCTTCCGTCTCCCACCACGTCATCTCCCTCAGCTGCCTCTGCCTTTCCTGGGCTCTAATGAGTTATTGACCCCCCGCGGATGTGTAAAATAGAGTAGGTCTTCTTGGTTCTTTATTGCGTATGGCAGCTGGTGTGTTTGTGGCTGCATCTGTGTGTGTGTGCGCGCGCTCGCAAGCATGCACTCATGTGTGAAGCTATTTATGTGTGTTCATACGCTGCGTACTGCAGGGGAAGGGAGTAGCCCAGAGGAGGCTGATGCTTGAGGACTGTATGATGAGTTTTATCCCTGTCAGGATTGCTGGGATAATCTCTAATTTAACAACTGTTAGTTGTCAGAAAGCTGCAAATAGGACATGTGTGGTTTACAGCGCTCACAATCCTACCTGTATATTTTGGCCTCAAAAAGCATATTTATTATCCGCTGGCACGAGCGACAGCCAAATATGATAAAGTGCGCGCGACTGCCACCATTACGAGCTGGCAAAAGCACAAACGAATTGTTTAAATACACTCTTATTAAATCAATCACTGGAACGCGGCGCATTCTGGACGGGACGCGATGAAATCAGCACAAGTGTTTTCCCCACTAGCGCATTTTTTAAATTGTTTTTCGCCCCACACTCCTTTCTCTGTGAATCTATAGGGAAAGTGGCTCTTGTCATCTGGTGAAGAGGTGTAGAGGGGATTACAAGAAGAGGGGGGGGGGGACGGGATGTCTGTCACTGTGAGTGCTTGTGCCTATAGCTAAAGCACACACACTGCAGCAGGATGTGTCGGTGGCTCTGAGAAGAACAGTACATCACCGCGCGATCAGCCTCCAGTCCCTTAACTACCTCTGCACAAGGGCACATCAGCTGGAAAATGTAAAGCAAGGCCATGCAACTGAACTGAAGCACTCCTTTCCTCACCTTGTCTTGTCTGTTCAGCCTTGTAGTATTTCCCTCGGCCTTGTACCAGTGTGGAGGGATACAGTGGGAGCGTTTGTCTCAAGGTGTGTAATTAAAAGCAAAGTCGGCAACGCGCCCGATCCTGCAGACCCTCATTGAAACAGTAATTCTTTGCAAGGACGCTGCATTGTTTACCCGCCTCATCTGTTGATCGCCTTCCCCACTGCAGAGGTGCTGAGCAGATGCTCTGCGAGCCTCTGAACACAAGGCTTTTTAACAGGTTCACACACTGTCTGTGCAGCCGCAGCCCCAGATTGAAACGAAGCTCCTTCACCCCCCCCCGCCCTCCACCCCCACCCCACCCCCTCCTTCTCTGTAAATGTGGCAAGTGTTGAAACCTTTATGCTCCAGCTGCTTGTGTGCAGCGAAGTGATGTCTGAGAAAAAGACTTAAATTAGAGTTCAGATCAGAATCAGATCCCTCGTTAACCAGCACAGTTCATTGTTCCTCAGCCGCGCGGAGAAATTTGTATGACGTTCATGTCGGAGCACTTGGGATTCCTTCCAGGAGAGAGAAAAGTCTAATCTGCCTCAGCAGTGGGCTCGTATTTATTTGGCAGATGTGTGGTATCGTTTCACTGGACCATGTTCAGAATATCATCGCCATTTTAGCTGATTGATACTATAATGTCGCTGGCTTTAATACAGCTGGCTCGGACGTGGGGCCATTTATTATTCTGCTTTTATGAATCTGCTTACTTTTATCTTTGCAGTTGATCAGACTCCAGCAGGAGGTCAAAAAATACTTGCAGGTTTGGGCCATGTTTGTTTGTTTTTCCTCCTCCGTCAAAACCCTCCCAGAGGACGGGGGCGCTTCGTGTTGTTTGTTTTCAGATAAGCAGTTGATTCCCAGAACGTCAATCCTCGGCGGCCACGTTAGGATAAGCCTTAATTCCTCGATGACTCCCCATTAATACACGCGTGTGCAGGGTCAGCGAGGGAGCGCACTCGGAGGCCGGCTTGTTTGTTTGGGCTTCTCCTGACGTCATTTGTTGGGACTTGGCATTGGCCGGCCCGGCCAGTGACATTTGCTTTCCCACCATGTGGCCCCTGTACTTTGAGGCCAGATGGCAGATGATGCCTCCGAAGCAGACGACACACAAATACTCCAGCGAGTGTGTCAGCGCACACGCCCGTACGTGCACACAGGAAACACACACATTTAAACAGGCACATGGCGTCATGCTTGCTCGCACACACAAACACAAACACACACACACGCGCACAGATTCGCTGCACTGCCTTTGTAGGGCCCGACTGATGATGTAATGCAATCCCTGGCCTTCCACTCTGACTTTATTCATTAACTAATCCACAGGGTGGAGCAGTGGTTTGTACTCTCGCCTCACAGCAAGAAGGTTCCCCGGTTCGTGGCTGAGTGGGGGCTCTCTGTCTGGGGGCCACACGTCCTCCCTGGGCCAATGTGGCTTTTCCATGTGCACTCCAGTTTCCTCCCACAGTCCAACAAGCAGCAGATCACGCCAGTTTTTGACTCCATAGGAGCTTGTATTTCTCTTCCTGTGATAAACGGGTGAGATGTCCAGGGTGTGTTCTGCCATCACCCAGTGTCAGCTGGGATCCACTCAAACACTCGAATCCCTTAGAAAATACAAGAGAAATGAATATGCGGATCCCATTGGGGCGGGGGGGCACGTTTCCGGCCCCCAACATGGGTCAAACCTGTGGAGTGCTCTGTGACAAGTGAAGCGCACTCCAACAGAGAGAGATGGGACATTACCAGGCTGTAGGCCACACACACACACACACACACACACACACACACACACACACACACACACACACACACACACACACACACACA
>JAUESF010000080.1:3548378-3563887 GCA_032274765.1 Malacoctenus tetranemus
CACACACGCACACACACACACACACACACACACACACACACACACACACACACACACACACACACACACACACACAATCAAGTTTCCCCTCTCTCAGCAAAGAATGAAAGAGAGAGAGAGGCAGAGGGAGCGAAGGGGCAAAGCAACAGATCGATTTGTCACCCAAAATAATTTATAAAGTCCTGATAGAATGCCAGAAAGTAAACTTGGGGAAAAGTGGATGTATTATGATTGGAGCCGCGTAGATCGATGCTCCCCCCCCCACCCCACCCCCTTCTGTGAGTCTCAGCTTGTTTGTTCAGGGAGAAATATCATCAAGAAGGCACAACAGCACGCGGCGCTGACACCTCCCCCTTTATGTGAACTGCTAAACGTGTTTCTTTCATTCCACTTTGTCTCTCGTCGCCTCCTTCTGTTCGCCCCTTGGTCTCATTTGAGGGAACCTTCACTCATCTGTGAATCGTATTCTGAGTAAGTGTGAAGAGGGA
This sequence comes from Malacoctenus tetranemus, assembly GCA_032274765.1. Classification (NCBI taxonomy): domain Eukaryota; kingdom Metazoa; phylum Chordata; class Actinopteri; order Blenniiformes; family Labrisomidae; genus Malacoctenus; species Malacoctenus tetranemus. Next base: position 3,548,867 of record JAUESF010000080.1, read on the forward strand.
CGTGCCATGAAAAGCAGATATCTTGTAATGTGGCCCAGAAGGTCGAGGAAACACTGCGAAACAAACTGAACGCCGCAGCCTTCCTGTTGAGTGTGTGCGAGCGTGGCCTCTTAACCTGCCAGTCAGTGGCAAATCAATTTACTCGCTTTAAAAGTTTTATCAATTCAAAGCATCACAGCTCCGAGGAAGACTAAATGAAGGAGAGCTCTCTTTAAATACATCATATCAGCAAACTGTGATAAGCATCTGCACTTTAATCTAAAGCTGCTTTGAGCCGCTTTTGTGAAATGATTTCTGCTCGACTCGAAACCCGGCAAACCGCAGAGCCACGGGGGGGGGTTGTGGACGGACAGGCGATGACAGCGAATGCACGCAGTGATCAATTCTTTAAGAAAGTCAATTGTGAACTGCTTTTCTAAGCATATTTCATTATTTCTACATTCTCTCCCGGGTGCTCGTCGTCCAACTCGCAAGACTGTAAATTAACAATTATCGTCTGTGAGGAATTGAGCCCGATCAATTCGGAATTCGCACAATGAATACACTCGGCTTCACATCAGCAGATGATGTTTGCGGCAGGGGAAGTTGGGAGAATAGTTCAACATTTGGGAAAATGCACATAATGAGAAAATAACAAGGCCGGTGCCGCTTTGTATCAGTGGGACTGGAGTTGATTAGCTTAGCTTAGCATAAACTTAGCAAAATCCAATTTTGCTGTGCAAAAAGTAATCGACTCTTCCTCAAATGTCATATTTTGTTTATTAAACTTTATCACAAAGTAAACAATTTGAAGTTCCACACACAGAGGTGGAGCTGTGTGCTGTTTTAGGTGAGTGTGATAAGCCAGCTGATAGCGGTCATTCATCTCATGGTTGTTTAAGACAGCAGATGAGTGTTCACCTATTGAATTTTGACCTGGCAAAACGAGTAGCAATTTTATTGTTTAATGAATTAAAATAATTAATCACTTCCAACAATTTGTGTGAATGCCATCCAGCCAACTGCTCTTTTCTTTGGCTAATGCTACTGAACACTCAAGCATGGGATGAAAAATCAAAGAAAAACAGGGGATTGGATTTTAAATGGACACAAACAAATGCGTTCACAAGAACATCTCTGGAGACGCAGCCGACGAGCACCGACTACAGAAGTAGGACAGCATGAGAATATTACACAAGACAACCGTCAGGATCACAATTATAAGTTATCTTATCTAATCGATTGACATCCCCGTTCTATTTTTGCTGTTCCTGAGTGAAAACTGCAGCAACCTGCAGGATTATGTATCAGTCAAAGAGCTGCATGCGGCTCTGTGAGGTCACACAGTGGATGTGAAAAGACCGACGTGTATATGTGTCATAAACTCAATTGAAATTCCATCGAGGACACGATTGCCGTACCCTTTAAAGGAAATCTTTACATGGAACAGCTTGATACAAAGATAATGATGTATTTCACCATCGCAGGCAGAGCAATATAGCAAATGAATGGCTGAGCTGCAACGAATAACGAGATAACCTGCCTATTAAAGATAAAGCGGAGGTGTTGAGGTCATCAGCCGCAGCGCCGCTGCGATTGGGTGGCAGTTCAATTTAAGAGGGGGTGGACCGTCCTTTGAGAGTTTTGTAATTAATCAAAGTCCCCCCCCTTTAAACTCAACTATTTCACATTCAATTTTATCTGCTCGTCTCCCACGTGCAAAGCCCTTGTGTGATGTGAGCCCATATCTTAATTACTCTCAGATCACTGATACCCCCCCACACACACTCACAGTATCTCTTGAAGAGACAGAAAATCATTTTACAGCTGAGCAGATAAGTCCCCGTGCTCCCTTTAACAACCCCCCCCAGCCAAAGCACATCTGACAGTGTTGTAATGACAGACAGGCAGCGAAGGGCCTTGTTCCGATAATTCCTCCGCTACATACACGTAATGATCCCCTCCTGCCCCCCACCCCCCACCCCTCCTCCTCCCACACACACACCCTCCCTCCACCCATGATGGATTTCAAATAGAACCCTTGCAAAAATATTATAATTTCAAAGCAGGCACACAGTCTTAATATGTTATAAATGGCGGTGGCTGCTGGAAGTGCCTGGCTGCTGCAGCTGCATGACTTTTTCAAGTTGAGTGAAAGACCATTATCGGATGTGTGTCTGAGCGTGGCTGTGCGCATTTGTGCGCATTTACAGTGGACGTGTTCTGCTTTCATGGCTGACCTACACGGGGCCACTAATCACTGAGCCTAATTCGATGTCATGTTCTACTTAATGCAACATTTGACCGTGTTTGGTTTCCTGCATATAGTCGAAGGAGTTACACTCGGCGAGCTGCATGCCAGACGCAGCGTGGCATGATGGCATCGGGGTCCGCCCACAGCGAGGAGAAGCCCAGTTTGATTTGAGGCCTGGGGGGGAGGGGGGGAGGGGCTTTCAGAGTGGGTTTTGCTTGATCTTTCTCTGCATGCAGGTTCGTTCTCCTCTGGACCCAAAACCAAGTATTTAGGATCAAAAATGACCTTAAATTGCCTGGAGGTGCAAAAGTGTGTGTCTTTACGTTGGCTCAGTGATGCACCGGCGACCTGTCCAGGTGGCAGCCTGCCTCCACCCGATGCCAGCTGTGATTGGCTCCAGCACCCCGCAGCCCCTAAGTTGGTTAAAGTGTTGTCGAGGATCGATGAAAGGATGTTTGGAGCGGATCCATCAACAGAGCATTAAAGATGCAACACTGCTGGTTTTTCTGTGCCTCTTTTTTGTGGTTCTACCAGAATGCTGTCTTTTTCACGGTCATAAAAGTGGAGGAATGTTTGTTTTTACTGTCCAGAACAACGGTCACAAACATTTCAAGTGAGATCCAGGAGAAGCACTGAGCGTTACTTACAAGGACAGTGCACTGAATTTAACACAACTGTAAATGAACAGGACGAGCTGAGTGCAGCGGCTGCAGTGATGTTGGTGCTCTCCTCTCACAGCAAGGAGATCCTGTCTCACCACCGGGCTCGTCCGCCTTTCTGTCACGATTTTCACATGTTTTCCTGTGTGTGTTTTCTGCATCTGCTCGTGTTTCCTCCCACACTCAGAGACATGAATATAGGATTGCTGGACTCGGTGAAAACAAAATTACACAAATCTGTAATCTGTTTGTAACAGTCAATATTATCCAGTTAGCTGTCATCAAGAACGTAAAACATCTTTATCGAGAGGGAAATTTAGTCACCAATTAGCATTTTTTGGCCGCTAGTTTATGTTTTGACCAAAAGATGTCGACAGCAGTGAGAGATTGGGCACACAAACATTTTCTGTTTATTCCCAGCGTGTAAATGTCTCCAGTATGCTTTGCGGCAGTGAGAGAACAGCGCTTGTTTAATTTGGCATCCTATTTTAAGAGGAAGCAGGTAAGAGGTGAAGTTTGAGTTTTTTGAGAACGTCTGCTCGTGACTCAGCAGCCATTAAAAGACGATTTGATCCGATTACCGACAGACTGAAGTCATCGATAATCGATTGTTTGACTCAATTCCTGTTTAGTCCTGTCGTCAGTCTCTCTGTGTTCGCCCTGTGACAGACAGCGTGTGCCCTCCCTTCACCCGGCGCGAGCTGCGATCGACTCCAGCCTCCCCCCCACCCCCGCCCCGACCCTTTGGATAGATGAAGCAGTATAGAAGATGGATGAAGTCCACTGTAAAACTAATAGGCAGGTGGAAGGTGGAAGTGCCACTTATCTGTCAAACAATACAAACAGGAAGGTTTCCGAAAGGCTACAAATTTATCACAGCAACACAAACGAACAGCTGATGTCATCAATAACCATCTCCAGCTTTGAGAGGATTGGGGGGGGGCTCAACACGTGATGGGGGTGGGGGGGCAACCTTACAGTGAAGAGAGGACGCGCCGCAGCCTCTTCACCCCTCCTATAACCTGTCGGGTCCTCGTCAGCCTGCCACCAGGTTTTTGAGAGCTTGTCCTGCAAGAGATTAAATATTCGTACTGCTGCAGTTCCTACAGTGTTTGTAAAGTGATGCTTTGCCTCTCATGTATCTCTAAGTGGAACAAAGTTCGGACAGGGAGCGCCGCCGAACCGTCAGAGAAGCTCTGTCAGGCTTGGGCAGAACACAGCAAAGCGCCCGGAGCGGCTCGTCAGATATCATGACGGCACGCAACACATACAAGCTGTGGAATGACACCGGGCGTGCCTTCAGATGCTGAAATAATTATAAATCCATCCCTCTATAAATAAGCCTGCCATATTCAAGCGCAATGGTTTTGATATGCGCCGCCATGCGTTTCTTTAGCTGCAAAGGGAGAGAAGTGCCAGAGGGCAACCCCGGGGCTCCCAGGGTGGCTCAGGGGCTACGCTGACAACACAAGCATGTGGTTAAATTAAACACGAGACTGAAATAAACACAAGGTGAGCAATCCAAACTGAACCACTGACATTTAATAGATTTCCACTTTCAGATCAGCCCGATCAGACATCTCATCTTAAAAAGCACTCCTCCGGTTCCTTCGCGACGGACCGAGCCTCCTGTCTCAATTAGAGTGAAATCAGATTTTATTACAATTAAAGACGCTCATTATGAATAGACTCGCCAGCACAAGTATAAACATCATTAGAGCGACCGTCACCGCATAAAGCAACAGAAAATAAATTCACCTGCATCGTCTTTTTTTGAGGGGGGGTTGTTTTTTTTTATCTTGTATCCCTGCTGGCGGATGAATCAGCATGCAGTTGTCTAATCACCTCCTTTCACTCTTTCAGCTTGTTACTGGCTAATCATGCTCATTTAAATGGCTCACATGTGTAATTACTGCTGTCAAGCAGTCCCAGACCTAACAGGTCAGCTTGCTCCGAGAGCCAGGCCCATTATGGAGACGTTAAGTTATGATCATAGCTATAGGCCAGCTGTACTAATACAACCCGGGGGAACGCCATGCCAGCCCCTCTCATTGGGAAAATAAAGTGTTTGTTTAACATAGAGCGAGGTGTGTGTAGTGTGTAGCTTTGATTAGCATAAATGACCATAACTCGTTTATGGCTCATCAGTGGCCGCTGTTTTCCAATCAGACCATTTTAGTGAAACTCAGCAGGCCCTAATGATGAAAACAGCGACTCGGTGCCTCTATTTTTCTCCTTGCAGCGGAAAAAAAGAGGGGGGGCTAATTTTGTTGGTCAAAGCTAATGATCATCAAGAGGGAGAGGAAAAAAAAACGTCTAATATGATTTTTTTGTTGTTTTTTTTTCCAGCCCCTGTGGATGCAGTCGCAGAGGCCTGTGTGGAGGGAGGTGGAGCCGCTCTCGTCGGGGGGAAGTGTCTGTACTCACCGCACAAAGAAGGCTCCTTTTTAGGATGCGTGGAGTGACACTCAGAGGATTAGCTGCAGCATTTCTTCCATATAGCGCGAGCGCTCTCAGGACACCTTGGAGTCTTTTCCTCGCTCTCTCTTTAACTCCTTGTTTCTCAGCTTCCCCCTCCGCTCCGTCGCAACGCTCCCGGAGGTGGAGGAACTGTTGGAGGGGAGGAAGAGGAGGAAGTGAGAACAGGGTGAACATCGAATCACGAGGTGTTTCACTTACGCGTGCGTGTGCGCGTGCGTGCGTGTATGTGTGTGTTCCCTGCATATGGGGAACGAGCAGACAGACATCTGGGGATGTCCGCGTTCCTGCAGGCGATAAACCAGTGTTAAAAAAGCAGCGCAGATCCGCAGCTGAGTCGAACCAGTGTTATGGCTGCTTTATGGACTGTGCCCATCCAATCAGAGCTCTAATTAGGCAGGAGCAGTGTGGGGAATGGCGAGCGTGTGTTGTTTACTAGAGCCAAAAGACTGCACCGTGTGAGAGCCGCGGCGCCATGTTGACACGGCCGTTTTATTATGAGCAAATAGTGTTGTTGTGTTTTTTTCCCCCTCTTCCTCTTCTTCTCCTTCCCGCGTCTTCGCTGCTTAAAAGAGCCTCGGTGAGGCGCACCCAGGAGGCTGTGCTTTCTATTTCATTTCCATTTGAAAAACAGTGCAGTGGAAATGACAAATGTGTGAGGCCTATTGAGAAGCCTTCAGGGCAGTAATGTAAATAACAGAAATTAATCATCTTCTCCAAAGAGGGAGAAACACGCCTCACAGTCACAACAAAGGTCACAAATCCGGCCCTACGCCTTCACATCTTCCAAACAAGAAATGACAGACTTCTGACACGCCACTAATGTCTGACTGTGTGGTCTGTGTGTTTTTTCTCCCCCCCCCACGCGCGCACGCCGCGTGTGTGTTTTCATGCCCGTGCGTGAGCGTGCGCGAGCATTCCTCGCGTGCCTCTCTGAATCTGCCTTTGAGTTTCTCCGGTTTTGTTTGTACATTAGTGCCGTTGTCGTGTGTGCGCATCCATGTGCATACGCGCATGCACGCACCTTTATTGTCTGCTGGAGTGTTTGGTCGCAGAATTCACTGAATACCTTTTTTTTTTCTCTTCTTTTTCTTTTCCTGAGGATGAACCATCTACTTTTAGCTGACAGCAAATAGTTGAGCAGAACCAATTTAATCTTGTTTTTCAGCCCGGGATGACATGCGGGAGAATAAAGCAGTGAAGCTTGTCCTAACTCTCCTGGTGGAGGCAGCCACGACGGGGCGGCCCCACACTGAGGGACGGATGGTAATTGCGATGTGTTGATTTGAACTTTATAGGCATCATGGGGAAGCTATGGAACCATCATGTGGCATTACCATACACCGGGCCGACATCCTGCAACCCTCTCATAGTTAGTCTCGCGGCTTCCGGGGGAAAGTAATTTGCAGCTCAGGAAAATACTACCTGACAGATCGATTCACCAGTTGTACCCACAATTAATGGACGAGTCACTCTCGCGGGGGGGTGGGGGGGGGGATGCAGGGTGGGGTTGGTGCTGGGGGGGGGCCTCTGGGTGAGCTTTAGCACGGGAGCAGCGGAAGCACGAACGCCACGCTCCCACATCTCATAAATGTCACAATTAAAACCCACCACGAGCTGTGTGTACATTACATCGCCTCTCCGGGGACAGCTTGACATTTGGACAATCATGTCGAGTTTCTCATCGCAAAGAAGTTGGGTTTCATGTACCCCCGAAGAGCTGGCGCGCTGCGACATTACGAAGCTCATTTGGTGGGAACGAGGCAATCGCGCCGGAAATTAGGCGCGTCAGAATGCCGCACGTACATCTTCAGAGCAGTCAGAGGAAAAAGGCTGCTTTTTTTTTCTTTTTTTTTTTCCAATGACAGCGATCTATACATAGAGCTGGTCGGAGCTGAAGTGTTGCTGGTGAAGAGCGCACACCAGCTGTCAATGTGGGGAAGGGGGAAGAAAATAGCTTTCATCATGGAGGGGAGAGGACTGCTGGGCCATGGGGAGGCAGGGACGGATCCAGTCATGAATTTTCAAACAAACCCACATGGGGGAAACCAGAATCTGACTGCAGGAATCCAGAGCGCCGCGCAAAGCGGAGCCGAAGCGCTCGCCGCCCTCCCCCCCCGCCTCCCCCTCCCCTCGGAGGACCTGCAGACGAGGAGAGTAAAGATACAACAACAAATTCTTTTGCAGCTCCTGGAAAAAAAATGTGCCGAGTCGGCAGCAGATTAGCTGTTGCTTTGCACCAGCGAGCCGGCTGGAACTTTTAAGCGCTTGTTTCACATACCATTAGGGGCACAAAACGCAACGCCGACTCCATCTTGACTCGGCTCCACCGCCAATGGCTCAAACCGGGCAGCTTAATCGTTGCCCTGTTGCTTATGTTTTTGTTGATGGACGAAATTATGGGATTTGACTAAGAGGATTAAAATGACAGCAGTTAATGAGACACAGCTGGGACTGGATCACAACAGAAAACACTGTATCTTGCACCCCCCCCTCCACCCCCCCACCCCCCTCCATCCACCGCCCTCCTTCCCGTCATAAACACACAGACAGATGACACACGCACACATGGGCATACACATTAGCACACGCGCACATATGCGATCCCACCCTCGCTTGTTTACCACTCCTCTCTCCAGCACTCACCTCAAGGCCAGAAGACAGACTGCCAATCACATCTAATGCTTATTACTCGGGGTTTATTATCCCATTCAAGTGAACCAGATTAATTATGTCTTTTCTGACGGCTTTGGAGTGTTTAGCCCAACAGGACACACTGGAAATAATGGCATCATTGTAAGCTTTTACTCGCCCGTCCACCATCATGTGAACACACTGAGAGGAATGTTGCTTTGAACGTCTGTCCACCAATGTATGCACATGCCGATGAGGCTCCCGATGCTGCAAATGAAATTCAAGGTTGAGCCACATCACATTACTGCCTTGATCCGCATTATTATGCCTTATAAAGTTGTCCACCATGACAGGATAAAAAGGAGTGGCTGGCACCGGTGAGGCCAAATATGACATTCTATCGATCCTTTCCCATGCAGAATTAATACTGATACTTAAGGCAGCGTTCATGGTGACATGCTGGATTATCTTCTGTCAGGATGATGCAGCGGACGGGTCGCAAACAGCTGTCTAATTACACATTAGCCTTCCAGTGAAGCCGCGTGCCAGTTCACTGTGTTTCTCAACACTCAGCAAGAAGCCAGGAGAGAGTCGGTGGAGTGTAAAACTAAAGGAGAGCTGGAAGACACCGAAGAGGTGAGCAGGATAATCTAAGATTCATTCAACCCAGGCTGGTATCCTCCATGCTCTTAATCACCTGACCAATCATCACTGTTCACAGTTTTATGAGATGCCCCAAGTAAAAATAAATCAAATATTTATCGGTTTCTTACCTTCTGACAGCAGTAAGAACTGAATATGAGATATCTGTGTTTACTGGGGGTTTCTGTTAATGGTGAGGAGTCTGCTTCTTGTGTTATTTTTCGAACTCGTGTTGAATTTTAGCTCGTAGGAAGAGCTACTTCCGGTACAGACGTTTTTAAACATAGGGGCGTGTTCCAGATTTGATTGACAGTGCAATTAACAAATTGCCTGTTTGTTGTGGGAACGTGTCGTCAGTCAGAGCCGCTGAGATGTAGACAGGTGAAACTGAAGAACCGAGATTGTTTGACCGCATGCCAAAATATGACAAATTGTCCCGAGTGCAGGATGAATAATTAATGAATGTTGTTTTCAAAAAAGTAAATTAAAAAAAAAAAACACATCAAAATTAGATATCAAAAACAAAAAATGAAGTAAAAAAATGAGGGGGGAGTGAATGAAAGGGAAAATATTAAAGGACTTAAATGTGGTAATTTTGATCAGTGAGGGAAAAAAAAGAAGTTAATAAACGACCTCCATTAGCATCAAAGATGGAGCCACTGATTCCAGCAGTGATTAGATTGATGCACTGGACGCGTCGCCACTGAGTGACGTCGAACAGGATCGACCGAGCTGTTCAGCATTACCAGCATTGACAAGCCAACTCCTCGGGACCACCTCAGCGCTGATCTGACTTCCTCGACGCTGCAAGTTAATAAAAACCCACTTGTTCCAACACGGCTGAGCACTTGCTGATTGAGCCGTCTATCTGTTTGAGTTTGGTCGGTGAGACCAGAGCTCACGGAAACACTGTGAAACCAGGTGGAGTCTGGCTGAGGAAGGCTGAGTAGCTACTAACGGGAAAGTGCCATTAGAGCCTTGTTCAACAGTTGCTGTTGTGAGCGAGTGTTTTATCTATGTTGGCACCTGCTACTGACCCACCTGAGTTGGACTGAAGACAAACTGAACACGAGATGAACTCACTCCAAACTGACCTGTGGTATGAAGTGGAATCACTCCACTGAACAGGCCGGGGCTGTTTGGTTTGCATATTCACTTGAGTGAAAAAAAAAAAAAAAAACCCTGCAGCAGCTCAGTCCAACAGATGCTTTGAGTTAAGATTAGCTCGAGGTGCAAAATGCAAACGGTTAATGAGAACACACTGTTTACTGTTTTTATAGGTGCTATCTTGTATAAATGCCACAGTGTAATATTTATTGGAGCGATTACAGTTTCCCAGACATGGAAAAGTGCTTACTTTTAATAAAAGATCAGGAATCGATCTCGCTCTGTAATCACATTTGACCTCCGATCTTTCCAATAAGTCACTCCTCTTTTTCCTGTCTTCGCTCACCTACTTTTGAAAGAGTACGATTACATTCAGGAGATATCTGACAGAAACGTGGGATGTCCAGCCTGCATTAGGAATTAATGACTTTCCTGGACTTGATGTCCTCAGAGCAGCCCGCAGCGACTCCCTTCCCGGCTAAAAGCAACATACTTAATTAAATTCACGGGGATCTGTGATGGTTGTACATGACACTAATGTGGCCTGAACCTACATGATAATGTAATATGCATGTTAATAAAGAAGCATCTAGTTTAAAGATTCTAAATAATGTAAGCAACACATTATTAATCATGGCCGGGAGCGCGTCGGGAAGACAGAGTGCCTGCAACGCACGCATTTCCAAGTGATCCTGATGAAACAATTTTATGTGTGTGCGCCTGTGCTTCCACATGCATGTGTATGTGTGTGTGTGTGTGTGTCCATCTGTGTGGGCGTTTTCATCTATGTGCACCTTGTGACTTTTGCACAGCACTCTAATGCATTGTGTCTCATTTCCTCATCGAAGAGTCAAAGATCGCCGGTTTGCTGTCGCGCGATCGTCGCGATTCCTCTCATCTCTGGGCTTTACAGGAAGCCCGCTGTTTGGCTGGTACAATCAGAGGGAAGGTGACGTTGTTCTAATCAAACTTTGATGATGAAAAAAAACCTAGCTGTGGCTGATGTACTGGAGTGATCTCAGACAGTCAGTCAAACACAAAGGGCAAGAAAAAAAAAGAAGCAAAGCAGGATTGTGAGTCAGTTCCTCTGTGTGATGCAGGCTGACGAGTAAGCCGGCAAGATCAGAGGGACGGCGGTCGGGTCGCCGCTCTCCTACGGTCAAGCCTGCGTAACGGACGCGGCGCGGATTCGGCGCGGTGCTGCCCTGCTTGTATTAACATTCAACAATTAAGTCCGGCACTTGTTTAGCTTGTACACAGTCAGTCTGCTCCACTGTTTGGATCGTGTTGCCCTTTCAAAGCTCAAGGGCCACAGCATTATTTAGCTTGGCCTGGTGCTGTGATGAATTAGTGAATTTCTGCGAGTGTGCTCTGAATTCCATTATGCTAATATTAACAGACGGCCCATCTGCACGGAGCATCAAATGGGCTGTATTTCTGTTCTTCCGAGCTATTTCTGCTCCGTGACACACAGATGTAACCACCTGTGCACACATTCTCATACAGCGCTTCGCACATGCTCCGTGGCGAATGGCAGAGTGAATACCCTGGATGTAGGAAAATCAGTGCAGGTAGCGAGCGCCCAGTGACCCGCGGGGCCTAACCGCAGGTTCAGTGCTGATTGAGACCAATGACTTTGACTCTTTACTGTAAGAGGGAACAAAAAGTTATGCTTCCATTTCCGATCAGCCTGAGTTTCAGCCCACACACAGGACATGCTTCAGTGGTCTGAGAAATTACAGGATACCACCCCTTCCAATTTCACCATCACTGGACCGGACTGTTGCAGGCTTTTGAAACAATTACCCCAAGGGGACCAGCGCAACCTTGTTTATAGCTCATTGAGCATCCACAGTTCCAATTTAGCACAGGTAATTACAACATCGTTATCTCCTCCTAAATCTTAACCAAAGGTGTTGTCACAGAGAAAGAACCCCACCTATTTTGTCTCCGTCTCAGTTTGGACGTTGAACCGAACAAACGGGCCGTCGGCATGCCGGAGCGTCTCTTGGACGGGCTTATGTTCGTTCTCCAGGTGTCGGTGACCCGGCGCAGCTCGCCCACCCAGAGCACATCCGTCACAGCAACACACATCTGTCGCGCCAGCCCAGCCCACTCCATCACAGCGCATGGCTGGTCTCTCTCCTTGAATGTCCCGCCTCGCTTAGAGAGGACAAACAAATCTTCTGATTTGCCTCTAATCTGCAGTCTACCCCCAGCGTGGGCTGCCGTCAACCCAGCACATCAAGGACAAGCCCTCCGCAGGGGGGCTATCCATTAGCACAGCATCCTGCCTCCTCCATAGTGAGATAGGGACGGGGCAGAGGGATACGCTCCAATTAGAGATGGAGACATGGGGACTTTGCCCCTGACATGTCCCTGCTGCTCCACGGAAGGCGCGTGAACACACCTTTCTCTTACAAAAGGACAGCTTTTCTTCCCTTCGCTCCTCCTGCCTCGGGCTGTTGCTGTTCATACACCTCATGAAGCCAAACCATTTCGCATCATGCTGCTTCTTTTCGCGTGTGTGGCAATGCCCAGGTGTTTGGGTCTGTGAGCATGAATGGCTGGTCAAGCTTATGTGTGACTGTATCGTATGTCTTCGGGAGGGATTGAGTGTAAAATTGTGCACGCTCGCTTTTCCTATTTTTTTCCCTTGTTGCCTGTGTGAAAACACTGTCTTGGGGTTGGAGGTCTTTGGCATGCACCTCTCGTCCGAGGCTCCCATCGACAGAAATCCATCCCCTCACTTTACCGCAGCGCGTTTCAGATACGAGGTTGAGGTAGGTTGGACCAGCTTCATGCCTCATGCATTTGCATGCTGCATGAACACAATCTGCTGACGCCCAGTGGGAACTCCCTCTTTCCATTTGCATTGTTTTTGCACTCCTACAGAAGGGAACCAATTTGCGGCCATCGTCCGGCCCATTTTTAATCAGCGTTTGTATACGTCTGAGCTACAAGACTGGGAAGAAAGCATAGCAACAACAGTGTGCGATGAATATTTCATCTTTGTTCTATATGAATAAAACACAGCGCGGTCCTGATTCAATAACGGGACAGCATACCTTTCAATGGTCCCGCGTGAATCGCTCCGTTCTGAAGGGGAGAGATGAGCACTCAGATATGAATGAGCTTTTCCATTACAAGGCGCCCAAACACTAACTTTGCCACTGGCCTGCAAAGTGCAGCTTTTCACATAAACACAGAGGAAAATCTAGTGTATTTGGTTGATTATGCACTGTATCAAGTATGCATGAAGCAATTACACACCAGCGCCTTCAGGCTCGGGTGGAACTTTAATGGATGAACTTCCATAGTGGTTCCTCTCTACTCTCTCGCTACATGTCCGTTCATTAATACAGCTGGACGGCCGTTTGTCGGAGCAAACCCTCATTTAGCTGCGTGTCTGTTTTCGCAGCGATGGAAGTTTGTTGTTTGTTTATTTATTTCTCTCTTTTTACAATTCCTTCAAGAGGCGCCAGCATCTCGGGGCTGCATCTATAGAGCTTCCCATCGGAGACGGGCCGCGTTGATGAATAAGGGTCAGAGGTAGCAGAAGCGGGAGACCGGGGGGTGGGGGGGGGGCGGGCTGGTGGTGACAGAAGAAGTGAGACGAGAAATAAACCGCTGGATCCGCAGAAGCTTAGATTGATTGGAATTTAAAGAGAGGGAGGAAAAATTAAATTGGGGGAAGGGAAGAAGAGAGGGAGGGAGGGAGGGAGGGAGAGGCTGGATCAGAGAAGATGGGGAGAGGGAGAGAGATGGAGAGAGAGAGAGGGAGAGAGGGGAGAGAGAGAGGGAGGGAGGAGGGAGCAGGAGTCAGCATGATAGGGGCAAGCGAGAGAATGAGATTTTTGCCCTGAGAGCTCCAACTTCAAAAGCTATTGGGGGCAGGCCTTTACACAATTTTACTCTTAACATAATCCAGATTTCTTAGTGTGTCAGAGGGAGCAGAAGAGAGAGAGAGAGAGAGAGAGAGAGAGAGAGAGAGATGCAGAGCGAGGACGGGGATGAGAGAGATGTTGAAGAGACAAAAGCATCTCTGTGCTGGGCTGAATTAATATCATCATCTGTTTGACTTAAACCCAGCACAGCTCCAAAGGTTAGGGGTTTACAGTGCATTAGCACGAGCCGCAGTTTGGGGCCGTCATTGACTCGTCTCCTCAGTCTTTCAGCTCCTACTTCTGTTTGTCTGCTTCTGTGTGTTTGTGTGAGTCTGCGTGCCTGTCTGTCTCCTTTTTCTTCCATCTGGATTCTTTTAATCCCATTCTCTCCCTCTAATCCATCCTTCTCACTCTCTTCCTCCCACACTCTCCCTTTTTTTACCCCTTCCTCCCCCCCCCCCCCTCTCCCTCCCTCTCTCTCTGCTTTGCTTTGCTTGATCGCTGCTGTCTGCACGCGGGGAGGAGCTGCATCCTCCTCGCGACTCACTTGGCAGCCACAGGAGATAGACATGTTGTGGTGGACAGACGCCTGGGTCCCGGTCCGGAGGAGCAGGATGGGGAGGACAGGCTGACGTGGGTGGGCTCCTGCCCCGGCCCTCCTGGGCGTCAGGAGGGACATCGGGCCGCGCCAGCCACTTGGCCAGATGGCCGCGCTCGCGCCACCGTTCATCAGCTGCGCCTGCTCGCTCTGTCTTTGCCTCGCCGTGGCCCCCAGCATCATGTCACAAAGGAACCAGAGAAAATTAGCACCTAATTATAGGCTCCTCTCTGTGAAGAATGGAGCTGGTGCTGGTGGAGTGTGTCACCGTGTGGAGGCTGCCTGGTTGACTCACTGTGGGACCAACGATGGTATAAAAAAAATACACACACAGGTCATGGAGTAGACACGAGAGATTACACACGCGCGCGCGCACACACACACACACACACACACACACACACTCACATGGGCTGGAACACCCACAAGATGAACGTCACCGCTTTCTGGTTGATTTGTGCCACAGCAGGATCCCCCCCACCCACCTCCGAGGATGCCACAACAGAAACCACTTGTGTTCCATCTGATCCAACAGGATTAATTACACACACAATGGAGGCTGACGCCTCTGGTCGCTGCGCTCCGCGGGCTCCCCTGCGCCGACGCGGGTGTAGTTAATCTTCACTGGGAACAATGGGAGGTTCTGTTCTGGTGCATTTGGTTGGAGATGCAGATGCAGATGTGAGCTTGACTATGCTGCCATCTTGTGATTGCATCTGGACACGTACAGAGGTATAAATAAGAGAACCAGGAGGAACACCCCACCCCCACCACCCACCCCCA
>JAUESF010000080.1:3592286-3604629 GCA_032274765.1 Malacoctenus tetranemus
TATTATGAAAAACAAAACAAACTGCAGAAAATCCTCTCTGCCTCCGTGATCGTGCAGCCGGAACTTCACAATCTCACTTTCACAGCGTGGGTTTGCTGTGAAAGCATCGAGCAGCAAACGGTAGTTAGCAGTGAAGGCAGCATGGTGCTGGAGCTGCCTGCTCATTTGTAGATCTCAGTGGTGCGTTATGTCACCTAATCTCGTAGTGCAACCCACACTGGATGGATCAGGTGGATCCAGTATTTCATTGAGAAACGGCCTTCTGGACGCTGGTTCAACACCCCTGCAACAGTTTATAGATGAGGTCACCACTGTGTGCGTTCGACAGGTTTCTGTCACCACTCAGTGAAACGAGTTTCCGTGTAGACAAGCAGAGTGGAGGGAGGGTAATGAGACGGTGGTTTGTTTCCAAGAACAAAGAAGAAGAAGAAGAAAAAAAACCTACTTTGTTTGGATTCTGATGTGTTCCACAATAATTTGAATTTCTGCACCATCAAGCAAAACCACATCAGTTGTGTTGTCTGGAGATCTGAGTTATTCCCTTTCAGCTCACTAAATTCAAATTTCAGAGTTCAGTTCACACATTTCAGACGGCTTTTATTTTGAACGAATTTCCAGGGAATGGGTGTCATCTCCAGCTCTGCTCTGTGACAACATGACAGGATTAATTAATGGTGAAGCCGCAGGCCAGAAATCGCAGAGATGGTGCAGGGAAGAAGCTGCTAGAAAAAGGCAGCCAGCTATAGGATGTGCAAAATGAGTCATTTAGAGTAAACACAGTGTTTGCTCCTGGTTTGGGGGGGAGGGGTGAGGGGGGGGGGGGTCCTGTCATGGAGTTGTGACTCAGCACGCAGTGACATGCCAGTGACACCAGTTGCCAGCACCAGTCTTGATGAAGTAGTGGGAGGTAAAAATAACTGTGACACATGCAGAAGGCATTCTCGGGATACTCAGCGTGGACGCTGCAGGGGTCCCCGGGTTGATCTCCCACCACCTCCCAGTGCTCCAAATCTGTTTTGGTTGGCCTTTTTTTCCCTCTCTGTACAATTTTAACCACTTGTTAATAGACGTGACGCTCCGAGTCATCGACAGGGTAAATTTAGACGATGCGCTCACATGAACGGAGCCGAAGCTTCTCAGGAAGCTCGGTGGACGTTCAGGACAGTTAGAGGGATCTGGTGTCAGACAGAGGATTTACCCTCCACACGCTCTTATTCCTGATGAAGACAAAGTGTCCTGGTGATTAAACAGCTTTACTCCACTCACACAACAAACTGAGTGAGCACAGTCACACCGTGGCAATGCAGATTAATGGTGTGCTCACTGGGCCGGGGCACTTACCAGTAACAGACGTATCACAACGACAGTTGAATAAATAGGAGATGAGAGAAACAATAACTGGAACCTCGCTGACACTGGGCGACGTCTCCATAAACAGATAAATGTCTTTAAATTCTTAACTGACGATCACAAAAGTTGAGATCTTGTATTCTGCGATATTTATTTCAAAGGAAGCAGATCGATTCCTCCTAAAACCTTCAGGAAACTTTTGACTCACTGGAAAACCAAAGTTTGTGCTTTGTGAGTTTCGGGGTGATGGTGGCAGCTTAATTTAGAAAGCACATCTCATAAGTGCAGAAAAGACCTCGGCACCACGCTGAACTGTTCAGTAGAGCACAACTGAAAGAATATGAAGTTATTGAAAAACATGTTGGTCTTTCATTCAGTGTGATTGAACCACTTGTACATATTTGAATTTATTTTCATCTATTTATTGTATTTGTTGTTTTCTGATAGTGAATGATAATTTAATGTCTCCAAAAGAATTTTTAAAAAATATATTTTTTATCTTTTGAAATAGTTTTTGGGGGAAGAGGAGCAAAGACATTTTCTGAATGATTTTCTTTTGTTGACACGAGAAAACAAACAATCCAATTTCAGAAAGTAAACCTGGATTGAGAAGGAAATAAGATGCAGTGACAGAAAATTTATTGACACGAATCAAAACACAACAACAGACATGAGGAGTGAAGGTGGAGCCGAGGAACTCATTTTACTAATTTGCTCCACCGAATGGAGGCACAGGATGATGAAGGGTTTAATCCTAGAACATGAAAACAAAAGTGTTTTTAATAGGGTTTCAGAGACGTCGGTGGTTTACTGATATGAGCTGTGTTTTCTGTCTAGTGCACTCAGGAGGAAGAGTACAGAGTGAGTGAAGGACTGCTTTAAAGCAGAGCCCAAATCACAGAGCGGAATCTGCTCACCTGGACACTGTTGAGTTGGCATTATATCTCCACAGCTCGCCCATGGCTGCTCTCACAGTCAGCTCGCTACCTTTTTTTAATTAGCTTTCTCCCTGTTAGCCTGTCAGCTGAATATATCAAATATTTAAAAAGGGATTTGGGCTGAATTTGCTGGGCGGATAGGCCCGAGGCCACGCGGTGCTTGATTAGATTTTCCCGCGGACGGGGACCTGACATTTCGACCGGCAGACACTTTTCTTCATTCCTTCGGCCGTAACTCCAGCGCCGAATGAGACGGAGAGCCGCCCCGGAATCTGAAGGAGGGGAATATTTGCCGACTTTGGAAACTAATTTGATGTTCCTCTGAAATGACAGATGGCCGTTCAGTGAAGGTAAACCACGACTAGTTTCCCACCGAGCTGAACATCCCGGCTGCTTTTTAGATAATTAGCCGCACTTAGACTTGGTAAATCACCAGTCGTGACAGCGGAGTAATGAGCGTGCTCCGGAGGCCCTCCTCGGCAACGTTGACACACCAGTTCCTGCCATCTGTGAAGACGCCGTGTCTCGGAGCTTATGTCACGTCTCCGGAGTGAGCGTTATTAATATCCGTACAACCCTTGTAACGCGACACCCGGTCTGGGAGACCGCTCTCACTCAGGTCGCCCACCCCACACCCACCCACCCCCCCCTCATGTTTTCATGAATGGGATTCCTCGACACCTGAGCTCCCCGTGACCGTGACGGCCGGTGTTGAGACCATCGTCCAGGAAAAGAAAAGTCTCAGCCCATCATGTGGTTTGGGGTATATTTATTTTCTCAAGTCATTTACAGTGCAAAATAGACTTCCAGGTAACAAAATAGCCACGACTATATTAAAAACAACATCGCTATCCATGTAAAGCAACAAGCTGGGAAACACTGAAGCTCGTGAAAGTAGGACAGGGTTCATATTCATGAGACAAGCCCGGAGATTAATGAGAAATCAGACAATATCCATATGTACTATTGCATTTAACGGGAGTTCAGTTCGTATTGCAAATTCATCGAGCAGCGACGACGTCTGGCCGTCGCCTCAGCTGCTGTTTCGCGGGCAGAGGAAAAACACTGAGGAGGCTTCGCTCATCAAGGCTCCGCCTAACGACACGGTTCAATAATTCATCACACTCATGAAACTTTAAAAGTCGCAAAAAAAAAAAAGATCCACCAAGTGTTTTGCTGGCAAACTGAGGACAACTGCCGTCTAAACGCATGCGAGCGACAACGCTGCTGAACACGGAGGGGCTGGGAGCGGTCCCCGCGATGCCAGCAGCCCGCCTCGGCGGCGTCGACGTCACCATAAATAAACATTTACATCGCAGATATTTTCGGCTATCAAATATACGAAGCTCTCTCAAAATAGAATAAACTTTCTACAAAGCCAGTACAAATGGATTTAAGAAATATCCCTCCCATAGTACTATATGTCACATCTATGTACATGGAATACAAAGTTTACCACATGACATAAATTATATATTGTGCTTCTACATGTTTTTTCTAGCATGCGTCTGTTTCAGTTCCAATAGATTTACACACGAAAGAAAACATTTCACTAATGTAAACAAAGTCCTTCAGTATTTGTTCTCATGTTCAAAGATTGGTCTGATTCCCCTCAGAGATCTTCTCATCGATATATTCTGGAATCCAATCGATGTGTAAAATGCCCTCTGAAAAAGTTCCTTCATAACTTTGCACCAGTGAGTTATTGTGTGAGCTGGATTTGTTGGTTTTCCTCACCAGTAAAGCTGACAGTTGGTGCACTGTGTACCTTCAACAACCTGCAGTCACTTTAAAACCCACCAACAAAAAAGAGAAAAGTCCTGGTGGGGAAGGGAGGAGAAGAGCTCACTTCACAGCACTGAAATGGACAGTGATTTAAAATGTTGATAACAAAACAAGACAGGACGGAGCCAGACTTTTGTTCCCAACGTTAAAAAGAAGAACATCTGTACGTGCACGTAACATGACGACGGCAAACCGTGGAGTCGGTGTAACAATGCAGCTGGAGGAGAGTGAGCGAGACGAATCAGGAGCAACGCTCCGACTTGTTTTTTGGCATGTTGGTTCAGCGCTAATTAGAGAGAACAATGAAGAAACACATGGGGGGTCACGTGTCTGAAACACCTCCATACAACAAGCCCAGGTTCACTGCTGGGTCGCTGGTTTAGTTTAACATTCTTACATTGTCTCCATTTGTTAGAGGAAGCTGAACACTGGCAAGTTCACATCGTGTTAGTTTCATTTTACATTTCAATCACAGGGAGCAAATTCTGGTCATGTTTTTTAGGATGTGTACGTGCGACTCAGAGATCAGTGCATTCAATGTTCAGACTGCATGTTCGTCATTATCATCAGAGACACTCAAGAACAACAGTTTCAAAAGCAAATAAATAAATAGCGGTTAAATAAAAACTGGAAAAAAGAAGCCATTTGGTACAACAACAATAGAGACCTTCATTCTATCACATTGTTAAAGGAGACGGGGGGATACAGAACACGGAGGAGGGACGACACGGCACTGACACACACTTAGAGGACGGATCTGTCCCCTCTGCAGGTCTGCTCGTCGCTGCTGTTTTCAATGTGGGCCGAGCGTCTCGTCCTCAGTCGGGGTGGCGCTCGTCGTACCGATCAATCTTTCCGAACATCCTTTTTTATTCTTTTGTTTTTCTCTCTTTACTTAATTATTTTCTTCACTCGTTCTCAGCTCTATCACATTTGGCTCATTCCAGTTCAGTCCACAGACGTGGTGGTGGGGTGTGGTGGGGGGGGGTGGTCAGCGAGGGCTGGTCTGAAGCCAGCGTCCGTCCCTGTGCCGTTGTTACCCATCCAGTCAACTCCGGACGAGCGCTCTCAATAAGCTATTCACCACTAGTAGCACTGCTGTGGCTGCAGTTAGAGTCACAATGGACTTCCAAGCTACCTCACTCCCCTGATGGAAGAAGAGAGCAACGTTAGGAGCGTGCGCAGGCTTCCCATCGCCCGGTGAGCAGTCACACCGGGGCAGAATCACAGAAATGTGGGCGCTTGCTTTCTTTCTTTCAGAGAGCGAGATGAGAGGGCTGCTACCACTTGCAGCGCTGTATGAAATGACGCTTCAGCCGCGGGGAAAGGGCGGATCGATTGGGGGGGGGGGGAATGAAACGGTAAGCAGCTGACGAGGTCAGTACTTCAGCTGGGCTGTGAGGAAAAGTGCCGGGGGGCTTTTTATTTGAAATGAAGACTTTTAATCTCAGAAATCGGCCTCTATCTGCCTCCTTCGGTCGGCCCGCTTTCAATCGAACTCTCGTCCAACACTTGGGGAAAAGCAGGTTTCGCTGCACATGTGTGAGTGCTGCCTCGTGTCAGAACACCAGCTTCTCTTTGTGTGGCTGTTTCCAACCGGGGACCTGAGAAGTTCTCCTAACTAATGGCACATTTTGTCTTTTGAAAAAATGATATTAAACTTTCACCTGCTTTCATTTTGGATGCTCCTGATTCATGTTGGTTGGAGGGAGTGTTTGGTTTCACTGTCATGTTTTGTTAAATCAGAGAGCAGAAAGGGGTCCACGGCCTTTCTAAGAGGCATTTTGGGTGGAGTAAGCTGACACTAACTGTGTTAATGCTCTAAAGAACACACAAGTGATTTCTATAAGAGAATTAAATACACGTTATAGACGTATGATGGACTGTCGCCCTGTCCTGGATCTACTCCGCCGGGACCGGCTCCAGCAACCCCGTGACCCTTAAACGCAATAAGCAGTATAGAAGATGAGTGAGAGAGCAATAAACTAGGAAACTGCCGTGAAGCACTTACTGGAGGAGTGCAACATTTGACTCGTTTGTGCAGCTTTGATTTTTCCGAATATAAATTGTTCATATAAAGGCTTCATCATGGATACTGACGCCTGCTGATGTCCTGAGCTGACTGACTGAGGCAGCGCTCTGCCTTTCTGCTTACCAGCCCAAATGTGAGCGCCGAGAGCAAGACTTGTTCAGTTTTTCACACTTAACTTAATGGCCGCTCTGAGCGTGCGATACGGATGTACACCGTGCTTTGCACTGTGTCTTACTTAACAGTGAGGATGCAAAGACTCTGTAAAAATAGTGCTGAGTGGGGACACTTTCAGGAGCAGGTGGGAAACATCAAGAGCTTCAAGATGGACCCATCTGAACAATCTTTTCAGGCGACACTTTTTTCTCTGTTCGACGTCACATTTTGGGATGAAAAGAAAAATTGGCTCAAACTGTTCAAAGTATTATTCCAGGTGGCGACTGCTTCTGATTGATTTTCTGTCTGAGTTCTTGAACGCAGCATCTGCTGAGGTGACAAACGGAGACCCCGAGCTACTGTTTTGTATTTTTCCGTTTGGGCTGACATTAAGACACCTTGTTCAGAGAATTTCACTCCTGTTATGTGTGTTTATGCTAAGACGAGCTGAGCCCAGCTAAGCTTCTCTTGGCTGAAGTCTTCATTTCACTCAGATACACAAAAGTGGTTTCAGTCCTCCCATCTCACCCTCAGCAAGCAAGCGAGTAACCCTGCATGTTTTATTGATATATAACGATTCTTGTATTTTAGTCACTGATAATTCGTGAAGGAAAACAACGAGTTGATTTGCCAAACTGCCGACCCGTCCCATGTCCACCTTTGATTGATAATCAACATAACTTTAATCTGAGGTTTCCATTCAGGAAATATCTTTGATTGCTTGCTTGTAAAGCTCTCAAAACAACTGAGGATACAGAAAATTCAAGGGCTAGTTCACCCAAATGAATTTAAAAAAAATTGATTTACTCGGCTTATTTTGAGTCCTGCAGGCAGTCGTGTTGATTTTTTTTCTTTTCGTTTTCGAAACAGAGGTTCTGACGTTGATTTTTTGATTCTGGTATGAAAAAAAAAAACAGCTGCTCTGGTAAATTTTTAAAAAGGACACGTCTTCTCAAAACACATAAAAGCTCGCAGTCTTGTCATCAGCTGCTGCTTTCATGCTTCAAAATTACTCGTCCTATTGATTTTTTTGCACGGGCGCCCGTGTGTGTGCATGCGTGCGTGCGTGCGTGTGCGTGCGTGTGTGTGTGTGTACAGAAGTTGTTTAAACAAAATAACCTTGCTGAGATTGTTTCGGAGCTCCACTTTTAGATAAACTGAATGTGCTGCAGCCATTTGCGGTGAAGTGGCTGAACAGTCCAAATGATCCACTTTGTGCTGAAGTGTTCTTGTCAATGAAATCCGGGGAGAATATGTTACTGTCGTCTGGAGTCATCGGAAACACAATTACTCTCCCCGATTGTTGCATCTTTAAGCCGGAGCAGATGAAACTCAAACAGTGTCGGCTTTTGGCTCCGCGTGGCTCAATGAAGTCGGAAAAAAAAGGTTTGATTTGGGTGAACTAATCCGTGGCGCGGCATTATGCATCAGACAGAGATAAGCTCCTCCCATACCTTGCTCTCTGGGACGCCAGCTCCGACAACCAGCACCAGACCACAGCCACAATTACAATCATTCCTATGAAGGGGATGGAGAGAACAGGGTGCTCAGACGGATGGATGAATCTCTGAGGAGGGAACAAAAACAAAACACAAGGACCATGGCGATGAAGGGGACGGATGAATGGATGAACTGAGATAACCAAAAGAATAAACACACAAATAAGGAGATGTGACAACGGCACGAATGGACGACCACTGAAAACTCCACTAAATTAAAAGTCATGGCTGTGATATAAAGGGAGAGGGGCTGTGATGGAGTGACTTGTGTTTCCCATTGAAACAAACGATGCATAACTCAACAGTGACACAAACATCAACTCAGTGTGAGTGTGTGAGAGCGGTCCTGTGTGGCATCTCCTGGCTGCTTGTGATCGAATGGCAGCACAATAACAAAAAGAAATAAGAGCGACGTGCAGCGACGAACACGTGAGAGTGTTTGAGTCTCTCTGTCCTCGATTTGAAGATAATTAGTTTGGTAAATTTGTTGTCGTGCAGGCTGAGAGGTCATGGACATTCAGAGAACAAGGACAGTGTCAGAGACAGGCACGAGTAGACAGTTTGACACAACGCAGAGACATCCCATCACAGCTGCTGTCGACAAAACACAGTCTCACATCTGCTTCCTTTACGTCTCTCTTTTTTTACCCAAATCGTAAAAAGACGACTTTGCCTTTTTTCTATGGAAGTACCTGCCGTTACTACAGCGCTTACCTAAACAACACTTACAAATTCCCATATGTTTGGGTTTTATTTCAAGTATTGAAGGCTTCTATTTCCCTATAGACACTAATTGTTTTCCACTATTTTTCCAAACTGCATAAAAATCTACTTTTACTGCACTCAGTCTGTGCAAGAAAATGCAAATGAAACGGCCCATTTTAAATCTCTTCAGTGGTTTCGCCCAATAATGCAATTAAAACTGCAAATAGCATCCTCAGACAGGAAGACAAATGTTGAGCAAAAGTACCCTGATGTAATTAAAAACACATAAAACAAAACCAAGGTGCTCTTGGTTGAAACCAAATCGGTAGCAGCCTCATGACGATTGTTTGAGCACACAAATCCTGCAGGATCCTGCAGATTAACCCTGCTTTCAAGCACTCATTGGCTGAGAATAAGTAAATAGGCAACTGTGTTAGATTTCATTTCACATCAAGTAGATTTTTATACAGCATCTCTCTCTTTTTTTCTTCTTCAAAGTAAAAGAGAACAATCCCAGCTCAGCTGAAGCTATCGGCATGCTGTGAAGGTCCCTTTAATTACTCTGCTGCGAAACATCGCACAGCCTCCATACGGGGCCGCAGTGGTGCAGTGTGCGATCGGCCCCCTCGCGCCTGAAGCCTTTTATTTATTTATCTCTACAGATTTTTTGGTGTTTTTGTTCAACAGCAGTATTTAAGCATCGCTGTCACAGAGCGGTTCGGACACGGACACGGTGGGGAGGAGGAGGAGGGGGGGAGAAGGGGAACATTCCCCAGCACCCCCAAGCACACAATAAATGCTGATATGGGCTGACAGGCCCGGTCAGCGCATATCACAACATACAGTGCTACAGTATGGGACACATAAAAAAGTGGGCTCAACACACAGAGGAGAGGACAGGGTGTAATGTGAGGAGCGCTGCGTGTAAGTCGACACTGTTGCTGCGGAGGAAAGAAGCGTTTTTATTTCTTGAGACATGGAGAAAAACAGCTTTTTTTTTAACCACAGAATAAATTTACAATCGTCTGACAGTGAAAACAACATCCGGAGGCCAGAATGTGATGGAAATAACACACTCAAATATCTTATTATCGACCACTTGAAGCTGGTAATGTGGCCCTGTTGTGGTGTGATGCACAGTGAATGGTAGTGCGGTGCGTCCCTCACCTGCGCGCCCCCTGACAGCTTCTCCAGCTCGGCCCTGCAGAGCTGCAGCTCCTCCTCCATGGCCGCCCGCTCCCTCTGACTGCTGTCATACAGAATCTGCAGCTCCTGCAGCTCCATCTTCAGCCCGTCACACTGCGGGACACAGAGGTCACACCATCCATCATCATAACCAGCGTAATCGCATTTCACTGCGACACTCAAGCGAAGAAAAAAAAAAAAGGAAAAAAAAACACTCAGCGAGCGCCGGCTGCTTTATTGACATTTGACAGTATTTCCTGCGACGCGGCGCCGCCGTACCTCCCTCTGGACCTGCGAGGCCTTCTCCTCGGCCTGCTTCAGCTGGTCTCTCAGGGAGAAGATCTCGCCGACGCCGCCGTTCCAGCCCGTCGGCGTCACCGGCTTGCCGTCGAACGAGATGTTCTTCTGGATGGAGGCGTCCACCAGGCGGCAGTTGTCAGGCTGGGCCATCGTCATGTAGCTCTCCGTCATGACCTCGTCGGCGCCGGCCTCGCCTTCCCTCCCCTCGGTGGCGCCCTCCTCCGCGTCCTCCTCCTTCAGGGACAGGTAGACGCTGGAGCTGCCAGAGGGGAGGTGAGAGCTCAGAGACAGGCTCCAAATGTACTGAATGCGTCACTGACAGGAAGGATACAGATCGGTGCTGTTTATGTGTTAGCGACAGATTTAAAACGAGGGGCTGCATCCTGGTGAAGCAGCGAGCAGCTGGAATTCAACGGAGCCTCGTTGGCGAACCGTGCATGTTTATAGTGCACATGTGGGCGCTCTGACGTGTTCGTTTTACTACGATCCAACAATTTGCTGCAGTCATTGAACAGGTGGCCCGACCTTCCCAAATAAGACAGAAGGCGGGGCCACGATGGGGGTGGGGGGGGCAGTATTCCAGAGGGGGTCCCCCTCCAGCTGATCCAGCGCCCACAGCTGATGAGCGAACAGTCATTGACCTCTCACCATGTCCTCTGTCTCTGCAGCAGCTGCAGCCGCTCAGAGAGACGTCTGTTGTCCTCCTTCAGGGCCTGACACTCCTCCCTCAGCATACGGCACTCCTCCTTCAGCAGGTCCACGTCACCTGTCACAGCGAGCAAGGTCGCCGATAAAGACATCAGAGCAGAGCGGGCGGGGGGGGGGGTTAGTAAAGGCTCCTCTTCAGTTTTACCGCGGGTGCCTTTGGCACCATTCGACCTCATCAAAAACATATTAGGGGCAGAGCACGACTGTTTTTTAAAACAGGCTAATTCACTTTACTGCCAGTAGTTACATGAAACGCTCAGGATTGCTCCTGTTAAATGTGAAGCTCCCGTCAGAGCAACAGCTGGATGGATACAGATATCAAATCTTGTCCTGCAGCAACAACGTCCAGGAGTTAAAATCATGTTTGTTTATTTTTTTACTGCAATCATTTGATGCAGAAACGCTCAAATCCAAAATGTGTCCAGAACTGTAGGAAACAAACACCAAGCGGCTCCTTTACAATGGAGGCGTCGATGGGAGCGAACTTGCATTTTAAATGCTTTCTGGCTCAACGGTTTCAATCATGTGAACTCCCCTCACACAGTCCCACCCGGGCTCACCAGAGCCCAGCGGTGATGTCATGTGTTGGACGTCTGCTGCGTGTCCCTTCCCATCATGACCTCATGTCACTGCTATCCTAAATACACACACACACACGCACACGCACGCACACGCACGCACACACGTGCGTGCGCGCGCCACTCCCTTCTGCAACACTCAGCAGCCACATTTGTAATTTGTGGTATTTATTGAACCCTGTTCAGAATTTATGTTCCCGGCTGCAGGATGCAAACATGGTGTGAAGGAACCACGCCGCCTCATAACTCTGTGTTTGGTTTTCATAAATACAGCCACAAAGACCGATCGCGAGCCGTTTGTTCTCCAGGCGAGCTGGATGAATTCCTCTGTAAAGGCAGAGTGAGTGGCTCTTTGTGTTTTTTAATGTGCTTTATTCATTGATGGATGTTTGCACACAAAGTGAAATTAGGACTTGTTTTCTAAGCATGTGGATGTCCTGGAGGTCCAATAACTATTAAGAGCAGGGCTCATGCAATCTAATGAAACCACCTTCACACTTCCTTTGTAATGCTTTGTTTTCTGGTCATTGCGACACCGCTGCTCCTCCTCCTCCTCCTCCTCCTCCTCCTTCTCCTCCCTCACCCTCTCTCCTCTCGGCCTCCCTGCGCTGGCTCTTCATGCTGATCTCGGCCCTCAGCGTGGTGATCTCCAGCTCGTACTCCTGGGTCTCCTCGCTGAGGCGCTGCAGCTCGGCCCGCCGGCGACACAGCTCCTCCTGCAGCGAGGCGATGTCGTTCTCCCTCTCGGCCGCCGCCTCCTCCGCCGCCTGCTGGAGCAGGAGCACCTCCTCGTGGGCCACGCGCAGCTCCTCCTGGGCCTCGGCCAGCTCGCTCTCCTTCTCCTCCTCCAGGCTGTCCATCTCCTCCTGCACAGAGCGCAGCTGGGCTGCGGCACGGGGAGGAGGAGGAGGAGGAGGAGGAGATGTAGGAGGAGGAGGACATTAGTTTTTTTTATGGGGGATGTGTGGGTGAGACTGCAGTGTCAGTATGGGTGTAAATGCGTGTGCACTTCAGGTTTCACGTGTTTGTGTGTGGGGGTGGTGTGTGTGTGTGTGTGTGTGTGTGTGTGTGTGTGTGTGTGTGTGTGTGTGTGTGTGTGTGTGTGTGTGT
>JAUESF010000080.1:3630351-3648180 GCA_032274765.1 Malacoctenus tetranemus
TGTGTGTGTGTGTGTGTGTGTGTGTGTGTGTGTGCGCGCGCACTGACGTTACCTTGCCCTCGGCGCGGTAATGCAGTGGGATTGATTTTTTTTTGGCCCTTGAGAGAGGAGACAGCTGGTCTGGTTGGATCCCAGCAGTGGCTTCAGTGGTTATGGATCTCATGGTGCCAACAATAATGATGCTGCTCCCTCACTCCAACACCCTGTCACTCTACAACATTAATGTAAAACCATCACTCCTAAAAAGACAACAACAGTGCTCTTAGAAATCAAATATATTGCACTTTAAACATGAATAACAGTAAGAACAGTTAAAACAGAGGTGACTGGCCAGGCAGGGCGTAAAGGCAGGAAATAGAACCTAAATATGTACTTGAAAGAAACAAAGAAAGGATGCCCCGCTGCCTCTGCTGCAGCCTGTCGACTCTCCAACCTATGGAAATGATTAAGAATTGGGAATATTGGCTTCATATCACTAGCAGCCTGTTAGCCGAGTACAAAATCCTCCAAATGTAAAGAAATCATTCTGTTTCTCATCTTCCTAACAGGTCAAAGATCTTTCAAAACAATGTGAAACAGTGTTGTGATCATCTAAGATAAAAGACTCATCGTCTTATCAGCCAGACACCTTCTAAAACAAAGCAAGCTAAGCTACCGTTAGCTCAGGCTAACTAGCTAATATGAGCCTCCTGTTGACCACATTGACACAAAATCATTCAACTGTCATCAGGAAAGTAAAGAACTGTATCTGGTCAGATAAAACGACTCTGGTTAGGTTTTCAGTTGCATGTTACAGCAGAAGCTAACAGGAGACGGAGTTTGATAACTTGGTTTCGTTCATGCATTTTGTTATATTTGAGAGTGGGAGAAGAATGCTTTTTTGCCAGTTTTCACGTCATCCATAAATAGTTTTTTCCTGTAAACAGTGAGCTCCATGTCACTGCCTTGTTTACAGCGAAAACACACTTGTAATTATCTTGATTCTTAATAGCAGGGGTGTCAAACATGAGGGGTCAATGGCTAGAACGGGGTCACCAGAGACTAGGTGAAAGCAGGAAAAACTAAAAGACACACAAACACTCACATATGGACAGTTTAGATTCACCAGATAAACTCATGTGCACGTTTTTGGACGGTGGGAAAAAAAACCCACGCAATCAAAGTCCACGCAGACAGGCCCCACCCAGGCACCGGCCAAAGAACCCTTCACAATGCAACCCCACCACGCGCCGTGATGTTTCCACCTCAAATGACCCTGAACTAGAATGACTTTTGACACCCCCGCTTTAAAGTCTTCAGACCATTTCATTGCAATCACCGGAGAAGTATCAAAATTTACTGGTATATAAATAATCAATCTTGCGATTACATGAAATTGTTAGTTACACACATTCAAATTCTAGACAAAAGAAAGAAAGAAAGAAATCACCAAAGTTTAATTTCAGTCTGACTTGAAAAAATAGTGACCTCAGTGATGCTTGGTGATGGCGTCTTCAGACGATTGTACAACCAATCGTCTCAGACAGTCCTGATGGCTGACAGCATGAGTGTGAACTGTGTCTTCAGTGTGTGTTCCCCTCACTTCTACGCAGGCACCAGCAGCCTGTCCAAGGCGTACTGCAGGCGGTCCCAGTTCTTCCAGAAGACGGTGATAAAAAACAGGCCGAGGAAGGTGGCCACCACGTGATAGCGGCTCCTCATCAGAGGGGCGGCGAACTTGGCGGCGGTGGAGACGCACACCAGGATGACGGTGATGATGGCCAGCATGATGTTGATGCTCTTGCCCAGCAGCACGCGGGCGTCGTGGCTCTCCAGCTGCACCGTCTGCTGCTGCTGCTGCTGCTGCAGCTCCAGCTTGGACACGCGCGTCTGGCACGACTCCAGCGCCTCCTGAGAAACACCCAGAGACACTTCTTTAGACGCCGGATTATCAAAGTTTAGCCTAAAGACTGAATGTAGTTTGAAATGAACAGCTGTCTCGCAGGACTGCCTGTCTGTTCTTTCATGAAGAAGCACAATGGTGACCTGAAAACATGAGGACATTCTCAAACCGGATTATCAGAACTATCAGTTCGAGATCGAGTACAAACGATAAAACTGTTTTTAGGGGTTAGAAAAGGGAGACTGTCAAAGCTGAAATAACTCAACTGGAAGCAAGGTTTGAAAAAGACTAAAAGAAAAACTTGAGCACCAAAGGACGAGTCCAGCTGTGAACAGGTTATTTTGCCAACAAATTCTGGGCCTTTTTATTTCTTTATGTTTTTAAATGAGCACTTACTGATGTAGATTCTACCTGATCTGTGGACAATCTGTTTGAGGACAAACCTGCTACCAGATCTTTTGTTTTATTTAATCAACTCCAGCCGAACTGAAAATGTGTCACCAACCGACTTTAGCATCTCACTCACATGAACAAAGCCTCATAACTCGACAACAGCGACCACACATTTTATTTATTCTTGTCAACAAGGTGTATTTGCATATTCAAACCCACATTGAGATGGTATGGTGTTGTGCTGGACAACTAAAAACAAACATTTAGAGTGGAGCTGAGTAGTGCTGTGTTGTGCAATGGAAAAGCAGCAGAAGTATACTCGTCCCACATTACAGGAAGGGACAGAATGGACAAATCTGACCTGTGTGGCAGCTATTGCATCTGAAAACATCCTCCAGTTTAGAGCACAGCTGCTAAATGTGCCCATGCTGTGAGCTCCTCCATGTGACTCACGACAGGAGACTCGGGATCAGGTGTTTAGGAACCAAAAACCTGACGTCTGCAAGAACCTTGTGAATTACTGCATCAGTTTGATGTCAGCTGAATAACAAATGGATAAGATGCTCCGTCTGCAGTGTGGGGGACAAACAGCCCCCTTCTCTCCTCATCATCCATACACACCTGAATGTCCCTGGCCCGCTCGTGAGCCTGGTAGGCCACCCGCTCCTCGATGCTCGCCAGCTCCTGCTTCAGATTTGACATCTCGTGCTGGTGAAGTTCGGTCATGTCGTTCAGCTGGTCCTCCAGACGCTCGTACCTGCAGAAGCCAATCAGAGACGATTTACAGCCAGGGTCATTTTCCCAAAGATTTCAACATGTTGGTTAGAAAACTTCTTCATGATTCCAACAGAAAGACTCAGATGCAAATGCAAACTTCCATGAAGACGTCACTATAAAGCAGCAGTCGAAACATGTCACTGAAGGCCAGCTCATGATTAAGTTTGATGTCATGTCAGCATATATGAACACACCTGTATCTCTCCTCCTGCAGGGTTTGGTTAATGATGCTGTAATCCCTCTTGAACTGCTCCTTTAACTCCTCTATGTGCTCCTCCAGCTGGCTCTGGGCGTCTTTGATCTCCCTCACCTCCTCCAGGCTCAGCGCCAGTTTACTCTGAACATCTGCGCCGGGCTGCTGCCCCAAGACGGCGCCCTGACCTTGCCCCGCCGTGGCCCCGCCTCCTCCCGCCAGGTGCCCGTTGCCATCCGATATGGAGGCGCTCCCCGAGGAGCACTCGTCGTCGCTGGGGTACTTGGGTTTGCCCACCATGGAGGTGCTGCTGCTCAGGCCCTTCGCGGCGCCGTCGGTGGGCAGCGGGGAGGAGGCGTCCAGGCTGGTTTTGAGGTGGGCGATGTTGTCGGCGCTGCCGAACTTGTTCCTGATGAGGTTGGCGAACTCTCGGGGCTTGCTGAAGAAGAAGGGAGGCGAGAGGGAAACGCCCGGCCCGATGGTTTTGATCTTGTCCATGGTCGGGTGCCGCCCGCTGCCCGTCATGTCCCTCAGCAGCTCCCGCGGCGACTCCCTGGGGATGGTGCTGTGCTTGTGCGCATGGGGGGACGGGCTGTGCTGCACCTCCGTGTCCTTCATCTTGCGATGGTACTGCTCCAGCTTCTTCTGCATCTGCGCGATGTTCTGCGCCGACTTCTGGTTCTTCTTCTCAAACACCTGCTTGATGCGCCCCACTTGCAGCTTGTCGGCGCTGTTCACCAGCTTCAGGTACTCGGCCACGTTCTCGTCTCGCGCCGTCTGCTCGATCTTGAGCTGCTCGGTGACTTTCAGGATCTTCTGCTGCAGGTTGTCCAAGCAGGAGCGGCTCCGCTGGACCTCGAATCCGAGGGCGGGACCGGGACTGCCATCGCTCAGGTCCAGGTCCAGGTTGTTCTCTGAAGAGCCTCGTCGCATTGACGCAGAGATGTTCAGAGAACTGCCCTCGGAGCTCCGGTCCTGCAAGGAGGAGAAACACATGAGAGTCAGAAGCTGCTCCAGAAAATGCTGAATTTGTGGGCGGGAGCATTTATTACATCATTGTGTCTCATCTGCAAATGTGGTCATCCAGGAAACTCATTTTATGGCTTACAACTTCAATTTCATGCACTGGAAACTGAAGTCCAATGGACTTTTTTAACGTTAGATGTCTTGGGTACTAACAGTTTTATTCCCAGGTAAAACACAGACTGGCTGCGTCTTCCATAAAGACATCCTCAAACAGAAAAACAACATTTGTATTTTTTAACAGCAGCACAGTGAGGATACACTACCATCAATCAAATTGCCAGTTTGAAATGAATTCCTCACGCATCATTGCGTATTAATTACTAATCAGTATTTGACACAAGGAGCAACAATTAATACATATTTTGATAGATGACTGAATCATTTGCTCCGTCTGAGGGTTTATTGCGGTTAAGTATTTTTTAATCTCCAAATTAAAATCTCATTGCCTCAATTTCTTTAGTTTGTCATTTTTCTCTGGTTTTTAATCAATTTATTAGTCCAACTTTTATTTGAATAAATCATCTTGTTAATCTGAGCGAGTCTGCCTCTGAGTCTGTGTGTGCAGGAGACGAGGAGAGATGAGTGTTTGTGGTGTGTGTCATCATTTAATTATGTCGACTCTTCACATTGTTCCAAAGCGACTGTCTTGTGATGGCGTCTATTGTAGGAACTGCTGTTTATCTCTGATGAATTTTCCCAAAGGGACAGTAAAGTATATTCTATTCTTCTCTATTCTATTATCTGGCAGACTGGCACCTTGCCCAGGGTGTAACCCAGACTTGGCCAAAGCTCCTTCAGACCCACATTGTTGGAGGCTACCACAGAGGATGACTGGATGATGAACTGGTACTTTTTGTGTGTCACAGGACACGGCCGTGAAAAAAACAGTGCAGCTTTCCTTTGGCGGTGCTTTCTGCTCACGGGATCCGACTTTGCAGACTCGCCCCGCTGCAGACACTGTGCGACCATCTGGGTGTGTCTGTAATGCTCTTATTTATTTGGCACATCTGCTACATTATACCAGACGGGTTTAATCCTGTTTGTTTACACTGCAGGAGGCAGACGACACATATGACAAAACCGAGATAACGGTTTGTGAAACAAGTAGAGCATGTAACAAATGTAGGTCAGTGATAATGTCACCCAAAGTTACAGGGCTCAGGAAAAAAATCCCTGATCCACACATCTCTTCACCATTCTCTTTATTGAAGCAACACATGATGTCAATGTTTTAATGTACGAGTCAAAGAGCTCTCTGCTGTAGATTTGAGGAAGTGAGGCCAGTTTCACAGGGCAAAGTAAGAAACTTTGCAATGTTTCTCAGGAAGCACCAAGGCACTCGACAAAAAGGGAAGCTGGGGGGGAAATGAACGGAGGCAGAAATTAAATTGGGTTTCTGAACACGGTTTTAGCACAGAAGTGTCGCTTCCCATGTAACATATCTGGAATGTCGCAACGACGCAACAAGCGCCCCCCCCCCCCGAATCCTGCGAGTTGATCACAGCACAGCGGCAGAGCAATGATAGGAGGTGTAAGCTGATAAAGCCTCATACAAAGTGTTGTACAACAAGCACAGCGAGCAGCACAAAGCTGCACTAATCCTGAACAAATGCAACACGGCCAGTTTGGAGCAAATAAACACGTCGCAGCTACCTCAGGCAGACTTAAGGCTCCATCCTGCTTAGCTCAGCATTTCAACATCACCGCGTCATGGTCACATATTGCAAGCTAAGTACCACTGCTGCTCGCAGAGTTCACGGCGCGCTGACGCTTCGCGACACATGACTGTCATGTGGATCTCAAGAGAGTGCTCATTCCTAATGGGATGGTTTACGGCTCGGCGTGTTAGCGGGAGCCTCTAAATTACGTCTGACAAAAGACATTCCCGAGAACTCTTCCCTCCCCTGATTCACTGAGATGCTTAGATAGTCATGTAAACGGCTGCCGGCACCGTGACCTCACACTCAATCAACCGGCCAAACTTGTTTGTGAGGCAACGCGTCGAACAGGAACTTTGTGCCACCTCTGACATCTGTTTGCGCCGCTGTGTCACCGTGGAGCGAAACTAAAAGCTGCATCATGTTTGTTTTTAGCTCGGAGCCCGACGATGCCGGCAAGCTGATTCGTCTGTCTCTTTAGTGCAGACGGTAAATCTCAACCAGACTGAAAGGACTGTCGTATAAATCAATACGAAGAGTCATAGTGTCAGGAACGGAAATCCATACAAGTGAAGGGCCTGACTTTTTCTGTGATGCGATTATGAGGCAATATCAACCAGAGATCTCCGTCGGCAAGGTTATTAAAAACTGTCACATTCTGCATGAACAAATAAACGCTGCAACATAGATCCAGCACTGATTCTCACAAAAGCTCGAACTGAATTTTCCACATCAGCAGGTACTGAGAGGCTTCAAGTTGTGCTGCTTAAGTGTTCTCAACATGCTTATCATGTTCACTTCACTTCTGTGCTCACTTGATCATTCACAAACTCGCACAGATGTTCGCAGACCATTTGGAGCAACCTGAGGATCCTAATACAAAGCCCTGTGGAACTCCTTCATTCAGTTCAGTACAATGCATGAAGGAATCACCACAAACATAAACTTTCTGCATGACCTAGACCAGCCCAACGCTGTTTGTTGCATCCAGTTTGTGTAATAAAATACTACCATGTGTTTCATCAAATGCAGTAATGAGAGCGAGTAATACAAGGAAAGAATCGAGTTCTTTGAAGAGATGAGAAGCCCCTTTGTGGTTGGATATTTGACCTCGGCTGCACGCCACAGTGTGAACACCACTGTTTAATATTGTTGTTTGTTGACATGAATTTAATTAAAATGACTCGTTTCTGATGTCGGTCACCACATTAATCATGTAAGCTTCGCTCTCCTCAGTGTTCTTCCTCCAGTCGCCACAGCAGCCACAGCAAGCTTCTGACACAACTGGAGCCTTCAGCCTTTGTGTAGTTGTATTAGCTACCACAGGCTGATAATTGTGCTGCACATATGTAATGTGGATTTATTTATGTATGGTGTGTAACCAGGGAGGGTCCCGCTTTATTCTGCGGAGCATGCCTGGGCTGCCTGAGCCGCTCTCCTCATCCCACTTGCTGGCGTCCGTCCCTGGCGAACACAGAGCTCTTTCTCTGCATAGAGAAAAGCTCACTTTGTCACGTCCTACCTCTGCTCCGTCCACGGCTTGAGCTACTGCGTACGGATTCGCCGGGGGCTGACGTACGTCTGGCGCCGCCCCGCGACCAATCGCCAACCCCGCTCGCTCGGCAGCATGCCGGCTCAAAACTCGGCTCTTGTAAACAATAGAAGTTTGCAAATAAGCTGGCTTTTGTCGAACCTGTTTGCAGAAAGAGAAGCGTAGTATCCTCCTCCTCCTCCTCGACGAGGAAGTGCGAAGCAGACTGGTGTGTAGGTTGCTCGAATTACCAAGTCTTTTTGGTGTTGGGATGACAAACACAAAGGACGGCCTGTTCAACCAGACAGCTTAGGCGGCATGCTTTTTCTGCAGAGCTGGAACTAAGCTAGCCCCTCAGCCCACCCCCACCCCTCGCATTTACTTTGAGAAGTTCCATATTCTCTGTAGCATCAGGGGTCGAACACTGTGTGCTCTGGGGTCCAAGTTTATTGCTTCAAGTTGCTGTGATAACACAGACGCGGGATGGGTGTAAAACAGACCAAATGGCCACCTCGCAACCATTGATGAGTCCCTGCAGCAAGAGCGCGAGTGTGACAAGAGCAGAGCACACTGGAAATACTTGGAAGGAGCTTTGACACAACTTCCATATTTACACTGCACCTGGAGCAGCGAGGTCCGAGCCAACATTGTATCACACAGCTGGAACGAGGGGCGTTTGCTTTGTCTTACAAAAACAAGACGGCTTTTTTGGCAGGACGGGGCCGATTTCATGGGAGCAACTCAAAACACGCGGGTAACACAAGCCAGATGTTCCAGGTCCAAGAGAGCAGGAGGGAACTCCCCAGGAAAAAAAACCTTATGCAGAAATTGTACCATGTCGTTTTAATAAGCCCATTTCCGTCGTCATCACGACCGCTTAACATTTCGGCCCACGCTGAATAACTGCGGGAACAATCTGAGGGTCTCTCCGGACGAATGCCCCTGTCCAAACCAAAGTGGCCGTCTGCTAATGAAAATGTACCATCGAATCTACTGAGGAGCCGTCTTCCTCTGCACTTCATTTCCCTGAAGCACTTCCACAGTCGTTCTCCAGGGTGACGGAGCGGAGAGGTGTGAAGGGAGCCAACCACTGAAGGTCTGCGGTGATGACCGGCCATTTAGAGGCACCACGGCGACGAGGACACAGTGGACAGCGAGTCAAATGTGACACTTGCGGCGAATGGACCTCTGCTTTTATAGCGCACTTTAATGCTCCGACAGTCTCGACGTGATCATGACAATCGCTCACGCACTCGCTCCACAAGGCCGAACTCATCCAGGACTGGTGGTGGTGCCTCCGACAGTACTCGTTGTTCCCGAGCCACGTGATGAAGAGTCTGCTAATTTAGGTGTGTTCAGTGCGAGACGCGGCTCCCACATCATCTTCCTGAAATATGGTGAACGTGTGAATGTTTCTGGTGGGTTTTCACACTGAAAGTCTGCAAGATGTTGTCTTTGAAATTAGCATGCTGGGCATACGCCCACTGCAGTTTGACTCACCCATTCATATTAGTGTGTCAGTGGAGCAGAGACGAGACGGCGAGAGGGCTCGAAAGTGAATGAATTAAAAAAAAACAAGACGGGAGCAGGAGATGCTCCTGAACGCAGCTCAGCAGCACACATCATACCGATCATCATCATCATGAGGAAGATATGCAGGAGTTCCTCTGTGCCCTCAGGGTGCCTCCCTCGCACCTCAGCTCTGAACGACCCCCCCCCACGCTGCCCTACATAGCGAGCAGCGTCTGTCCAGCACCGTGACCCATTTAATATGCTCTGACCTCGCGAGACAGCATATCATAAAGATCCATCCGCATTAGCCTCAATCTTTACCCAGCACCGCAGACGCTTGAAGAGCGAGCCCCCAACGTTCCACTTCCCTTTTTGGGAGACGAACGGATAGAAAGTGCAGATGCGGCTTATCTCACACTGCAGCCTGCTCTCTCTTGGATCAATGATCTAGTTAGTGATTCAATTTTTGAAGCAAAAGCACCCCCCATGCTCCTCTGCAGCACCGCAAGAAGCAGCAGCTCAGCATTAAAGTCCCAAACTAGAGTAAAGAAAAAAGACGGAGGGGGGGGCTTCACAAATTATTTAGAGGTGGGCTGGTATGCAGCGGGTGTTTAGTAAATACCGAGCAGAGCTGGCAGAATAAATATTAGCTCTGATTAGCAGAAAGTAAAGACGCTGCAGAGCACAGATCGCGTCTCTGCTCGGGGTGAACATGGTCTGGTTTCTTTTAACAGGCAAAGAGGAACGCATTGTCCCCATTAGGGGGAAGTGGTGTTGGTAAGCACTCGCGATGGCAGCAGTAATCTGGTGAAACCATCAGGGTTCACAGGGTCGGCTCGGGCAGACGTGCAGACACACTAACAGGTGTGAGAAGAGGCTGCATCCAAAACGACAGGGTCTCTGGTGTGCTGTGCATGAAGTGACGCTTCTTTAGGGCCGCTGCCTCTGGGCACCCCCAAATAAACACACACACACACAGATCGGGGGATGGAGCTGGCACTCTCAGAGAGATGGAACAAAACTGTCCCTTCAGCCGAGAACAGAGCCACAGAGGGGAAGAAGCCCGCCGTGCTGATTGGTATTCCTTCCAGCTGATCCTCATGGATACAGACACTCTCCCACTCGAGGCTCACACAGGGAAGCGGGGAGAAAACCAGAGCCGGAGAGGGCGGGCGCAACAAAAAGGCACATCTTTCATTTTCATCAGATAGCTCCCCCAACGCCCCCTCCCCCCTCCACCTCCCCCCTCCCCCTCCCCTCTTCCCTCTCATCTGCATCCCACAGCTGCATCTGTGGTCAAACTCCCGATTGCTTTCTGGGCTCAGAGGCCAAACAGTGCGCCTCATTGGAAAGAAAGAGAGCAGCAGAGTTTGAAGGCTGAAGTTTCCAGGATGAATAACCCCCAGGAGGTCGCGAGGAATGAATTGCTTCAGTTGTGTTCACTATTATCTCACAGACGGGACGGGTCCCGGACTAAATCAATAGCCCATTAACACCACTAGTGTCTGTTTGCCCCCACGGACTGCAAGAGTGCTGGATGGGGTTCGCTTTAATTGTAAACACGCTGCTTCAGACGCTGCAGATGCTCAAAGTGGAGCAAAGCACAAACAGCCCCCAGCGAGGACTCAGGCCCCAACCTATATAATGTGAGATAAAGACGAGGAGGTAGGTGGTATCTGATGAAGCAGCCTGTCCGGGTGGAGGGCAGGAGTCGCCGTCAGACGAGGGGTTAAAGAGCGTTTCTGGACTTGCGGAAATCGAAGCGTTGCATCATCTCTGGCCTCCGACCTACTACATCTCCGGCACAATGGCTTTTTTGAGAGACTCAACAGGAATGTCATTCGAGGCCAGCAGAAAACCAGGAAGGAGCGCGAGCTCGCGCTGCCTCCTGCTCATAAACCCAAACCAACAGTCAGCTGTGTTGTTCCTTTGAGTCCCGCTCAGGCCATAATGACACAGAGCACCGGCAGCTTACCGGAGAATCCGGCTCAAATCGAAGTTTGCTTTTTTTTCGTAAGTTTCCCTCAAGCTCTCTTCATGTGAGCAAACTTACTGGCTTCAGCTGCGTTTAAATAATTTGCCATTTTCCTTCTTGGAAGAGGGTTTGACAGAAACTGCAGGCACTGAATATGACCCCGAACACGACGTGATCACAGCAGGGCTGCAGGTGACTGAGTGTCAGCTCCACAAGGTTTCACGGACAGGAGGGAGAGACGACCTGAGGCGGCGCGACACTCCGGTGCTTTTCTGGTTGCCCAACAGTCGCGCATTCTTGCCCTCTGTGTCACCGTCACCACCAGCACCTGGCTCTGAAGGTGCACTCGTGCGGCTCCGCCACGAGCACGGGAGAGGGAGGGGAAATCAAGACGAATCAGTGGTTCTCATTAAGGAACGCTCCAGTGACTTCTTCGAAACTGGTTCTCCCGGCTAGAGTTTGGCTTTTTCTCTGAATCAGGCGTCTGAGTACAAAAACTTCCTGGGGCTTTTTCACGTGAATACATTAATGTGTGACGACATGAGGAAAGGTTGGTCGTGCTTTAGGACTGAAGAGTGGTTTGATAACCTGTGTAAACAAATCAGTCAACACAATCAACACGTTGTGCGTTTCGTTGCATGTGCCCAGTGTGGCTTAAACACGCCCACATATGAAGAAGGAAAAAAACAATGCGATGATGATGATGAGTAATTTTTCATCCTGAAAAACTGGGTCAGGTGTTGAGTCACTGGATGTCCACAAAGGCACAAACACCTGAACGCAACACAACAGCGTTAAAAAAACAAACACGCTCAGCCTGCTGGTTTCTGTTTAGACTTTTGTTTCGGCCTGGTGCTGAAGCAACACCTGAAGAGAGGTGATGGTTTTGATGAAAGTCAACGCCAGAGCTTCAGAATAAAAGACTTGTTTTATCTTAGTATGCTGTTCTGATGTAGGATTGGTCACACAGATTTCTGTTTAAGTGTGGTGTTGAACAACCACAAGTCTTTGCCTCCAAATGACCATGAAAATAAGAAGCATCATCATGAAAAACGACCCGTTTGATAAAAAAAAATGAAAAAACCTACTTCATACATTTTGTTAAATGATGGTGCTGACCAAACATATAGCTAATACAAAGTGGCAGGCTTCAACAGTGAATGTGCAAATGCACAGCACCCAAAAAACCCAATATGATAGTTGATATTTATGAAGGATTTGTTGCATTTGCTTAAAAAAGGCCAAACAAGACCAAAAACATTAGTGTACAAACCTCATAATAACTGAGTGATTTGTCAGTCAGTACTGATCTGCTCTAATGGGGTGTTATATCTCTGTGACAGTATCTAATGTGTGATGGGTGATCATTTCCAACAGTAATTCACACTAGAACAAAAAAAATGAACAGCAGCAACTTCTTAAAGACATACGCTTCGTTTCCAGACGGGTTTCGCGAAGCTTTCACGGAGACAGACAACGTTGCAAACATCCATCCGCTGCCGGAGTGTTTGCTCACATGTTCCTCGGAGCTCTTTGTGTTTGCGCGGCGCAGCAGCGGCGGCGGCGGCGGCAGCGCAGCTGTTGGTCTCACATGACGCGGAGCCCCGGAGACAACAATGCACCGCTGGTACAGTGCGGGACCCGCCGCGCACTGGACGGACGGACGGACGGACGGACACACACACCGACACACACCAGTACACTCACCGTCCGGCTGCCGAGGTACTTCTCCACTTCGGACAAACTTCGCACGGACACGTTGGCGCTGGGCATACTAAGTCCGGGGTGTCGCCTCTCGCGAGCTGCGGGGTCCGTCACTTGGCTCCCGGGACGAGCTCACAGCCCGCAGCCCACCTCGTTTCCATGAGCAGCCCCGTTGTTGGCCCCCTCTCTTTCTCCCTGCCCCTCATACACATGCACCACACCACACACTCTCGCACACACACACGCCCCGCGCACACACGCTCGAGCCGCAGCGAACACACTCTGGCTGCTCCGCTCCACATACAAAAAGTGTGTGTGAACTCAAACTCCGCCTATTCCTGTGTGCTGGGCGGCGGAGGGACGGGGGGACTGGGGGGACGGAGGGGGGCTTAACTCTTTCAACACACGTGTGTTTCGGGGGCTGATAACAGCCGCGCGGAGACGGACCCGTGTAACAAACAGGCCGGCGCGGTGCTGCTTCACCTCAGCGGGCAGACGGATGTTCTGGCCTGATACTGGAGGAAGACGGGAACAAATGTCACGATGACAAGAGAAGGCAAAGTTCCAGCTGCAGCTGCTCAGCTCGGCCTCTTCCAGCGTTTATTAAAAAATAAATAAACTGAAGGATTTTTTCCAAAAAATGTCGCAGCTGCGACAAAATGGCTTTTAATCAAATGTGACTCAATGTAGTTTTCACTGCGTTGTTTGTCCCTAATATAGATGGAGCCCAGATCAGCTGTTTGAGAATCTGTGGTTCTGCTCTTGTGTTCATTTTGCTTTGTCACAGTGGAAATGTATTGGCCAGTCATGGACCACTGCACCAGTGGAGCACATACATGGCTTTCGTGTCTGGGTGGGATTCATTTATTCTCTCATGGACTCATTCATTCATTCAAGTCGTGATGTTTGATGATGCTTCTTCTTGTTTCCTCAGTTTTAAAGCTTCAAACATGATTTCAGTGAGCACTGATCAGGACCGAGTAGTGTAGATAAAACACGTCTGTTGAGACACCTCAGAGGAAGGTCGGGTTCAAACCCTGAAACCATGATGAACACAAAGTGTAATATCAGTTCATTACCTGAAGAACTTTTACTGAATTATTAATCTGGCTTCACTAGTTTTAAACGGTGTTTGTTTAAACAACTTATACTGATACAGTTGTTACAATTATATGTAATTAATTAATTGACTTATTAATTAATTATATATACCATTTTCTTAGCTCTGTGACCCCGTTGGTTCAGGGCAGCCATCAGTTTGAGATGACTCGGATCTTTCAGTTGTTTACACTTCTGTGACAAGAAAACAAACAAAAACAAACATCTATACTTGCTGTTCTCAGTAATACCTCTCACTTTGGGTTATGACATCATGAATGTGCAAAAAATAAAGTGTGAGGATTAAAATAATCTGCTGAAAGCAGCTGTGAGAACTGTTCAAACAAGGAAGCGAAACAGCACTTTGCTGGTTCGAACACGTTTAAATTTAGTGCGATAATTATGTAAACTGAGAATGTCCCGCCAGTTAACGGGCAGCAAGACACTTTTATCTGCCGACCAGTAAATTAGCAAGTTGTAGAAAGGGGAGCGAGTCATTTATAAACTGTCACACATATCACACCAGAGAGGTGAGTTGATGATGTTGTTCCTGTCCTTTTTACTCCAAATAAACTTGTACTGGGACATAATAGGGATTTTATTTTTGTTTGTTTTTTCAGACCACCAGTTCTTAATTTGAAAGCACCTTCATGCTGAAGCTTTCCAGCAGTGGGCCCTGAGCACCGTGGAGGCGATGGGACCACCGCGGCTCACATTCATTCAGTCTGGAATGAGCTAATCCAGCATAAACACAAAAGCCCATGTTGCATCACAAATCCCTGAGCGCTTACAATCAGCACTGTTTTGGTTTTTTCCCCCCGCAGTTCAGAATCAGACGAGTGCTTGTTGGACAGATAAGAGAAGACTCTTTTGTTGGGGGTGTTGCGGGCCCACCAGACAGAGCTGTGCATTAACTTTCTGTGGTTTTTAAGAGGGCCGGGCGAGCCGGGCGAGCCGGGCGAGCCGTGCTGCGATCCGATAGGCCTCGGGAGGAGCACACAAAGACGCCGCGGGACGTTCTGGACAATGGGCTTCTAAAAACAGCAGCGGCAGACAATATTATTCATCCGCTCATCAAGTTTTCATGCAGCCATCAGTGCCTTTAATCAGCTGGACGCGTTGGCGGGGACGCCGCGGCAAAAGGGGACGCTCGCAGACACCGTCCCCCCGTCCACCTGCGTCCGCAGGGGCCCGATGAAAGATTGATGAGCTAATAACGCTCACTGGGAGTCTAATCCCTCGCACGGCTTCCCACTACATCTTCCGCCTCCGCGTCACTTGACACGAAGCGCAGCAGTAAGTCACTGGGGTAGGACGCAGCTGATGCATTATTAATGCAGGGGGAGCATGTAAACAAGGTGCCGTGTTTAGAGAAGCGTGCGCTGGTTCCACGAGGCGCCATTAGCACCCAGAAACTTTGGAGCACACAAACCGGCGTCTGGGTGCTACGAAGCAGCTGTGGATGTAAGCGTTTGAGGGGCTTCAGGCAGGTCATGGAGGGGCTTTTTCTGAGCAGGGATTCAAGTTAAAGACGTTGGCAGAGGTTACCTGAACCTGAGCAGCAGAGAATGACGGGGCCAAAGGTCAACAGTTGATTTGTTCAGCATGTGTCGGATAGAGATTGACCTCGTTTACAACACGTGTTGCTCAAGTTACTGTAACTTAGTCCCTGATTACAGTTACTGCTTTAGAACAATGTGGAGCAACTTGTACAAGTTACTGGGACTAAAAAGTAACTTTTCTCCTGCAAGAGTTTGTTAGCTTCAGCCAAAGCAGTTATCTCGACAGTTACTATCTCATTGAACTCCAGTTGAGTGAAAAAATTTGCCTCATTTGTTTGAAGTAAATTATTTCTTTGAATTGACATATTAAGAGTTGAAAAGATGTCCAAATGTGATCAACTGTCTTCTGTACCTAGCAGGGTAGAAGTGTCATCACAGTGGTGTGAGACTCCATGTGTTATTCACAACAACCATTAATGCTCTGTGATCATTCAAATCTGTAAGAAGCATGTTGGTGTGTCTTAGTGTTGAATCTTCACAGCGACATGCTGACCTGCTGATGGATACGAGCGCATTCACCTTTCACTCATCATGCTGCCTCACAACAAACAAGCAAGTTCTGCTGCATAAAAACAAGATTGAGGAACGGCGCTCGCTGTGAATCGGCTTCAACAGTTTTTGCTGACGGCGTAAAGCAAAATAAAGCAGGACTGAGCAGGTGAATAACATGATTGAAAGATATTTATTCTTCAAATGACTTGACCTCCATTTTCATCGGCATTATTTTGTCTCAATATGATGAAATCACCAAATTACCGGGCGAAGCCCTCTGAGGCCTCCTCAGTGCATTCTATACACACAGCTATACACAGTTACCTCAGACTCATATGTCAAACCATTGATGAGTGATGCTGCCCGTCCTTTGGACTGGAAAACCAAATAAAAATAAAAAGGTTATAACCTTCATAACAACATCTCACAATTCATTTCACATTATGAAAAGTTTTTTGTTTCCTCATGATTACTAGAAAAAAAAAACATGGC
This sequence comes from Malacoctenus tetranemus, assembly GCA_032274765.1. NCBI lineage: Eukaryota > Metazoa > Chordata > Actinopteri > Blenniiformes > Labrisomidae > Malacoctenus > Malacoctenus tetranemus. The sequence goes on from JAUESF010000080.1 coordinate 3,646,647, forward strand.
GGTGTAGGAAAGCTGTGAAAAACAAAATCTTACTAATTCTTCTCAAAGTATAAACAAGAGCAGCTGAAAAAAAAGGAAAGGCTTGGAGACCATGACATAAAATACTATGTACAATTAAAAGGTCAGTCGATCTGCAGGTTGGGAGAGGTGATCCCTGAACAGGCAGATGCCGCACAGGCTCTCGTTTGCCACTGGAGTTCGTTTTTAGTCCTCTTCGAGGGGCACTCTCCACCGACCGGGGTCCAAAGAGGGAGCCGGGGTAGGAGTGGAAACGATTCATACAGGACACCGTGTCATAAATAACGTGTGTAATGGCCGCTCAGTCGCCGCTCCAGTGAGCTGCGTGAGTGGCCGCCTGACGGGTCTCTCGCGGTCCAATGTTACGATGACGAACAGCGGTGGGCGTCAGACGCCGGAGACCGCCTGGCTGTTGTAATCAGTGGACTCCATTTTGAGGATGTAAGGGATGATGCTGTCAATCTGCACATTGCCGATGAGCCCGGCGAAAAACAGCTCCTCTGTGACAGCTGCACTTATCAGCCTGAGGGCGGGGAGACGCAGCAACAGCTTGGATAACCTGCGAGTAATGAGGGGGAGAGGAGATGTGAGATTAAACATGGAGCAGGAACACCGGAGATAAATCTGCCCTGGTTTATAGGAGGACTCTGCTTTCATCCAGCAGTGCTGCTGCTGCTGCTGCTGCTCACATACCGGTACGAGTCTTCTGGGTAGGTCCTGCTGACGTAGTCCTGCAGCTCCATGTAGGCTTTCTCCTGAAAGATCTCAATCTGTGGGGTGTTATCTATGCCGGGGTGATCTGGTATGAAGAGAACCCAAACACACACACGTCTGTATCTCTTAAGGCATGCTAAGGATTCTGCTTCGACTGGAGAAGAGACCCTGCAGGACGTCCACTCACCAGGACTGAACAGGACGATAGCTTTGAGGTAGGCGTATTCATAGGAGTCAGGGCTCAGCTTGGACATGCTGTTACAGAACTCCTGCATCCTCCAGATGTGCTCCATGACCAGCTTACCTCTTTCTGGGGACAGCTTGTCTGATGGAGGCATTCCGAAAAACAAGAGGAGCCAGAAATGTGAGAAGCTGAGAGTTAAAATAAGCGTCAGGACTTGAAACACCTCTGCCTGAAGCGGAGCGCTCGTACCTTCCTGTAGGCTGGTCTGCAGGTGGTTGATGATGGCACTGAGGATGGTCCCGACGTTCATGACATTTGAGCACTGTGCCAGACCCAGAGCGAACAGTTCATTCCAGCAGGCTTTCATCAGGTTAATGTCATTGTCCTGGCCGCTGTGAGATCAAACATGACTCAGTCAGAACAAACCTGCAGAGGCCTGAATGATCAGAGCAGAAACCTGAGGGGCCACTCCCGTCCCATGTGATGACACGCTGACGGCACGTCCCCGTTAGGAACGACTCAGCTCGCCTCTGCTCATCGCGGCTCAGATCTTTTTCTATTACAATCACCTCCCACTGCTGCATATGTGGGCTCGTCAAAGTGTGCTTCCCTTTGTAA
>JAUESF010000080.1:3648280-3669167 GCA_032274765.1 Malacoctenus tetranemus
TTCAGTTTGTGTGGCTCTCTAGCCAATCAGAAGCCCTCCAGTTTGCTGACGTCTTATTTTCAGACCCACTCAGCTCACTCAGGACCACGACTAAGCAGGTCCTAAAGACGCATGTGTTAACTGTCACTTTACTGAATGGAAATGTGAAACCGTGTAGAGTCGGGTCAGGTTGAGTAGGCATGTTTTCTTTTTAAGGTAAATTTATACTGAAATAAAATGTGATGCAGACTTACCCAAGCGCTTGAAAGGCAGGGATGGAGCGCGCCCAGTGCATGGAGAGAAAAAGTAACCGTGAGGCTGACTCGCAGATGTAGTTCACGTTGAGGTACTCAGGCACGGGCAGAGGCATCATCAGCTGTGGGAAGGAACGGGTCAATCATTCACTGAAACAACCGTTCGACTGCATGACGTCAGCAGAGGATTCATTCCAAAAGGGCCCAAAAACCCCCAGAGGTGAAGCTTCTACCTTGAAGGGGATGTGGATGTCAGAGAGCAGAGTACCCTCCAGCTCCACTACGGGTCCCGACTGGTCCCCAGACATCAGCTGCATTGTCGCCTCCAAAGACTCTCCTGCTGAGCCGTCACCAGGGTGGAGGACTTTGGCCAGGGTGTCGAAAGCTCTGATCAATCGCAAAATGGTGGTGTTAAATTCTGCGGTCACTGCATCACAAAGAAAAACTGTGCACGTTTGATACAATTCAAAGCACAGCAGTGCTCTTCTGACTCAGACAAGATAGTTTTTAATCCGACTGTAGCAGATCAAATTAAGAATTTGAGGTCAGAGCCAGAAACCACATGGCCCTTCAAATTCTATTAAAGCTTCATGACAGAAACAGGAAAAGAAAAAGACTGCCTCTGGGTTTCCTCCTCGTGCTTCTGCGAACTTCCCGAACGTGGATCAACGTTTTCAGAATCGAATCCTTCCGATTGCTCATGACAGGAGACTGACCTCGTGATATCAGATGCAGTCTGTTCATCTCCTTGGATGTCGGTCATTGAGTTGTCACCGTTGCTCAGCGTTTCAGCTCCGATCAGGTCGTTGCCGCTGTCGCTGGACTCCCTGGTTTTGTTGAGATGGGCAAGAGACGTAACCACATTCGCCAGAGTGCCAAGGTCACCTTGAGAATGGTCGTCCTGTTCGAGAATGACAAAATTAGTCAAATGTACATTGCTTATATTTGCATTACGATTGTCTAACAATGATCGGCCTTCAGGGGGCAAAAACTGACATGATGTTCCAACTTAGACACAAACTGTCACACAAAATACAAATTACTTTCATTAAAATTTTCTGTGACATCTGAGATATGTGCCATCTTCTGAAGGCAGCAGTGTTACCTTGTCAGGTGAAGCTGGGATCAAGATGGTGTTTTCCAGCTTGGAAAAGGGTTGTTGGATGTTAAGCAACATGCTCGACTCCAGCAAGTTTGTGGACCTGAAGTGAAGACATTTCAACATTAGTGGACAAACTCCAACCTAATCAAACGCTGCTTTCACATTGAAAAACTATAACACCAGAACATTAGCATCTGCAGAGTCTCAGATACATGACACCTATTTTTTCCCGTTTCCACATCAAAGTACTTTGAAAATGTTCAAAAACTGTTTTGACTACATCATACAAACAGGTTTGTTTTGTGGCTTTTTGGGACAAAATCCTTGAAAAGGGGTAAAATTTAAGAGGAATTTGGAGGAGATAAAACACATGATCATTGTGATTAGAACTGCAAAAGTATCTTCCTCTAAACAGATTTGATAACAGCATTGTGTCTTTTCATGAAGATGAACTTAGTGAGCGTAACGTCGTCTCCTTTCATGCAGCACGTACCGAGTCGTTTCCTTGTCGGACACAAAAGTGGGCGTCGCAGCCAGAGGGCTGCACAGGTTCTTACGGATGTAGATCTTTTCAGTGGAAGCTGCACAGTTCACAGACTTCTCTCTGGTGTTCACCTCAACAGGTTTTCGCTCACACTGCACAGCTACGAGGCAAAACAAATATTAGCTCTCAATTTCGCAAGTCCTTATTCATGAGTATGCACTGCAAAGACACATTTGTGAATGTGTGAATAAATATCCAAGGACATACTTATTCACACATTCCTGTGAATGTCTTTGCGGGACAGAATTACGGTCTCTTACAATCCTGCTTCATGCCCAGAGCGATGCAGCGCTGCAGCCGGCAATACTGGCAGCGGTTTCGGTGCAGCTTGTTGATGGCACATTCTCCAGATCCCCGGCACGTGTAAACCAGGTTCTTCCTGATGCTACGCTTGAAAAAGCCTTTGCAGCCCTCGCAGCTGACGGCTCCGTAATGACGGCCTGAGAGACGAGGGAGAGAAAACTGGGTCAGTTTGGCGAATGTGTCTCACGGGAAAAACACTAAACAGCTGAAATACATACCTGAGGCTTTATCCCCACAGACAACGCAGTACTCCACCACAGGCTTGACAATGGACTGGTCTGAGCTCTCAGTCACAAACTGAAAAACAACCCAAGACAAAGCAATAATTTAATACTGCAAGCAGCAATAAGTCCAGCCACGCTAAACATCTTCATGCTGCGGTCATAAGACCTTTCAGCAGTTTAATCATTTTCACAAGGAGGGGGAAGTCACCCATGTCTTCAGGCAATACCTGAATCTGCTGCCCCGCCAGCTCTGGGGAGGCAAACAGCAGCTGGTTGACCCCTGAGCCGTCTGGAGTGGCGAGGATAACCTTGTTGGGAGAGCCTTCCTGTTTGGCAAGAATCACCTTCCCACCCTGGGAATAGTCTGTGTTAGTCAAGATGAACTGCTGTTTTCCAGGAGAGGACGGCTCCAAAGCTGTGTAGATCTGAATCTTCTGCCCAGTCTGTTGGTCGGTCACAATCTATGATAAAACAGACAAATGACGAACGGACATTGTGAAGCTTGCACAGATTCTTACTCGTTTAAATGAGTTTTTACAGCCGAGGATTCTTTCGCTGTACCTGGATTCTGTGTCCCAAAGCCATGCTGTTGTCTGTCGATACAAGCTGAATCCTTTGAGTCTGTCCATCCATTCTGGTACTGACGAGACCTCCTTTCACTGCTGTTCACATCAGCGACCCCATCAGGCGAATCCACCTGCAGGATCAAGCAAGCCAACTGCGTCATGGCCAATTGTGACTGATCCTAAATAACAGACAATAAAGAACGTTTTTCCTCTGCACTCAAATCTTGTCTGAGAAAGTGAAGCTCAGTATGTCCTGCTGAGTTCTTACAATGAAAGTGCATCATTTCCACACATGCTTGTTTTACAGTTAAACAGTTACTTTGTTGAGAACTAATTCAAGAACAGTTTCCTTCTAAATCCTCATCCTCAGAGATGTTTGTCCTGAATGTGTGTTCATAGTCCTTCTCCAACAAAGTTCATTTGAAAGTCTTGATTGTCAAACTCCTGATTCCTGAGAACAAGCTCATTTATGTGAATTAGATGCGAGATAACTTCTAACCTATATCCTAATAAAGGCCTGCCCCCATCACAGACCACATCACTGTTCAAAACTATTCTGATATTTACAAAGCTCATGATCACTTAAAAATGTTGCTGAAACTTTGCTGCTTGAATTTAAAACCGAACATTGGCTGAGTTGAATAAACACAATCAGAATTGTGTCATTAGAAGTAGCTGTGCCCCGATGCCTGGAAACACAAATGGAGCAACTCCAAACAGGCATAAAGTTCAGAGATGTTATCAGTAACAATACTGAGACATTACCTCCAGTATCAAATGATAACATGACAAAATAACTTCACATCAGTCTCACGTGTTACATCATCTCAGTAATTATAAATCGTAAATTTCCAACCACAATTTAGAGGATGCAAACAGCAAATAAATCAAAATCCCCTGACCTGATCTGTCCTCAAACAGAGGGTGAATGCAAGCATCTGATCTACTATATTACGTGACAGTAACTAATATTAGATTGTGGCCTGTGCTAACCAATCGAGCAGATGCTAGCTCGAAACCACACTAATGGTGGCCTTGTTAAAAATGCAGCTTAATTTCGCTGCAGATTGACAACAAATGTCAGGCACGTGCACGGTTTTAACACAGCCGCGCTCCTGACAGGCAGCGATTTTAAATCGATACGGAAGATAAAGGTATTTCTTTTCCTGTGGGTGAAAGGTCAACATTGAAGGGTTAAAGCATGCTAGGGTTCAAGGCCCAGGATACCAAACCGTAGAGTGCGCGGCGGCACTTCTGTTTTCACAACCGCGCTAAACTTTCAATATTTCTCGGGTTGAACTTCCACGTCGGCCTTCTCCTGAGCAGGACACCAGAAGAGCGCGCACTGCTGTTTACTCGCAAATTATCCCGTTAGAGCTGTGCTGCTTTGGTTTACGGAAACTAGTCAGAATTGCTAGCACGGCGGCTAGCTGCCGAACGGTTAGCTGGCGCGGCTAATGCTAAGAGCTAACTAGCATGTCAGTTCACAACAATACTTTGCGCTAAGAGCTGAGTGAAAACGACAGGATACACGGCACGGCTGCTGCATGTAAACGTCGGGTTTTCTGTATACTTGCCGAGTTGAATGTCTGATTCGGACGCAGGGATTTAGAGGCCAAGTTGGCGGTTAGCTAGCCGGTAGCTACAGGCAGCTTCCTTGCTGCAGACCTGCTGAACACTCCCTGCTCTGCCGGTTACCGGCGGCCCCGGCTCTTCCGCAGACCTCTTTTGAGTTCACATCAGTGTACATTTCTTACCTTCCGAGGAGCTGCCGGGTGGAATAATGTATTGACTTCAATAATTTAATATTTTGAGTGTTTGCTGCAGTTGCTGGGAGGGTCAGAGTTCGTGACCTTTTTTTCGTCAATAAATGACAGATGCGCCTGCGCAGTGACGTTGGTCTAGTACACTCATGTTTCCTTCTCATGTGGAAGCTTTCAAACAAATTATGTCAAGGGAGAAATTTGTGTGTTTTGCGAGGTTTAAGATTAAGGTCTGTTCAGTTTAATATTCAAACAGGCTGATGTGATGTCTGCATCCTGCCTCAGTCTGAGCAAAATACGACGTTAAAAACAGCGTCCGTACTGTCAAAACAAGGAACTGCTTCCTGACGAGTGGCATCGTTTGTCATCAAACGTGACGATAACGTTATGCTCATACAACATGAGAAGCTTATCATGAAGCCATGATTATTCACAAGCCCCTGATGTAGTTGAAGACTTGAAACAAAACTGCTTCAAACGATCTCATTTTATGCAAGTTTTTGATTATACATTAAATGTCTGACAGTGCTGAAACAGTACTACACATTATTCCATGTGGACTCCATCCAATCAATTAGACAATGAAATAAAAGTCAAAACTGAATTATATTACAAGATTAGTTTGTAATGCCATCATTTTAAATTTCATGTAACGGGCAATATGCTTTTTTTGGCAGCATCAAAAACTAAAAAAATAAGTAAATAGTAAACTTTGTGAATTCATTTAAAAAAGTGTAAAATGCCAAATTAATCAATCAATGCTGCATTATCAAGATATCCTTTATTCCTTCCAAGTATTTTCTTTGTTATTGAGGGCAAAGCAAACTTGATTATGGCAAGAAATACATTTTTTAAAAAACGAAGAAAAACACAACACTCGGAATCCTGGTTGTAAAATCAGATTTATGTTAACTTGATTACAGTTTATTTACAATAAAGTTATTACATGTGTGGATATGTACAGCCCTTCAAGCACCTCGAGTGCAAAAATACATCATGATTATGTTTCAACAGTGAATACGACACCAAAAGACTATCAGGTATCAAAGTTAGTAGGAGTCCTAAAGACAGAAAGTGAACGTTTCATAAAGGGTGCACAATGTGTTATCAATACAATGTGAAAAACAACTCCCAAACAAGAGAAAACATGATGATTTGCTCTGATTTAAAACTATAAAACATAATAACAGCAAACATGTCAAATATCTCGAGAATGGACCTTTATTAACAAATCTCTGCTATGGGGATCCAGCAGCAACACGAAGAGAATAAAATGGCAAAAAACTGATCTTGTTGAAGACAATCAGGGAATAATTTAAAAAATCTCAGCCAAACCTCCAGAGCATAAACTAAAGGGAGATAACAGTCACAGAAATACAAGAATGAGATGAATAAGTCTTAACTCCACAGGAGGACTTCAATACTACAGTTAATCGGTTAAAAACAGTCAAATAAAATCTAAGGTTTTGGTTTTAATGTGTGGTATGAAAAATGGTGCAACATGGCGTCTCTGGTGTGTCCTTCATAAGTCACAGAGCATTGAGGTAAACTTCATCAGGCAGGTAAAAAAACAAAACAAAAAATGTGCCAAGTTCCACGCTCTCAATCGATGTTAAAGCACGGTGGCCTCTTTAAAAGAGTCGATCCATCTGTTAAAGAAAAAGAATTAAAAAGCATATAAATACATCATGTATTGCTGATGACATCGTCGTGGCAACATGCAGCGTTGTGTGGCATCGCTGCTCTCACTGTACCTTCGGGCAGTTTGAGCATCGTCGGCTTTGAAAATGTAGTAAAGTGTGTTTTTGTGGTAGAGCTCAAACTGCTGCTTGTGTGAAGAGTTCTCCTTTAGCATGAAGCCCAGCAGGGGCTGACTTTCCAAGGCCGCAACATCCTGAGTGGAAAAACCAACCCGATCAGAAGTCAGACTGACCCCAAACAAATTCCTTTGGATATCATGAATAAAATAACCACCAATAACTCACCTCACTTGCTGCGTACGTGTACAGGACTTTATCTTTGATGACAAACCACAGCCTCTTTCCCTGCTTCTTGTTGCTCTTGGACCTCTGCAGGTAGCCACTCATGGAAGAGTCGTACGCGTTCGCAGACACCTGCAACAAGTCGAGGCCCAGTTGATGGTTAGTCTGATTGTTTTCAATATCAACAGACTTAAACTGGACAAAGCGTCATGCACCTCTACGAGTGCTGCAGGGATCTTCTTCTGCCTTCTCTGGAAACCGAATGTAGCCCTGCTGCTGGGGGACACGGCTGCTGACTGGTCACTTTCACCTGACCGACAGAGAGGAGACGCGATTTGACATGGTGACACTGAAACGCGACGTCATCACAGCAGTAAAATACAGGGAGGCACCATGGAGACAACGTTCAGCTGAAGGCAAGACATACTCTTCTGCTCCTGGAGAACGGAGAAACAGTGGTCACACACCCGAGCCGGCTGGTTCCTCAGATAGACAAGACTGTGTTTTTTGGAGGAACACGTCTGGCACACCACCTGGTGACACGGTGAAGAAATAATACGCCACTTAAAACATGAGAGAAACACTTCGAGTGTGGGGGGGGTATGGCGTCTATAGGGTTCTCCTCTCGGATTCGAACCAGGGCATCACTGAGCTCCTGGACAGTCTGAGGAGCAACCTGGTGGTGCAGGATGGTGGTACATTTGCAACAGATCGAATAACAACAGATCTTTCGTCCCCTCACCTTCCCGCATGCACGACAGTGATGTCTCCTCCAGGTCAAGGTGAACTCACAGGTGCAGATCATACACATGGTGGTCCGCGGGTCAGGGATCCATATGGGGGCTTTGGACCCCAGAGGAGCTCCACAATCACCAGTGCCCGGGCCTCCCTGATGAAAAATAGAAGAAGTCATGTACACTGGATTGCTATCTTTTTCACCCTGTAGACACGATCTGTGCTTGATGAGGTGATCTCACCTCAGGCAGAGAATTGCCGGGTATGAAAGTGATCTTCTTTCTGGTGTATTCACTGATTGCTGTTGAAATCGCCTCGAGCCATTCGTCTCTCTCTGCAGCCGATCTGCAGGAGAAGAAAGCAAAGTTTAACTGCACATCCCTGTACTGACAGACCTGTTACAAAAAAGAACCCTCCACCCAGTAATGACTTATTATGTTCTTCTATTTTGAGCTCCTCCTTTGTTTCCCGCGCTTACCTCCCACAAATGATGAAGGAGCGCTCCACGCTCTCGATGAGCAGCTCGTTCTGGTAGGCCTCCTGACTTGGTTTGCTAACCTGTAATTGTTTTCACTGTTAGAACTCGTGCCGACGCGTCTCGTGATAATGTGGGAGTTTTAAAATCACACAGGAAAAAAGAGGAAGCTCCTCCCACCTTCATCCCGGCCAGTGACAGCATATTCTTGGGTTTAAACTGGCCCGACTGAACTGGGATGGTGTACAGCAGCACGTCATTAAACTGGAAAACAAAACAATGCTTCATTTATTTAGAACTTTACATTCATTTTTAATTCATTAAAATGCACAAACAATCCAATTAGATGATTGGCAATGATCATTTACATTATCTATAGAATAACAAGAGGGGAGGAGGCAGTGTGTACTGTACCAGGAAGAACATTCTGGGCTGCATGACTTTCCTGGCCAGTTTCTGCAAAACACCTTCTTTGAGGAAGATCTGCAAAAAACCATGAAAAAGCTTAAGTCTATAAAATCATTTTAGGTGGAATAATAATAAAAATCTTAACAGACCAAAATTGCTACAAGTAATTAAAAAAATGCCTCAAACTAAGAAACTGACTTTTAAGTGAAATGATACTACAAAACATTTCGAGCCTCACCCGCCCAGGCTGGACAATTTCCCGATGACCAATCAGACGGCACTGAACCTGAATCAGTTTCTGGAAGTTATCCTGACAAAGAATAGAGGGTCAGCAACATGTATGAATAATTGTGACAGCTGCTTTTATTGTGTTTAACAGTTTATTCTGCTCTCACCCCTTGTTTCATGATGTCATTGGCATGATTGGCCACCTCCTTAACAATCGCAAGGGCAGCTGAAGGTGTAGAAATGTGCATTCATCACATTCATCACACAAATGAAAAGGAAATACTTCCAATCTGTGGACACATCTGTGGTACACTGATGGATAATGGCTGCTGGTTTACCTTGTGTGTTCTTGTAGTCACATGAGTCTTCAGACAGGTTCTTCAGATAGTCTGAAGACACACACACACACACACACACACACACACACACACACACACACACACACACACACACACAGATATTACACACCATACTTGCAGAGCTGAACCTTGTGTAGTAAATTCTTGTCACGATTAGAAGCCAAAATCCTGGATCAACAGGTCTCCAGGTTGTTACATAATGCAATTATACAAGAGTGACGTGAGGAACATTCTTCACATTTCGGCTGTGTTGGGTCGCCACTGATCCATCAGACTCGTGAAACACTAAGTTCACTCATGGTAAAGTTCATGTTATGTCACCAAATCTGGTTCACTTCAAAAAAATCATGTTATGTGAAGATTAAAGGATGAAAAGATGCAGAACGCTTATTTGTCTGGACACTAGAGGGCAGCATACTGCCAGAGATGCAGCATCGCATGATTTTAACAGGGCAAAAAGAGCCACTCTGACAGCTTTGTTCCATGAAAAAAGTACTGATTTATCATGAGAAGAGAGCGTGGACGTACCTGTGAGCAGCAGCTGATACTGAGGGATCCTCTGAACGGGTTTCAGTAGATAATGCCTCAGGGCCAAGTTGGCACAGCGGGGACTGGCCTAAACAAAACATGACATCCAACAGTGACACAATTCTCAGGGAGAAACACTCATATGCTTGTTTCCTCCCTCCACACACACAAAGAAACTTCATTAACTCGGCCGGAACACACTTCCTCAAATTTAAACTGGTTTAGCGGCAGCATTACCTCAAAGGTCCGCACCACAGCACCAAACACCGGGTTCTTCTTGGTCTGCTCCTCCAGTAGAGCCACATTCTTGTCATACTCTCGTATGTAAGTGGAGTACATCTTCAGAAAGGGCCCTTTCTCCAGGAAAATGTCTGCGAGCTGCGCGTGCTCGTCCCTGTATGATAAGGAAAGACGAATTAGCTAAGGTATGCGACCGCAATGATTTCCATCAATCAGACTTGTCAGAAAACAAACGTGTTCTCCAGAACGTGGATTTAATCAGGTGAACAGAAAATGATCAACCGCAAACTGGTTTCATGCCTTTGCTGACAACTGGTATTCAATTGCTTACACAACAGCCTGCAATGATCTTTGAAGTGTGGAACGCTTCGTGGCTGTGATCCTTCAGAAGCATTTGTGGAGCTGAGTGGTAATAAAACTTGAGCGACTGATCAGAGTCAGTTATTCCCTCCTACCACCAGCATCCGCACTGTGGGAGTCTTGCTTGTTTGACCTGTGTCTCCCTAGTGATGCTGCAGCAAAGTCAAAATTCAACAATTGATCCTATTGAATTAATTAGTTAACCTTCAGTTAACACAAAGACAAGCTTCTTGAAGGGTTTTTGTTTTCCCTATAAAAAGCCTGTAACTCAGGACCCAGATAAACCTAATAATGCATGGAGTTTGAGTCAGTCCTCACTGGTAATAAAATTAGATACACTCATACGCTACACAAAGATCTGTTCAATTCATCACATGGCAGCAACCCAGTTTCATGATTCATTCAGACCCAGATCAGATGACAAGCTGAAGGTCAAACAAAGAGGAAGATTTAGTTGACTTCAAAAGTAGCATTGCAGGCTGGAAAAATACAACCACCTGTAGTGTGCACAGGAAACACACACTGATCAGGACTTCTCTGGGTGAAAATGTTTTGGTCAGAGGAGTGAAAAAAAAAACCAACCACAGCAACCTTGAGGCTGTGCACGGCTCAAAACATGTTCACCCATGAATCTTGTGGGCTGCGACAGCAGAAAACCACACCGAGTGTCCAACTCGTGAGCTGAGAACATGAAACAGGCAGTTTTTGACTCCCTTGTTTCACTAGTTCATTCTGAAAATAAAGCCTCACACCTTCACTTCGGGTCTCTGACAGCCTCAAAAACACAACAATCGCAGCGCCTTTGGGTGGCGGTGGAACAGGAGATACAGATCACACACGTGCTGCCAACAGAATCTGAAGCAGCTGTGCGATGTTGTCGTGTAGGTCTGAACCAAAGCTCAGAGGAATGTTTACAGCTCCTGCCTGAATGTACAACACCACAGGTGTGTAGGTGGAGTCGAGCGGTTAGATGAGGGTTGGAGTCTGACTCTGTACTCCAAAGTGTTGATGAACCGCCGTATGCTGCTGTTTGCTGCTGTATTTTTCTAGACAAGCCGGGTGTCAAAACTTCATCGTTACCATTTGGCCACTCGCTGCTTCAGCTCTCGGAGGAGGTCCTGGTTGAGCTGGTAGAGCTGAGGGAGGTAGTACAGGACCTGGTCCAGATGACGCTCCTCGATCACGGGTTTCCCATTCTGACGAGACGCCTGTGACACACAGTCGCGGAAGTCCTGTTGGGAGGACAGAAGGGACGAAAAGTCAGATAAAGACGCGAATGCATGCGGAAAAGGATGTTTGGCAAACTGGTTCTCTTTGGACTGAAAAAGGAGCACAGCTTTATATCACTGGATCACAAAGATAAAGTTAAAAAAATCACTGCAGATTAAGAGACAAAAGTCCAGACACGGGAAGTCAGGTCATCTCAATGATTCAAATGCAGAATGTCAGTCAGACAAAGTGGGAGAAAGGAGTGAAATGAAGAACGAAGAGCGACAAGAAAGAAAGACTTCAAGATGCACGAGAAAAAAAGGAGATTGAGTCGGAGGGCGAGTGAAAGAAGACGACCCTCGGGGCAAAGTTTCAAAGTTTCACAGCTTCAGCTTTTCTGATGATGTGGAGGTTCTCTGGTGGTTTTATGGGGACACATGGCGAATAAAAGTGCTGACAGTCAGAGAGCCCAGCAGAGAGCTCCTGTGGTTAACATGTGTGATCTCTTCTACAACAACAGCTCCCACTGAACGAGGCGGGCGGGGGGGCTCATGAAAACGATGTGCCAGGAAGTTTTTCTTTTAGAATTGCGAAAGATTCATAAGTGAAAAATGACGACAATGCACACCTGACTGTCACAGACAGGCCTGACGAGACGCTGTGAGCATTTAGCTCATGTGGTTTCCTTGTTTAACCATCAGATAATATCAGAAAACATTCTGCACCCGACCTTTGGAAGCTTTTTTTTTTTAACCCTATGACAGAGGAGCAGAGTTTGGAGAGTAGAAAAAACAATAAGATAAAACAACTAAAATACGCTAATCTCTTTGATATTGTTTTCAACTTCTTCTGGTTGTTTTCACTGCTGCGCCACTGCTGCGCCTGCTGTGGCCCACAGACCCGAACACTTCCCCTCGACGCACCGCAGTGACGACTCATCACTTGTGACTCAGTCTTACAATCTTGTGTCTTGACCTCCTTCCTCCAAACACTTGCTCATGTGGCCATCATCATCATTTTTTAATGGAAATAACCCCTCCCCCTCCCCCCTCTCCTCCCCACTAAACTTTTTTTGTCAGAGTCAGTTTAAAGGATGACAAAGCACACATCACCCTTCAACGTATCGCACTGAAGGAGGTGCCGATCGCCACCCTTTAATTAGCTTTAATCCACCACCGGTTTGTTTTCTCGACAAACATGACTGTGTTGATGTCCAGCTGAGTGGAGAGTCGCCATCAGATCACATTACTGCTGGAAGTTTGGGCCAGAAACTGTGAAGAATGCGAGTGACGCTGAGGGGGTGTTATCCTGCATGGGGTGGGCCCCGATGACTCCGTGTAATCAAACCCACATGGAGAATGTGGGCTCAGACTGTGGATCAGCAACTCCATCAAACATATACAGGAAAACACCACATTCTGCCCCTTTGACAGGAAAACACAGAGCTTGTTTTTTCATGGAGTAACAAACTGTGGTCCTTGGTGGTACTTACAACATGAAGCAGCTTGAGGACATCAACAAACCTAGAACAACAAAGAGACTGAAGTCATTCATGCTGCCAAAGTAAAGTTATGCTACAAAACACACGCCTATTTTCACTTTTCTGGCCATCGCAAGCATTCAAATGTCTTAAATGTATCTATTGTATTCGTCTTGAACCAAAATCAATAATTACAGCATTAAGAGCGATTAAAGAACATTTTAAAAATACTTTTCTGGTGAAATCATCCGATGACCTTTTATTACAGACACCCGAACAGGAAGTTTTGTTCCATTTTTCTCGAGATGACAAGGCGAAGTTATTTTTGTTCAGGACACTTAATACTAGTGGAGACACTCAGGTGCAGCTCAGCCTCAGCCGAGCGCCTCGCAGAGCGACACACAGTCGTACGAACCTCAGTGCCAGTGCCAGTGAAAAAGACACATTGAAACAAGATGATGTGTCGAGAACAAGCTGTGAGAACTCGCAGAGAGAAAGTGCAAAGTGCAAAGAGGAGACTCTGGTAAAATAAGTGTGTGATGAAAGGCTGATGTGACTGTTTTTTAAATGTCAGTCTTCAGTTTAGAAATCAGTAAACTTGCACATAAACACTACTCACGTCCATCCGGCATCTAAAAGTCAAGTCAAACTGACTATTTCCCTTCACCAGTGAAATGTCAAATCTCAAAACTTCCCTCAGTGAGAGTGTAAAAGGGCACAAGTGCCCAATGAGAAGACGACATCTAATCACAGTGTAAATCCCTGGGGAGCACATTGGACATGGCTCTTCTGTTTCTTCACTCTCTCCACTCTGCAGCCTGTAATGGACCTCGCTGGCACACTGTTTTTTTCCCTCTCCATCGTGCTGCATGTTTGACGCCCATAATTCAGATGCTTACACACTCTCGGAGCTCATAATTTCATTGGCGATGTGGCGTATCTTGTTTTTCTTCTTTTCACTCTGCGTCTAAAGAAAGAAAGAGACTTTACAAATGGCACCTGCATCCTAACGCATACAGTGGCATTCACTCCAACTGCAAGACATTTTATTTTTCCAAATTCTTGCTGCAATAATCTGTGCAAATGATTGTCTCCCTCACCAAGGTCTCCTCCAGTTGCTCAGGCTCGCCTTTACTGGACACGGAGCTGCTGTCTTCCTCCTCTTCCTCTTCAGAGCTGTTGACAGCGACGTCATTATCCGACTGGACCTCGTTCAGTGGAGCCACCTCCTCGTCGACAGAGCTCCTGTGAGAAGTTCAGCGCGTTACGGTCAGTGAGGAAACAGGAACAGTATCGACACACTGCAGGCAAAAACTATCAAAAACATGATGACAAACTGCTGAACGTGCACACAAAGCAGCTCCTGACTCACAAAACTGCACCAGAATAGCACAAATGTTATTTATGGCAGACTGGAAAGAGGGGGGGTTTAAATTGTAACATCAGTCTCAGCAGCCAATCTGAAGAGAAATGCATTTGCAAGTTAACACTGTTAGTCAAACATTTCCCCTCACGGATCAAATGCAACGACAGGAAAGGCAGAGAAAAACATCTAATGATAATCATCAGCACACTAACATCGCGCCAGCCCTTCCAGCTGCTCACAGAGCGGCCATTTGGCTGAATGCCGACCAAGCCCAACAGAAGCACCGAGCCTCCAAACCAGGACCAAACCACTAATCACTGCACACGCTGTTCATTTAACCTTGCAGCTTTTTAAAAAAAAAATAGAGACAATGTGTGAGGAAGCTCAAAAAAGGAGGTAGCGCCAGATTGTACCGCGTGTCTTGAATGCCTCAGTTCCCCCGAGGGAGCGCAGCATCTCAACTACAGCGGCGCCTCCCTGACCAAAAGAGCAGGGAGAGGATCCAGCGGAGGCCGGAGAGCAAAAGCAGAGTTTGTGGGTCAAACTGTGTTGAGCCGCGCTCCTGCGCTCGGCTGTGGACCGGCCTCTGTGAGCCACTCAGCGTGTTTAGCATGTGATTGTTGCCCAGTTTGAAGTGGAGAAGGCCGACAGGCTAAGCTGTGCACAGGCAGAACGTACAGTTACACAAACCGTAATCCTGTTTGTGCAGCTGACTTCTGCTAACTGGTTATTTACGACCCCCACACTTGCATTCTTTACATTGTGCGAGCGTCACAACTAAATCCATGCGCTCGAATGAAAAACAACGCTTCCTTTAAACCTGACTGACGTGAGTCAGCCTCAGCTAGATCAAACGTCAACACTCACCTGGGTGCATCAGTCTGCTGTGGTTCAGAATCCATTCCTGCTTTGCAGGGAAAAAGTTGCTGTGGGTCACCCTCTCGTCTGTTTACATGACGAGGCGACCGTGTGAAGACTAAATCAACTCAGGCTGAGTAAGCTCTCGTCAAACTTCCCTGACAGACCAGCTGAACAGACACACTGTGTTACACCGGCTCTTCACTCACTCCTTCATTGACCACATATTTTGCAGGTGAATTGTCACATAAAGTATGAGACACACCTAAGACACGTGGCATTTGTTGACGAAGTGAATTCAATAAAGAAGACGGAGGAAAGTGAACCGACCTCTCGTCTTGGTCCCCTTCCGTCTGAGCCTGCTGGTGACCGGTGGTCCTCACCAGGGACATGTACGGCTCCTGCTCCTCATAGATGCCCTCGTCGCTGTACATGGCGCTCTCCCAGGGCACGGGCTGCAGGACGCAGCTCTGAACTCGGCTCTCGGCCTTCCCTCCGTTCAGGTTCTCATAATCTGGTATCTCCTCGTAGTACGGGATGTTCTCGTAGAGTCCGGCTTCTTCCAGTTCAGGCACCAACTCGTCCCCGTCCACGCTTTGCTCGACTCCAATCAGAGGGCAGGATAACTTGCGCCTGGACCTGAAACTGTCCGACGAGTTCTGGCCGTTGTCCTTGGAAGACGTTTGTGTGTAATCAGCGGCTGTGGCGTCCGGGCTGTGGCCTCCTTTGGCCATCAGCTTGGGTAACATCTTGGGTACGGACAGCTTAAAGTCCAAAATCTTCAGGAAAGAGTTTCTCTTCTGTCCGTCTGAGAGAATGACGTCAGCAGCAGAGAAGGACTTGGATTTCCGTTTGCCCACCTTGGGGTGAGCAGGCTTGGCGCTTCCAGGCACTGGGGGGGGTTTGCTTGATATTTCATTTGGCGGTGAGATCAGCTCCCTCAGTACCCTCTCCTTCGCAACACCAACTGTCGGGGGAGCCAGCCAAGTCTCATACACTGCTGTCGCCTCCACTTCTTGCTCCACTGGCGAGTCTTTCTTCTGAAGCGCGGCCATCAGGTGGCTGTTTCTCTGAGGCTTCTTTGGAGCAACTTTGACCATTCGGTTCTCCTCTACGCTTGGAGGACGTGAGCCTTGATGATGTGCGGCTTCGTCATCAGCTGTCTTCGCAACGGTTGCTTCTTTCTTCTGCGTATCTTCACTCTCCTCATCCACTGACATCTCCAGCCCATAACTGCTGTCGTCCCAACCCACATCCTCCTTTGTCTCCTTTTCAGGCATGTTGGGAGTTGGTGCTGTCTCAGGTTTAGACAGCAGAGGCTTTTTCCTGGCCGGAGGAGCGGGTGGGGCTCCACCTTTTGTCGAGGACAGACAAATTGGCTGCTGGCGTCCACTGACCGGACCACTGACAGACAGGGACGAGCTGCCCTTCCCCTCTGATGACACCTTCACCTCCGTGACGTCCTTCTCCTGCCTGTCCTGCTTCACGGCCTCCTCGCTCCCCTCCTCCGCCCTTTCCTGGCGGACCACATCGGCCAGCCGGGGCTTCCGAGGTACAGGGACGGGGACGGGCTTCCTGGGGGACGGTGGGACCAGTTTGGGTTGTGGCATGCCGGTTCGCTCCGAACCAAGATCATCGTCCTGTGGTCCCCGCCCAGCGTTAGGTAATGTGTTCGCGTTCTCCTCATCGCTCAGTGTTCTGTGAAGAGGAGCTGCCTTCGCAGTGACACCAGGCCTGAAAACATTGTCCGTGTTAAGATTTTTGTCTCCACCAGGTGCAACTTGAAGAGGCTTGTTGGTGCTTGGGGGGGCACTGAGGGAATACGTGTTCTTGGCTTGTTGTTCAGCAGCGTCTCTTTGGTCTTTGTTGTCACCCGAGGTGTCGAGAGGTCCTGGGAGAGTTTTACGACTCTCCTCAGTCTGGCCCTTGTGTGTCGTTTTAGAGTCTTTCCCCGTTTTCTTTGCCTTTGCAGACGAGTTCTTGATGCACAAGCAGTTTTCTTGGCTGCACAGGCAAATGGGAATAATATAATCCCAGTCAGGCTTTTTGTTCTCCTGCTGTAATCCATTTTGGGTATTAAGGAGACCGACAGTCGGAGGGCACTCTGTCCCGGCTGTTTGCGGCCTCTTTGAGATCAGGGGCTTAGACTCCACGGCCGTGGTGAGTTTAGACAGACACGGTTTGGGGGCCAGGACCGGTTTGTTCCTCCTCGGCGCGCCGGGGGACAGGTGCGGGAGGCCGTCCCTCCTGGGGACCGCGGGGGATAAACCCGGCCGCGGAGGCTGGTTCACCTTTGGTTTGGGGGCCACAGGTGGCTTCTGTGGGCCTGAGGAGAGACACGCAAAATAGGTTGTTGAGAAAACATTCGAACCAAACTTTACTCCATCCTTCCCAATGGCACCAGCACAGGCACATACAACTCATTTCAGACGTTACTGACATACGGAGGCTTTGGTGCTGTGACTATACAGAGACATCGTGAGTCACACATAGAGCCCAGTTCAATTCTCACAAGGGCCACACCAGTATGCTGTTTGTGCAATAACTTACAAATAGTGACAATTCCACAATCCATGCTTGGGTTTGCTGCAAAGAAATAAGGATATTCTGTTGGTTCAGCCTAACTAGGCTGCACCCGGCCTTTCACCCACCGTCTGCTGGGATCGCTTGCAGCTGGACGCTTGTTTGGATGAAGTGGGATTAGAAGACGAATGGATGAGTGGATATTTCATGCATCTCCAGCCACTTGGCAGATCGAGCCTAAATGGAAGTTTGCTCTTCAATCTGCTTTGGAGCCTTGATCCCAAACTAGCAGGGGGGCTTAATGTAGAACTGCTGTAAAGTACTAAACCACCTCTCTGGGGGGTTCAAATATCACACGGCTTTTGTTTGCCACTTCAGCAACAGCACAGTAATCCCACTAATGGCCCCTGTCAACAGGCAGCGGAGGAGGAGGAGGAGGAGAAGAGGGGGGGGCAGATAGGAGATGAAGAGTGGGGGAGAACTGGAGGAGAGGGCGAAAAGGGAGTCACGCACACTGGTGCAGCTGGTTGAACGACTGCTGAAAATCTTCAGTGGGGCACAAAAAAGAGACGAGCAAACATGGAGGCAAGAAAGGACGTTGTTTGTCTCACATTTGCCTGCTGAGTAAGCGAGTTTAAAAAACTGACTTTGAGTCAAAACTACAAGAAAAAAATCGAGTCGTTTCATTTAAAATAAAGCAGGTTTATCATCAAATATTATGGGCTCAATATGTTTTGTGCATTTGTTGATCTGCATCAATGATTAAAGGATTAAAAGATATTGCATGAAATCTACTTTTGCATTTCATAAATGTACATTTTTGTGATAAAAAGTTAAGGTTAAGAGAAATATATTCATTCATCTAAAAGCATAGTTTTTACTAACACATTAAAAAATTGATTTTTCAAAACGCCCTTTTTGTCTATTAAAGGCAGCTTTGCGATGCCTTGAGGTATTTCTAGTATTCACAAAATACTTTATATTTTCTTGTCATGTCCCTGTGCTTGTCTATTTAAGAACCACGTGACACCCAAAATAGGTGAAAAACGAAGTAAAGATTATTTCCTACCTTTTATCTGGTGACAACGAAAATAAAACAAAAAAGCTAATGTGTTTGTTGTTTTTTAAAAACGAGCACAGCCTGAATAATTCAATTCAACATTTTTTAAAGTAAAGCACGCAGCTGAACAGGAAGGTAAAGGGTTAAATGCTTTTAATTGAACTGTAAGCGAGAAAAATCTGTTCTTTTAAATGTGTGGTTTGTTGACAAGAAGTTTGGTAAATGCAACACTGAAGCGGCTGATTGGTTCAGACGACTCTCGGTTCGTCCTGATACTTTACTGACCTGTGAAATCATCAAGCAGGAACCAGTCGCTTTCTTACCTGAGTTCATCATCGCCTCGCTCACTTCGCTGCTTTCGTCCTTTTAAATCACTGTCGCGTCAACAGACCTCCTTCATGTCCTCCGCTCTCCTCGGTCAAGCGAAAACGAGTCACCTGCCGTCAGAAACTTCGCATTTTTCTTCCGTTTTCTTGTTTTGCTCCGAGCAACAAACTCGCGGTCCTGCTGCATCAAACAAGTCGGTCCGTGTGGAGCCGCGCCAGCTGCCGCCGCTGCTGCCTGCTCTCTGTGCCAGCCAGCTTCCTTCTTGTTTCCCCCGACCGCGCCGCTAGAGGTCCTCAGGGGCCACAAACAGCCAGGAGGCAAACGAGCCCGGAGGCCCGCAGCGGCGGAACAATACTGAACAGATCCCACGGATGAGAGAGGAAAATATTCAAACATTATTATTCAGACAGATTCCTTTTAATGACGCGATCGAGTGTTTTTGTCCCATTAGATTCCTTCAGTGCAGCTTCTCATTGCTCCATCGTCACACACAAACACAAATGTTTCCACACACTTCATCGTTTCTAATATTAACATCACTGGAGTGAGGAAAAATGATGAAATGGCCAAAAATCTGAAAAGGAAGCAAGCTGCACCCCCCCCCCTCCCACCAGCACACACACAACCTCCTCAGTCAAGAGGAAGTAAAGCTGAAAAATGACTCATCAGAAGAGCTTTTGTCATCCAGCCACCAAGAAATGTAATGAAATGACTTCACCCAGAGGGGTGAAAACTACAAATTCACAGCATTTGAAAATAAACAGGAGGATGAATGGAAACATTTAACGTTTTCTGTTGCGTCAGCTTAACGTCAGTCCAGTTTACCGCTGAAGCAGCAGCGTTCACACTGCGTTATTCTTCCGGACATGCTGCTCCTCTTGGGCAGGTGGACTGTTGATCCTTCTCTGAGATCACCGACTGGTCAGCTCGCGCGTGGCTCAAACATGTCTCAGAACACAGTCGACTGTTGGGACAAACGTCCCCAACTAACAGGGACAGAAATCTTTTTAGGTCTCTGGAGAAACATTGCTCTGTTTTCAGGTGTCAAAATATAGTATAAGTATAAAGTGTGTTCATATGTTTGGAATCTATTTTTCGGCAATCAAATACATGAAACAGATGACAACAGAGGAACATCAGCAGGTTCTGTCAATGACTGTTACCTCTGAGAACCATGGGCACGAACCAGACTGCAAACACCTCACAGTGAGTTTGCAGCCTGGTCACAGTTTCGACAGACTGCTGCTGCCAACCAGCAGGTGAGCTAACGGGGGTCTTGCAGTTTGATTGCACATTAACATGAGCACTAAGCCACAGGCGGCACGCTGGAGGAGTGTGTCAGCGACTGTTTCACCGACTGTTGACCTGTGTGGGGTGCGTCCTGCTTTTCTCCGATGAAAGTAGGGATCACAGGATAGTTTATGAAAAAAATGAGCCAACGTGTCAGTTATGTTGTGCCATGACACATTTAATCATTCAGAAATACTGCTAAATTGTTGGATAAGAATCACAATGCTGTGGGAACTCTATGAACTATGAACAGAAAAATATCGGCTTTTTTTGCACATCTAAAGTCAGGATACACTGAGTGGAGCAACTCAGAAACACAACAATGAAAAAAAACCTGCATCAGCTCAGCAAGAACAACAAATGATGGTTGACATGCAGGCTCTGAATGGCTGCTCTCTGACTTGATGAGGCCTTTTACTTGGGTACAAATTGTCTGTGGACAAAAAGCACTCAACCCCAAACTGCTTCCAACGGGGCGACGGCGCTTTGCATGCCAGCCGTCACCACTGGTGCGTGATTGTGTGTGAGTGGAGGATTGTGTTGAGACCGCCTGAGCACTAAAATGGGCAATATGAGTCAAATCTGTTCACCCTTTCAACCATCATCATTATATAGTATTTACAGATTATACACGTACAGTGTGTCTGGCAGATTATGATGAAGGACTGAATCATTGAGCTTGTGATCTCTCAGATGACCAGTCAGTGGTTAAAGGTTGTAAAGA
>JAUESF010000080.1:3736253-3749174 GCA_032274765.1 Malacoctenus tetranemus
ATCTGGACATGTGCCTGTCTGCTGTGATGACGATGACGTGCAGAGCCTGACAGAAAAACACGCAGGCACCTTGAACCCCTCGGGGCTCCGCGCCTGTCAACTAGTCCCGAGTGACAACCTTTTGTCTTTGAGATATCAGCAATTACCTGAAGTCTGTCCAGAGATACTGTCGAGTCACTCAGTCTCAGCTGAATAGAGTGTGCGGAGAAAGTTGACTGGAAAGAGGAGAAGTTTTTCGAGTCTAATCTGGACACGATCTAGTCTGTAGATTTGACTTTTCTCTAGGTCACTGTACACGACGGGAACAGACACAAAGCCTCAGCTGGACAGACAAAACAAAGCCTTGACTGAAAAAAGCAACACACATAACTATTCCCTTATGATTTGAAGAAATAATAAAATAATCTCAAATTTGATGACTCCTCAACTGGACATTTTAATGGAAAAAAACCCAAACCAAGGCCATAAAAGTTCCACTCACGAGCATTCCAAACAAAAACATAGGTTCTCATATGAGACCATAATGCTCGTGTTTGCTGAAAGAGTTAATTTAGAATACGAGTGAGAATTAATCTATATTGACAGGGTTTTCCACTCCTGCTGAATCATCTCTGTGTTTGGAGTCACAGTAGCTGGTTGTGAAAAGAAGCTCGCACTGAGTTTTAGGACTCAGTCAACCTGGTTGGATACACACAGCAGAAGGCAGCAGCCGTCTGTCTGCGCCGGGCTTTGGGCCAAAGCAAACGGAGACAGCTCTGAGAAGAAATATCACTGTCTGCATCCCAAGCTCTCCAACGACATCTGTCCCAAACTGTAATTATTGGTGAAGTCATGAAAAACCATCTCTGATTAGCCAAAAGAATGTGCAACTGCATGCAGGGGGACTTCAGGCAAGGTTTAAATAACATGTGTATGACGCTGGATTTTTTTGGGA
Organism: Malacoctenus tetranemus; assembly: GCA_032274765.1. Classification (NCBI taxonomy): domain Eukaryota; kingdom Metazoa; phylum Chordata; class Actinopteri; order Blenniiformes; family Labrisomidae; genus Malacoctenus; species Malacoctenus tetranemus. Next base: position 3,737,188 of record JAUESF010000080.1, read on the forward strand.
TACTTTCCCAACTATAAAACAAGTTCCAAGTATGAGTGGAATGAGCCGAATGATGAGGAGAAAAAAATAAAAGAAATACTATGCTGAGCGTGTTTACTGTGTCTTTTGGTCTGAGCATGAGCAGTGCACAGTATGTCTGCGTGTCCGCACAGGAAGTGTTCAGGTGCAGTGTTGAGCACAGGTCACCCAGCTTTAGGCAATGATCAGCCTCTAAAAACACAGTGACTCTGATTATGCATGCAAAACAAATAAAGTCTGGAGGCCCACAAATATGATTCAGGTTGTAAAAAACAGAAGAATTCAGCCATAGAGGGGACATTTAAAGCAGGGCAACAAACTACCCTGGTGACCCAGAAGAAACTCGTTTGTACATTCCTTTTTGTTCATTTGTTTCTTACAATTTTATCTCACATTTTTGATATTGCAGCTATCAGCACAATTTCTGATACTCTTTGCAATAAGGGGTGAACATTGTGCTGAATGAAATATAAGGCAGTGTCAAATCTTCATGCGTTTGCATTGTGATGCTGCTAAAATAAATGCAAACTTCTGCGAAACAAAAACAACCTTAAAGTGCTTGTGGCTGAACATTCAGTGCTTTCTTTCATTGGGATTTTCAGAAGGTGGTTGTGGCTCTTCGTGAACACATGAAGCAGCAAAATTACAGATTTTGACATCGTGCAAAGTAAATTAATGCTTTTGTTTATCAACCAATATAAATCTTTTATTTTATTTCATATCATAGCATTAAGCTGTTCACTGGGGCAACACGTGTTGTTTGAATCTCCACCACTTAGAATTATCAGCTCTCATGATCCCCCTTGATTTAATTAACACATCCATGACCATCCAAAAGGTGAAAATGACAAGGAGTAAATATAGTTTATTCTACATCCGTCCTTTTGGACCCGTTTCAGACTGTTCAGGTTTGGGTATTGAAGGGTAAATATCCAACAGAATATTCTGTCCTGTGCAGGTTTTTCATCTTTGTTTATCCTTCCGTCTCTTCGTCAGGAAATGATCAATCTAATTACTGCAGGACCCAATGAGAGCGAGCACACCGACTCCACTGTCATAACAGCTTCACGTCAGTCAGTTCCGCCTGGTGACACATCGGCTTCAGCACAGACAGGCGGTCCATCATCTCTTGTGCAGTCTCACACTGCCTGTGATGTGGGTGCCACACAGAAAAAAAGAACTCACTCGTGATCAATTAATTCATTGCTGGAACAGTGAAGCCTGAAGGAGGTGATTTAGCCATCACAACAGTGGAGAGCTGATGAATCAGAGCAGCTGTTTTCTTTGCCTTCAGGAGCTGATACGTTCCCATCATTAATCTGCTACGTATGAAACGCAGAAAAAATGCAATTACTCAGGCATCTTGATAAGAAACCACACAGCTTAGAGAAATCAGCTGTATTTTAATGATTATTTCAATCTGAGTAATAATTTTCCTTTTCATCTGAAAACATAAAACATTAGTTTGATCTTTGTAACTTGAATTAAAAAAAGCACATGTGACGAAAGTGTTGATACTGCGCCACAAGCTGAAACATTGTGTTGTGTTTACAATATTTGGGATCAACACAAATCTGGATTATTTGGCACACACTGGGATAATCTAACAGGCCTTTCGCTCTGGGTTTTTGCAGCTGACCTCTTCTCAGTTTTCATGGCATTATCCACAATCTTCAGATATCACTGTATCTGATGGGTGTAAGAGGGAGCTTATCGCACAAATAACAGGGACGTTGCTACCACCCAGCAGCCTCTGCAGACGTGATTCACGCTCGGGAGGGCTCCATGCAGAGAACCTAATGGCAGCAATAGGAGAGGGAGGGGGAAAAGGAAAGAGAGGGGGGCCTGTCTGCAGTGCACCCATATCCTGGCCTGCACTGCTGCGCTGGGATCGAGTGGAGAGCTTTGGATATGATCCCTGCTCTGAGCCTTATCCTCGCTCCCCTAAGTAGGCCGGTCTGAGGTCTGAGCTCCAGATCCGCTGGGAGGTGGCCAGGGGAGAGGAAGGGGGGGGGACGGGTGGTAATGGTGGTGGGCTGCACGGAATGAAGGGGTCCGGGCTCTGTGCAGATTCGGGATTTGTTGCCAAGGCAACCCCCGCTGCTTTTTCCATGCTGCAAAATGCAGAGCACTGCAGGAGGCTGCATGCATGCTGATTTTCCGACTCCCTCCATCTCACAGCCCACTCCTTCTGCTGTAGCTCCCCCACAACCACCACCTGAACCAGACATCAACACAACATCACTGCTGCCTCACAAACAAACCCCGACATCGCCTGCATGCTAAGCTGCATTTTACGCCCCGGTTTTCCCTGGCAGTACAGCGAGTAGGAGACAGCGGGATGGATATGGGGGGGAGGAACGAGGGAGGGAGGGGAGTGTGGCACTATAGATGCTGCAGTGGTGACAATAGCCATATGCTGTAGGTTGCTGTTGTCCTTTTCCTCCAGCAGCTGCCTGAAAATAGTAACTGTGCCATCATGAACCCAGAGCTACTTAAAGGGAAGGGCCAGAGGTCCCGCTGTGAGGAACCTACACCCACTCACAGCAGCAGAGACCAGCGCTGTAGAAGCCAGTATTGATGCAGAGCGCTGTGCGATTTTTCCATTTTTGCTCGATCACATCAGTCATGAAACCTCCAGCCTCACAGCGAGAGCAGACACGGGCCACACACGGAACCAGGAAACGCTGAGGTCACAGCCTCTACGTGACCCCTCGCAGGGTTCAGCAGACCTCCTAACGGTGCCGTCTGCTGCTTTCTTCACACACACCCTCCACTGCCTCCGTTTCTTGTGCAGTGTCTCCTCCCCTGCTGCCTCCCCCACAGGAGAGGACAGCGAACAAGCGTGACTGTTGGCGTGATTCACGGGTGAGCTCAGCCTCGCTTTCTCTAAAGAGCAGCCTTTTCTCAACCTGGCCAAGACAATGAGGACATGAGTGAAGGAGCTGGCTCCATTATGGGGACCTTACATAAAGGCCGCATTGTGCCCACTGAAAAAAAAAGTGGGCTTTTTCAAGGGATGCAGGATGTAGCAGGGCGCTGCGTGGTGTTGAGCTGAGCAAAGACGAGCGTGGCAACCAGGGCAGCATGACACACACATAACCACATGCTGCAGCAAGTAAAGCCTGAACAACAAAATCTGTGTGAACTTCACAAAACGTGTTATCAAATTTCCCCTTTTTCTCCCAGCCTCTCTCACACCGTCACACATTTCCCTCACCAGGCCTTCACACTCATCACGCGTGTCACCTGGATCTGGAGGACTGAGCTGTGCTGACAGACATCAGCGCTGGAGGCGCGTGGGGGGGGGGGGGGGGTTATGACAGACACCTCAGCCGGAGCTTGTGGCCGAAGGAGGCCGGGGCAGAGTGGTGACGTGCTCAGAGCCACGGATCTCGCAGGCAATAAGATTCAACACTAACTGATTAACACTGCGGCTGCGGCTGCTGCTGCTGCTGCTATGGTTACAGTAGCTTGAGTGACAGATCTGCTCCTCTCTAAGCGGCACCACACTGCCTGTCGTCAGACCACACATGCTTAGGTTCAGCCAAATCAGCAATTGGAACTTATTAGCGTGTATTCCTAAAACTGATGTTTTGAAAAAATGTATTTGGTCATGGTGGTGCTTTTCAGCTCTGAGCTTTTCTCAGAAAGACCAAAGACAATAAATCATTCAATCTGAAAGCAATGAAACTGACCAGTGTTTAACATTTCAGGTGAATAATTCATCTCACATAGACAACCAGATATTTTGGCTCTGTAGCAACACTGATTTACAATTACATCTTTAAGGTGTGATTAGAAATCTGACAGAGAGACCGAGGTTAATTCTGATATCAATAAAGCCTGTTGCTTTTGAATGTGACAGTCCAAAGAAAAACTACATTTAGGGGCTGCAGGAAAAATCCAAGTGGAAAACAAAATCCTTGTGACGAGTTCAAAGAACAACTCTTACATCAAGCATGTAGTTCAAGTAAAAATGACACATCTCAAGCTGCACTTAGATTCACATAATAACAGTTTGTGAATGGGATGAAAGAGCACCATGAGTGGTGACAGCTAAGCCTGGTGGGCCCAGCTGGGATCAGAGCAGGGAACCCAGATCAGAAGACTCAGATTTTATCTGGCAGGCAGCAGACTGGTGTCACCCCAAAGGACTGGATTATTTTTAAGCCAATCCGATTTTTTGGACACAACATCCAAGTTTTGTGGCTGAAATCCTTTCAGGGAAATAAAAAGTTAAACAGATAAGATGAGATCAAGATACACTCTGATTTGTTCCCCCCCTGTTTGGAAATTTGTTCTGAACTTTGCAGCGTTGTGATGAACAAACAGATGCAAAGCAACAGCTCAGACGATCAACAAACACATGACGACTTCAGCTCCTAGTAAACACTGATCTGATCACTGATCTGAGGGATGAAACTAAACGAATGGTGGAGCTTCACTCACAAGCAGATCATTGAGGAGACAACTTGACAAGACAGTTCCATCAATTCTGGTTTGTTGATTTATTCATGCAAGATAAGAGGCCACCTGATTACCGCAGACTTCTGCTCATTACGGAGATAATCACTGAGGAGTGGGCCCATCTCATCTGGGTCTGAATCAAGTCACCTGTTGTTCTTGTTATGAGCGGACCATTTGCATCAGAGAAAGAGATAATTAAGGACCCCCCCTCCAAATACACACAGGTTTGCGCCTGTCGCCCCCCCCCCCCCCAACACCCCCCGAGCAGCTTTTCAATGCTTTCACAAGGCAACAACGAGAGCCTGAGCCACTATATAGTCAGGAGCCAGACAGCAGGATGGGGTTATCAGGATATCAGTTTCCATATCAAAGTGCAAACACAAACAGCTCTTCGAAGTCTTTGTAGCAACTTCAGGCCGCCTGCTCGGCCACATGCAACTGTGTACTGAGTGAAAGCCTGCACAAAGGTCGCATGTTGAATACAGATTTCTTTGATTCTTTGTATTAAGTGTGCATTTAAAAAAAGAAAATTAAAACACTTTTTTTCCAAACAACTTATTGAGTTTGTAAGATTCGTCTAATCTGTTGAAAATCTCGACATTGGCTGAAAATATTCACCCAAGAGTAAATATTCCAATAATGAAGATGCATCAGCTCAATTTTAAACTCAAAGTACGAAAGTATTTGATGTACAATAAGAGAAGCAGCACAGATGAATGATTCATTGTCACACTAAGAGAACTAAAACCTGCGAACACTTTGGATTGATATTCATAACTGGAGAAACTGTGAACAACAGTGAATAACATCAAAACCACCTGCTTGACACATTATTTATATCCCCCATTTTTTTCAGCAAAAATGCCTTTAAATGTAAGACATGGACTTTATTCCACATGGACTGACCATTGTTGGTGTTTTCAACAGGGGACAGAGGTCATCACAGGCACCCTGTCTGGTCTGCAGTCATGCAGCCTCATACACTACAAACTGCTGAACACTATGCATTTTAAAAACCTTTCAATCGAAACCAACTAAAACGTCTGCAGCAGTTTGAGCTTTAAAAGCTCATCCATTGGCTCAGACCACCCAGGCTTCACTCCTCAATAGGCCTTGGCAGCCAATGACTTTGTCAACAGTTCCCTGTTTGTATTTTTATTTCTTTCTGGGACCACTCTTGAAATCTACTGACCATTGCAAACTTGAAACAATCCACAACAGCCACAGTTTTGGAGATGATCTGACACAACCGTCTAGACATCCCAATCTGGTCCAAATCCTTCCAATCCTCATTTCTCTGTTTCCAACACATCAGTTTTGAGAACAAAATGTTGTCTAAATACCAGGTATATCTGATTGGTACGGCTGGTCGGTTTGTGTACTGCATATCTCTGTGTATTGTTTACATTGAGGTAAAAGTGCTGCACATGCCAGTTTTGGTGACAATTGAGCCGGTGTCTTCTCACCGGATTCAGGGACTTAACAGAACTTTTCCATACAATTGCCGACATCTACTGACCTTAAGGAATACTGTAAACAACATATATAGATAAGTCTGGCAAAAATGTCAGTTCAACCTGACACTGGTAATAAAAACAGAACAAAAATCTATTGATAGAAGACCAACAGTGGTCTGCTTTCTCTTTCCAAGATTAGAAAAAAAAAACATACTGAGCTCAGGTCGTGTCAACTGGAATGGTTCTAAATTTAGCCAATTAAAAATCCAAACACATGGACTTAGCATGGATATTCAATAATTCAGAGGACTTAATTATAAACACATGACACAATGCATCTCAAATATGCCAAGCTCTTCTGGCTGTATCAGCGCTGGTTTGAATATACAGTATGCGTGCATGCTTCCAAAAAAAGACCGGACAAGTGTTCAGGCAGTTCCCGCAAATCCTGCCAATATTTGTTCCTCACCTGTTTCAGACATTAATACTACAGATCACAGCCCAGATATGCAGTGTAACTTATTGCTGTCTAACTCACACAGCGCCTCAGCCAACTGGCTCGGGGCTGTGGGGTTCTTCGGTATCAACAGACGCTTCCAGATACAGACAGAGATGAGGAATCAGGGAGTGGAAACAGCCTGAATTGCGAGAAGGAGCATTTGTCTTGAGGGGCGACTGCATGCGAGTGGGCTGGGCTGCACGCTGGTGCCAGAGATCTTGTGTTAACGCGGGAGGAGGAGAGAGGAAGAGTTTGTATTCATGGCTATCTATAGCCAGGAGTGGTGCCTGTGACATGGCAGCTGCTCCGCAGAAAACGGTGACACATTAACCTTCAGCCAGCTGTCTTGGCCTGCCGCTTTAACATGAACTCAGTCACATACACACAAACATACACAGTCCGGAGGAGAAGCCACCAGCATCAGTAAAAAAACAGACACAAGGAAATAAATGCTGCCTGGAGTTTGGTTTGAGTGAGTGGTGTTTGCCGTGAGGGGATTTAAAATGCACCCATTCTCAGGTATGCTCACACACACCCATTCACATACTGGACCATCACCCGATCTGCACTGGGACTCTGGGGATCAGCACCGCGTGGCTACAGCTGTTTCACAGCGGGTCAGGTTACCCTGCCACCACACATCCCCAAGGCCCTCACCAAGGGAACGACCCCACGTCAAACCAACACACACGGGCACACTGTCCTCCAAGTGCTCCTCGCCTTCCTCTTGCAGGCGCCGCAGCTCAGCAGCGGGAGCTTCCAGCCCAAAAACACTGTGGCGTTTTCTTTAAAGTCCTCGATGAGAAGGAGAAGCACCTCAAGGAGAAGCTCAAGAAGTGTTCACAGGAAACGAGAGAAACTGCTTTGACAGCTCTTTCTTTCAGCCGCCAAGAAACCAAAACCTGTGAACTGCAACATCTGCGGTTGAAACGACAATTTCTTTTCACTCGACAGACTCAGGATGTTTACATACACAGAGAACAACAGATTGCATAGATTTAAACACTGATAAATACACTCTTCAAGATCTCATTGGCTCACTTTATATTCTCTTCATATCTCACAACATTTATCAATGGCTCAAACAGTTAGATAAAAATGGTAGTCAATGAATGTCTATGGGATGTTTACGCATGATTAGTGGCTCTCACCACCGAGCAAGTTAAGTTGCAGCTCTGCTGTTATACTAATGCTGTTACCTAGTATTTCTAACCTGGTTCCATGCCTAAAAGATTACATGGATGCATTAGTGAAACCAGTACCGATTTCTCTTTATTAAATGTCCCAGAATTTGTTTCTTTACAACAAAGTGAGCAGACTGACGTAAAATACATTGACTGGTGTCTGTAACATCAGATAAAAATGAGCTGTTGTAACAGTACGGCATTGCTGTTTTGTCGACTTTCAAAAGTGTGGTGTAAAACTGAAGACTACAATGGCATGAAATATCAATGTATTCAAAACGCAATGTAACAAGTCCTCAGACTATCCTGATGTGAATGCACCACGAGAGGAGTCCTACCAGGGTGAATAGTTGTAAGTTTGAACTTTTTTTTTGTTTAAATATGATATTCACTTCACTGATATGGAAAAGCAAAGGCTGCAGTGGGACCTGTGATGTGTGGTTTATGTGCAAATAAAATAACAACTCCCAGTATAAAGCGAAAACAGCTCAAAACCAATACTGCTCTTAGAGATAAAATGGAAATGCTTTCTATCTTTTGCTGTATTTACATAAAACCACAATTAGTTATAAGTGGGTGCATAATTAATCAAAGAAGTGTAATTAGGCCTGATTCAGTGGTTCCTCAGAAAGCAACACAATAAATAATAGTCAGTCACCAGAACAATACGGTCTCCTCTTTAACCATCCTGCTACATTCACACACACACGGGCTTCAAGCACTCTGGTTACCTCTCTAAATTACAAGCACAGATCTTAACCAGGAGCTGCATGCTTTGGGGGGATTCCTGGAAAATGCAGGGGTCGTTCTCTTTCCCCTATGCAAACAGACCGACAGACAGACAGACTGCTGCTGTCCTGGCCTGCACACAAACAGCTGAGGCGGCTTAAAGCTGCGAGTGAGCTCACTGGCTGGTACAGTCTTGCTTCGGGGAGCTTGTGTTGAAAAGATGAAGAAAAAAAACGTGGAGCAGAAACACAGGACATCTCTGAAATGTGGGTCAGTGAATGTTTTGCTTGACACTACGCAAGACGATACACGCTGTCTCCCGCCAGCCCTCCCCGAGTCACCCCGCACCAGCCCGTGCAGTCCAACTGACAACCACCTCGCAGACTGTGTGTAAACGTATTTGTGTGTGTGTGTGTGTGTGTGTGTGTGTGTGTGTGTGTGTGTGTGTGTGTGTGTGTGTGTGTGGTATTTAACAACAAAGCTGACACTAATGTGCAACCGTGAGCTCGGCGAGACTCCGGTAAAGTTAGTTCAGTCCCCGCTGAGTAAAGCTAAACCCGGCGGTTTGTTCGGAGAGGGGAAATGTGGCCGTTCACCGGTGAATGAAACAAACACAAAATAAAACAAACACGCAGTCGAAGGGAGTCCGTGAAGTAAACATTGCCACACTGTTCCGACGGCTTTTTGTGTCACAGCGCACAAACGTCCCCGGTAGCTCCTGTAACTTGGAAACGTTTTCCGGAGGTGAGAATTCACAGAAAGCAGACAAACACCTTTTAACCGCCGCGGGCTCCCTCACCAGAAACGGTTCGCGCTGCTCCGACCGGAGTCCCCGACCTCGGAGCTCCTTCTCAGGCCGGATGCCGTCTTTCCCTCCGAGTGTGAGAACAGCAGCGACGGCTTCTTCTTCCTCCTCCTCTTCTTCTCCTTCTCTTCTTTGTGGTGTCGGTGTGGTCGGTCGCGGGGACTTGGGAGCTCCGCAGTGTCGCTCTTATATCCGCGGGGTTGTGGCGGCCAGCGGCATGGCTCCTTTTCAGGCGTCAAAGTTTCACCCCTCGCGGAAGAAAACGCGGCCCTGCTGTTGTTGCCGAGTCGCTCGATGAGACCATGGCAGTGTGAGGGACGACGGTGATTACGAGTTGATCTGAGTGCGTCCTCTTGTCTCTGCCTGCTTGCCTGCCAACACACCGCCGCGACGAGGAAACGTCAGCGGGGAAACAGCGCCCCCTCACTGTCGGTGCAAGACACGACAAGTCTGCTGTCTGTGCGGCCTCACAGCGGCCCCTACTGGAGGAAATGTGTCAGTCCTGGGAATAAAAATCAATGGCGGTAAATTCACTTGAGCAAAACAACTGTGTACCAAATACCAGAAGTGGAAAAAAACAGAAAACGTGTGCTCAAGTAAACCTACAATTCCACTGTCAAGGCTTTTTAAAAATAAAATAAAAAAAATATTCAATTAAGTGTACAAAGTATTCTTTCTGACAGTATTAGTAACTTTAACTACTGTTTGATTTATGATATGTCACTATGTCTCTTTTCAAAGGCATCCCTTGGGAGTACCAATCATTTGTCATTTAAAATGTGGATTCCCGTGCAAATTGTAACACTGGATTAGATGTTTGAGTTGTGGAAATAATGACAACTTGATTAAAAAGTGGCTGTAATGTTAGTATTTAACTCATTGCCTCAAGGCAAACACTCCTGTCAGTTACTGTCAAGAAACACTCATGGTGACTCACACGCTCATGTACTTCCCCTTCAGTTTATAGGAGCATTCGATAATCATATTGTGGATGCACCTCTCACCACATTTCACAGCACATCACTTCAGTTGTCAAGTTTTTGGTCATTTTAATTTGTCTCAAGCAGGAACATCTCAGCTTCTAAAGCAACAGGTGCCAATAGGCTAAAGAGCATCTTGATACCAGAAAACTGTAAAGAGTCATGAAAGTCATACTTGAACAAATACACACTATGAGCTTTTTTCTGCGCATAGTCTTTGAAATGTTGCCTTTTACTGTTGATTGTTGTGCCCTGACTCACACTCAGGTCGTGCCACAGACACTGACTCGCCTCCCTCCGCTCTCCGTTCACACATACTTGAGCTGAACATGCTTCCTGCGTGTCCCCTGAAACTCTCCATCCAACTCCCTCACACTTCCCTGAGCGACAATCCCTCCACCTTGGATTTCCCCCGACCAAACAATTAAAACATTCACTCCTTTCTGGGGCACAGCCAGGATTTCAGGTTGGAAAAAAGTCAAGCAAACAGAAGGCTGCATACTTTCCGGTACGACTTTATGCAGTGCAGAGAGAGCTGCCTTGTTGAGGGGCCCATTTCAGCTGCATCTGCAAAGGACATATTTGACAAGCATTGAGCGGAATCACACTTTTTTTTGTTTTCACTTCTGCTTCTTTTCTTCTGCACTTTTAAACCCAAAAGTGCTGCAGACTCAGCCTGCGATTTCTATGATGTGACCTCTGCTTTCCCCCTTGGGATGCAACAACAAGCCCCCACAGGCCTGTGCTGCTTGTCGGAGGATAAATGATACAACGGGTGCATAAATAGTGTCCCTTCAGCTCACCTTTGGTAGCAGCTGAATGATTAGACAAGAGGGAATGTGGCAGGTTTATTGAGTGGAAATTAAACCCGCAGCACATTCCTGTCACTTCCAAGCCGTTTCTGCTGTTTGTCTTATCAGATCTGCCCGGTCACTCCCTCCCTCTCTCTCCACTGACAAGCAGTCAATATTGGCCCTGGCTCCCCACCCCATCACTCACACACGTCTTACCCACTCATCCCTCTCCCTCCTGTTCTCCCTCACCACTCCTGTCCCTCAACAAATCAGACGGAGAGGTAAAGATGTCCCGGACGTACACAGCTCTCCTGGCGCTCCTCGCCGTGCTTCTTGCACTTTCTTGTGAGTGTGATGCAGGGGATTGTGGCTTTTTTTGGTCTCACTGGCAAGAAACTTTGAATGGAGAAAATGTAAAGTCAGATACTTTGAATTTCAGGGTAAGCACAAAAGCTCAGTTTCTGTGTTGCGTTGTGGAGCTCTCATGTGTTCCCCTCTGATGCAGTGTCTCCAGAGGCCGACTCGGCAGCTGTGCCCAGCAGCACAGGCAGCAACAAAGACCCTCAAGGTGAGGAGCCGCGTCGGCTGCATTTCTTTCCGCTGTGCACCCTCCCCTCTGTGTGTCTTAACGCCGGGAGCTCAACCACCTCCTGCTCCCACTGCAGGGCCGCTGAAGAGGATCTTCATGAGGGAGGAGGACGCCTCAAACTTCTTCAGAAAGCGCAGCAGACGAGGCGTGAAGTCCCAGGATGAGATTAACGGTGAGTTCACTCTAGGTTTGGTTGTAGCAGCCTGGACTGCGGTGTGGTTCACTGACCATGTGTGTGCATGGTTGCATGTTTGTGGTTAATGTTGGCAGTGGTGTGTGATCATACTGGACCACTTTTGGCAACAGAGGCCCCCAAACAAAGGTCACTTTGTTCTCTTCACATCCAGCTCCACCATCAAAGCTTCAGTGTGTTGATCACTTGATTTATCCTTGTAATTACTGTAATTACTTTAATATAATTGAAGCGTGACTTCTGTTTTTGAATTTTTCACCAGGAATTTC
>JAUESF010000080.1:3749466-3783522 GCA_032274765.1 Malacoctenus tetranemus
TATCCTTGTAATTACTGTAATTACTTTAATATAATTGAAGCGTGACTTCTGTTTTTGAATTTTTCACCAGGAATTTCGCGATCGAACACCAGAAGAATAAATGCATATTTACATTTAACATGTTGAGTTAGTCAAATAGATCACAGGGCTGATGATGGAGGAGAAAGGAATCATAGCAGGTCAAAGTTTGTGAACCATGAAAAAACGCTGCAAACTCACAGATAAAAACACCATCAGACAATATTTTTGGTTCCCATCCTGACAGTGATGCTGTACACGTAATGTATTACACTCACTATACGCTGCTACAAAACCTCACTGTGGGCTAAAAACAGGAGGTGCTGGATCGTCCTGATTTGTTTGTGCAAATTCATGAAAATACTTCAATGCACCGAGGATCTAAAAACATGCAAACTGAGGTGGAATAGAATAGAATAGAATAGAATAGAATAGAATAGAATAGAATAGAATAGAATAGAATAGAATAGAATAGAATGCTGGTTTTGTACCAAAGGCTGTTGTTGTTTTCGTGTTGAGCCTCTGAAGCGTCTCCTTCCAGAGCTTGAAGCCAGCCAGTGTAAATGTCTGTGAGTGGAGGTAGTTGTTTGGTAATTATGAACTTTGCCTCCCACAGCTGCCTTCTGTGAGCACTTTTAGGTCCCGAACAAAAATACCAGAATTGATGAGAAAAAGAGAGCTCCTCTCTGTGAGGACCAGGACCTGGGAAGGAGCAGACATTTTGCCGTCTGATTACACTGAGAGCAAACATGTTTACTGCACTCTGGGTGTTTACCTGGTGGAGGCAGCCGGCAGCCGTAAACTCTACTCGGTCCCTGGCACCACCAGAGACCACCTGCACGGCCTCGCTGTGGCCCCTGCAGGAGGCTGCTGCAGGAGCCACAGGACAGCATGGAGCTCGCACGCTCCCTGCACATCTGTCACGGCTCCACTTACAAGTATTCACACTGCGTACACTGTTTGACATTCTCCGGCAGCTTCGTACAGTTCTGCCAGCAGGAAGGTGAGAACGCACACTGATACCTCGGCTCGGAGTTGCGTAACACGCCGTGGTGTCTCACAACAACAGGGAGCCACAGTGTGCATGCAGCAGGAGGAGAAATAAAACAAGCACAAAGCGGAGAACACGGTGAAAAGACTCAGATGGACGAGTGAGTGGGCGAGCGAGTGGCTGGGGGCTGAATGTGGAATGTGCCAACACACAGAGGCAGAGAGGGGTCAGAAAAAAAAACAGCGAAGAAGTGAGACAAATGAGCAGCTCACTTTGAAGAGCCTCTCCTGCTGCACGCTGACATTAAAACAGCTCCCTCACAGGTGGAGGAACTTTACAAAGGGAAATGTTCGATGCGGCTGCAGTGGGTGGACGAGTGACGGAGGGTTTTCAGGCAAAGTGTCAACATTAATGCATGAACTCAAGCTGGTGTTTAACTTTGGGCACTTAAGTGGCATTTGGTGAGCATTAGGCAGCTAATGTGTTACATAAAAGCAAGAGTGAAAGTAACTGCAATTACTCAAATTATTCTATTACAGTGTTACATTGAGTACTTCTATAACACACTCTTGATATTTCACATGGATAAATTGAAACAGGAGCTTGCTTTAATCAAGACGGCTAAAATATAGATAAAAAGTAATAAACACAAACCAACTACTAGTTTGCAGAATACTTATTTGTACCTTCAATTAAGTATTGTCAGAAAGTGGACTTTCCAGCAACTGAGGAGAATCTAAGTACTGCAACAGTAGTGATACTTTAGTACAAACTGGTACATGATCTGAGTAATGTTTCCACCTCTGATTACAACAAGGCGACATTTATTCTGTTCTGACTCAGTTGGAGCCAAATGCTCTTCCATAAGTACATTTATAAATCTCACACTGAACGACTCGAGCTCCCAGTATGAGCTGCAGCTTTTCTCTGCCTGCACAAACTTGAGCTCGGAAAGGTCAAAGGTCGCGACCCAGCTTCAAAAGGTCACCGTGGCTATTCCAAACCTTTCCTGCCTCAGCTGGTGTCTTTCTTCCTTACGTTACTGCAGTCAGAATGTGAGTCTCACTTACTTGTCCACACACGACTTGTCCTCTTCAGCGGCTGGTCAGAGGTCAGTGATCAGTGTGAAACTCTATTAGTGAGTAGAGGTGAAACACACAGCAAACCACAGCCGCTAAAAGAAGCAGTGGTGTGGAATGAAGAGATTCTTGTTCAACTTTTTCAATTGTTGTTGTGTCTGAATCGTGTTTTGATGTTTCCTTGGAGCAGCAGTGAGTCTAACACGCTGCATAAAAATACTGACTGCCTCTGCAGATTTCACACTCAGTTAGCATTCATACTGGGTTAATTCATGCCATCGCCTCGGCTGTGTTTTCCAGCCGAGCAGCGGCAGGTCCTGGCTGCCGATGAACGAAAGAGAGAGTTTCACGAGGAGAAGAGGAATGAGTTCGAGAGCTACGCTGAAGAGGAGCACGATGGTAGGATCTGGGGAAAAAAACAGCAGACAACCAAGCGAGGCGTCTCATTCAGTTTTTTGATGCTGATTTGCAACAAATACTCCTGATCTTCTAGAGCAAGACGAGAGGACCAGAGAGAGCACCGAGCAGTGGAGGGAGTTCCACTACGACGGCATGCATCCCCCCCAAGAATACAACCGTCACACCAACTGAGACCTTCTGAGGCTGAAGCAGAGAAGATGTAACGCTATGAGACGACAGCAGAAGCGGGGTCACTGAGGGATGAGCATCCTCTGATGACAATTTTTATCCTCTCATTGTTCTTTATGATTTTTTGGTAACTACAACTGCTAACACTTAAAAAAAAAAAAAAAAAAAAAGCAACAGTATTGCAGAGAAGGGTTTGAGTATTTTTAAGCTGTTTTGAGATGCCACAGACCTGACTGCTGGGTATTCAGGTGCAACATTTATGGTGCTTTGTTTCTGTTTCTGTTTCTAACAATAAATTGATGTTTTTCTTAAAGCCTCCAAAATACAACAGAAAGGTCCTGCTATAGTTCTAAGTGCAACAAAGACCGTTATGAGACTGGATATCTTGAAAACTTGTTTATACACTTATTTTATCACACACACATATATTTCTAATAAGTTCTCTCCACATCACAGCTGGACTCGCCGCTGATGTAAATTCAGCGTGGTCTTGTTTGATTCACAGCTGTGGTCTCTGAGAAATAACCAGTAACTCGCCTGTAATAAATTCAGGATCCTTCAGTTTCATCACAGATGAAGGTCCTGTGCTGTGCTGTGATGTTGACTTTGTTATTCAATCTGTTCAACAACTGATCTGTTCAACCGACTCACAATGTAGCCTCACATATTTAAACACAAAGCAGCACGTGTGCTAAAAATATAATATAGATACTAACTCTTCTTGTATTTCTAACTCTAAATGTATTTCTTGTTTCAAAGGGAAAACATAGAAATTCTCATGTATTTTTCACATCTTACTTTTGTTCCTGCAGCAATATTTACTAATTTCAATCTCTAATTTTGAGCAGGGAAATAAAAGAAGACAAAAAATAAACAGTCAAGACCCAAGAAAATGTTGTTGAGATTTGTATTTACAGTAAATAGAGGTTCAAAGATTAAGATATTTAGCACATTTTTAAAATGATTCAAGTCCTTAATGTTCGTCATGTTTTGGTGAAAGTAGTTTTTTTCCCTCTTTAACTTCTTTAATATTATTCACTCGCCATCTTAACTGATTAAAAATCAAATTGAGGTACCATAAAGTAAACCCACAGACGGACGGATCGCTCTCCCGTTCTGTGTGAACGTCTGCAGACGGAGGAGAGAAGAGTCTTCCTGCTAAATTCAACAGGCTGGTATGAAAGCACAGTGATCAAACACGGAGTGACGGAGCGGTTCTCAGGAGCAGCAGCGTCAGGAGCGGAAGCAGAGCACGAGGTTTCAACTACTCAACTATACACCACTGATCTCTGCCATATGAACCAGGATACATTCGCATTCAACTGTCATTTTACACTGTTACTACAGACATGAATGCACACTTCACTGGTCAACACTTTTTTTTCTTTTTTTGTCTTTTTTTTACATCCAAGTATAACTGAAGGATCTTAAAGGGAAAACAATCCACTCAATACGAGTTACATCAAACTCATAGCGTCAGTAAGCTTCGAAACCAACATCTGTCCAACTGTCCCAGTGGCACGTCAGAGTAAGATGCAGTATTTGGAGGTGGTTTTTTTTTTTTTTTTGCTCTTCGACAGTTTCATCCGATACAGTGGAGTCGCATCACTGTGAGAGGGGTTTGGTTAGCTTCATGTTCACATCCCTGCAAATCCCTGAGAACTGGTCCCACAGCGACTACCCGTGGTCGCCCCCCTGTGGTCAAAGAGGACTTCACAGTCACGTCCAAAACGCAAAACTAAAACAGCAAAACGACAAAGGAACGACTACCAGATGCTGTGTCCTTCGACAACCTCTCGCTCCAGTCCGACGACGTATTTACACATTTTTCCTGCAAGTGACACTTTTACAAAAAGTCATATTATACTGTAAGAAAATAAATATTCCAATACATTAGTGCAATGCACCGACCTTCTCAGTGATCACAGCCATGATTGAAGCACATCGCCTGGCTCGTATTTCTGGTCCACACAGCTTAAGAAGCGAACGCACACTTACAAACACTTACTGTCATACTGTCAGGAGATATGAGGCTGTGAGCCGTCGCAGCAAATACCACAGCAAATTAACAAGAGCTGTCAAAACAACGAGAAGTTCAGAGTGCAGATGATGCCACAATTATTTACCACTGCTTGAAGCTTAGATTTCACTTGCATAACACGACTCCACTCAACAGTTCCAGGCGGGATATTTATACAAGGCAAACAGCGGACTGTCCTGTCAGAAGAATGATGCTCACAGTCTAAAGTGACAGCGGCCTCCATAAAGACTCTCCTCCCGTGTGGCACTTCTCACAGCAGCTGCTTGTTTTATCTGCCAGCGCAGCACACCATCCAGGCTGCACGTGGCCTCCATTAAAGCAACTTCAGGTGAGTTCCCCCGTCCCCCCCCAGCTCTGTGCTTCCAGGCCGGCACGACAGTAAGGAAGGGAGGCGGGGTTGAGCCGCGCTGAGCCGTGGTAAATGGAGCTGAGCACTGCGCTCCTCAAATTCCTCCCCATTTGGCAGAAACGGATGGGAGGTGGCGGGATGGGCGAACTGGGCAACGATGTCGGATCACGAGGCTTGGGGGGGCGGGGTTTCTCCTTTTAGGTACCCCCTCCTCCTTCTCAAAGCTCCGTGGTCTCCCAGCTCACCTCCCGCGGAACCTGGCGTCATTTAGTCCCCGTGTGGATGACGGTGACGGTGGAGGGTCGCGGCCGGGAGGCCTCGGACACCACGGACGGCTCGTCGCGTGCGGGAGCGGAAGCATCAGAGTCCTGACTGTAGACTTTAACGGCAGACGGCAGGGGGGCGATGGGGGCACCTGTGGGAGAGGGGATACAAAGTCAGCACTGAGTCATCAAACACTGAGACGGATCAATACCAACAAGAAGACGTCCTGAGATGTAAGATAACGTGTTATATATCACCGTATGAGCTGGATATTGTCATCAACTTAGACTGAATGGTTGGAATATCACTGATGAGTCAGACTGAGATTAAAAAGCACTTAAATCTTCAGTCTGAATATCAGGAAGAAGTCAAGAAAGCAACAAATATCACAAATATCACCGTGTTTCAAAAGCAATTACAGGTCAACAAACTCCCTGTCATTATGATGTAGAACGGAACGACGTGTGTCGCTCCGTTTGAACAAAAACAGCACATGATGAGGACAGAGGGGGAAAGAATTGCAGATGTGGCCTCGCAGCAAACAAACGGCTCTGTGAAGAGCGCGGCAAAGTGAAAGGCCTGAGAGAACAGCAGCACGGCGTCGGAGGTGTCACTCACAGTCCTTCAGGGAGAGCGGGGCGCAGTCCACCGACTGGCTCTTGGCCGGAGCTCGGCTCTGCGGGCTGGCCACGGAGTTGGCACTGTGGATGCTGCTGCCGAAGCTGGTGCCCAGCTGCAGGCGCCTCATGTGCCGGATCACAGCCGTGGCGTTAAAGGCTTGCTGCAAAAGGAGAGGACGGAGAGAGGGGAGTGTCAGAGCGAGGCGTGAGCCCAGGGACCCTCTATCAGGGGAGACACAAGAAGGGGCAATTTGCCCCATACAACCTGCTGAATCTGTGAAAATGTTCAACAAAATTATGGAGGATAAATCGAATGAAAACCGAACAAAAATGAGAGAACTTGGAGCCTAAATCAACAAAGTACAACAGTCACAAAATACATTGAGCTAACTGAAGGTGTCGACCCCCCCAGTGGTCTCCAACATCACTGAGCGTGAAGACAACATCTTCTTTCTGTAGCCTCAGCAACTGGTCACCATTGAAGTTGATGAGCCCAGGCGTGATGTCCGTCTATGCGTGTGCGTTCTGACATATGTGAAGACTGAGGCGGCGGTGGTCTGGCGTTCTCACCCTCCACTTGCTTTTGGCGAAGTTCTTCCTCATCTGCCGGCTGACGGACTCGTGGATGTTCTTGCAGAGCGCCGTGTCGCCCGCGATCCTGAAACACACGAGGCGAGCTCCTCTCAGCGCCGACGCACGACAATTCACACGTACCGAGGCAGCCTCACAGCCTCACAGCCTCACAGCCTCAGCCTGGTGCTTTGTGTTTGGATGTGTAACAGCTGGGGAATCATCCTCACGCTGCCCCCCCTCCCCCCCGCTGGCTTATTCTCATTCTGCTTAAATGCTGTTGATTGATGAGGAAGGGGGGTGGGGGGTGTAGCGGGCACGCTCAAACACTGTTTGTCACATTCATCTCCATATCCCTGCATGGAGCCCCGTCAATGAGAGTCATTACTCTCAGTTGTGACGCCGGTAACAGGTGTCACAAAGCGTGGGTCTGTATCAGTGGGACCACCTGCCCACCAGACCCCAAAAATGCCCATTACTGGGTAACAAACTTATTGGCCGCCTGAGCTGCAGGCAGCAGCCCACGCCGGCCCCCTCTCGTTAGCTCGGGCGCGGGCCTGGGAAGACATCCCGATCGTTCATTAAAGCGTCCACATTCTTCAAGCGTCCTTCAGGACACCAGCCACTAATTGGCAGCCATTTATTCAGCAGATTTCTCTCCGAGGGGGCCGGCGGTGCCGAGCAGAGGTGGGCTCTCGGCCCGGAGCCATGGTGACAGATGACAGTGGGAGGACGAGCTCTCCATGACAAACGCGTGAGCCTGCCAATCTGCGTCACGCCGCTGTGTAATCGCGCCGAGACGTGTGGTTCCCTGTGATTGTCTGCTTGGGGCGCAGTGGGGCAGCAGTTAGTTTCTCACCAGGGGTGCTCGAGAGCCTGATCACAAGTGAATCTCTTCTCCGGGTCCTTCTCCATTAGGCTGCTGATGAAGTCTTTGGCTGCGGAGGGAATTGGAAAAGTCAAGAGTCCATCCAGCTGAGAACATTCACCATCAATCGCCACACTGATGGCTTCACATTTCTGGTGCTGTCACATGGAGGCAACGTTACACCGCGTTAGTCTCGGCGCCGTCCTGCTCGCTGGGCCGACAGCTAACTTTAGCATTAGCATTATTCGATGCTGCTGCTGCTGTTTCATTGAACTCCTGTTGACTGGAAGATAACTGCACCCTGCAGACTAAACTAACCGCCGGACAGAGTGATGGAGGTGATGTCTGTCTCTTCCTCTCCTGCTGGACTGAAGAGTCTGGGCGCCGTGGTGACTCATCGCACCATCTTGCAGCACTTAAAAATCATCAGACTGGATCACAATGCATTATGGATGTTTTTGAGATCACATTGAAACCAATAATTGCACTGAATCTTTGGATTTTTTAGGTTTTATTTGAAAAGCTTGAAATTTAATATATATGTGAATTGTTGCAAGAAATATAATATAAAACGATTGAATGGAATTGATTGAATTCTACAGTCTATTTAAAATTATTTACAAAAGCTAAACATCTTATTGATGAATTTGGACGGTTTTCAGTAGTAACATCCTCAAAGAGGGAGACATTCACTCTGGTATTTATTGAGTTGTTTCCCAGCTGCTGTTGTTTTGAGCTCTTTATTTATAGGAATAAGAACTGGCTAACTCACAGCTTTCCACTCACAGTATCGCTCATCTCTTGAGGTCAAAACAAAAACAGCGAGAGGTGATTAATTTCTTTTAAAAAAAAATAACTGCAATTGAATGTGTTAACTTGTCAAATACTTACAGACTTTTATTAGACCATTGTAACACCAAGCGGCTCCGTTTTAGTTCAAACCTTGAATTCATTATATTTCATCTGACTCACTCTTCAAAGCTAAAGCTTAATAAAAAGTGACAAACTCGCTTTGGTTCAGTGACCACAGAGCTGCCCAGTTTGATCCCAATGAGGCCAAACTAACATGAAAAGGTTTCCACACAGCGAAGTCGTCCTGCAGGCCAGACCGAACTCGGTGGGCTGTTTTTGGCCCTCGTGTTTGACACCAAAGCAAAAAACTCCCCCAAGCAAAAGCACAACGCTCATCGTCTCCACACCAAAAAAAAAAAAACAAGTGGTGGTCTTCGTCCTGACTGAGAGCTGCTACGATGAAGCTCTCAGTGCCGTTTCACTCGCAGCAGGAGGCGAGCACTGCTGAAACAATCCCCGTCAACCATGGCTGCGCTCCGTCACAGCTCGCAGAGAGCCGTGACGGCGAGACGGCTCACCTGAGTCAGCTCCAGGTGCTTTGCAATATCACTAATCACGCCTGTGATTCAGCGCAGAAGACAACGAGACAAACGCTGTTCACAACACAGCTGACAAGGTTGCATCTTGCACCGGCTGCCACTTTAGGGACCTACGTCATCGGATTCCTTCTGAATGTTGTCAAGGACAAAGTCTGTCCTCCAGGGACGTTTCAAGGAGACATCAGGGAATCCTTGGTAACTCAAAAACTCACGAACAACAGCTGGATCGTTTCAACTCCAAAGAATTTAGAGTCTAATTCATGTTTTTGATCAATACAAACTGATTATAGTGGGAAAAAGTCTGTTTGCAAACGTGTGAGGAGTTTGAATTTAAAGTTGGACACTGACATTAAGAGAACATGATTTATTAATGTTTGACAATCCTCATATGTCTGGTAATTTTTGCTCTATGTTTCAACTATAAGTTGTCCTTGATCAATTACAATTTGAAGGAATAAGCATTCATCAAGAAGAACAATAAGAAGCTTGATGCACCTTTTGTGCGTGTGTGTGTGTTGATGCCCGGATGAACTCCTGACCTCTCTGTCCTGGTTCCTGTCTGACATACACGACTTATTGTCATGTGAGACTTGATGACGGCTTGAGAGCGGCTGAGAGGAGCTCCTTGTTCCTTATTCTTTGTTCCTGCTTCAGTCTTTTTTTCCGGGAGCACTCGGTGCAGCAGCACACAAACTCTCCCAGATGACTCAAGAGTCTTAATATGTTTAAGGTGCAGCCAGCAGTCCTATTATTCATATTTTATATCATGAATTCTGGCTTATTTCGCCGTCTATTCATTACAGAATAATGAGTCCCAAGCAGCAGAGAGGCGCATTCGTACATTATCAACAATAAAACGTCTTCATCGTTGCAGGTGAGAACAAAAGACTGTCGCTGAATTCGCCCAAGAAAAGCCAGAGAATTCATTTAAATTGCAGATTGTGCTCTCAGTTTTGTCGACTGTGTGATCCTAATTCATTCAGGATGATGTGAGCCTCCGAGGAGCTCAAACTGTGAGTCATGTCTCACTGTCTACGGCACACAAGGTACTTCTGCTGGCAGCAACTGATGCATCTGAAGCAGCTCCTTCAAGTTCAATGCTGTTCAGCAGGAAAACAGGCCAGGAAAAGAATAAGACGTCCATTTTTCAAGAGGCGGCTTCTTTTTTTTGTTGGGTTAGTATGATTTCTATAACACTGTCTCTCTCCCATTCTAACATCAGGAGGCTCCAGCGAACAGTCCTCTACTGCTTTTTGACTGCACACACGCACACAAACTAACACGGACACGCGGTGCACCGCGGCTCACCAGAGTCTGATATGTCGTCCCAGTACGGCGCGTCGAACTCGTAGTCGGCCTTGAGGATCTGCTCGAAGAGCTTCGAATCGTTCTCGTCGTAGAAAGGAGGGTAGCCGCAGAGCCTGAGGAGCAGGAGGAGGAGGAGGAGGAGGAGGAGATGAAGACGGATGATTACCCGGGAGAGCCGCCGTCCAGCTGATGTTGGAAACTTTAACCCAAATCTAAAAAGGATTTGCGTCGGCCTAATCTCATTTACTGGCAGTTTGATTTTTCATACAGCATGCCAACCGGAGACGGTTCAGAGGGATTAGCAGGACAGCATGAACATTAAATGGAAAAAAAAACACCATAATAACATTTTCACATGGTATGAAAGCCACTGGGTGAGCAAACTGCTGGTATGAAACACTTTCAATTGTCTCCTTGAGCGCAAAAACACAGAAATCGTTGCATACGAACCACCGGGCTGAAGCCTCATTCCTGCTGACATATGAAACAGCTGATTGCCTTAAATTTATTGCACCTAAAGACGAGAGAACCTCACCAGGGATTTTCGCTTGGCTAATGAGTGACGATGCTTCACCTAATTAGGTTGGCAGTTTCTCTCTAAGACTTTCCGTGAAGCCTCGCAGGCAGGCGTGCAGAGCGGCGAGCAGTGGCGGGCCGGAGTCCTCCACGGTTTAGCAGTAAATAGGCTTCATTACAGGCAGAATGTGTTTATCTGTTTGCTGTTTGTCTTGGAGGTAACGCGGGGACAATGCGCTCAACAGTGTCGAACATACGGCTCGCAGTTCAGGACGGGTTCAGCAGAAGGACAAATCCAACCGGTGAACTGATGCTGCACACAGAAGTCAGGAATGAAAGTAATCTGTCTATTATTCCTAATTTATTCATCATGGACCTGAAGATTTTTGTAAGAATTCACATTATACAACAATAAGATCCAGAAGTGAGTGGCAAACAACAGAAATGCCTCCAGAGCAGAACAAACGCTGTCAGTCCAACTTCGATAGCAAAGTGATTCCAATGTTGATTTCGTAATGGACATTTTCACAAAGAATCTGATGTATCTACAAAAAAACTGCTTTTTTTTGTTAAATTTTTTAAAGGATTCTCTGTTATTGGTCTGACACATGACACACTGCATTCTACCTGAATGCAGGAAGTTCCTTTGTTCTTTACAAATTAAAAGCTTTCGGTCATAATGACACGTGAACAGACTGATATTGCACACTGAATGGCTTCCTATGTCATGCTTGGAGGCCGGAGTGTTGCTCTTTCTGTGGTCGTGCTTCATCAGACTTTGCAATGATTGTTAGCACTGCTGGTTAGCACAGTTAACATCAGGAGGTAACCCGGCAAGAAGCTAGTTAGGAAGACCTGAGGACCACACAGGCTAGCAGCTAAAGAGAGACAACCCGGCTGAAGTCTGGAAGAGGACCCAAATTATAAAACGCACACTGAGACTCAGCACAGACTGAACCTTTAACAACATGACTGTGATCCTCCGACAGTCAAGTTGGGACTTTAAAGGGTAGTTTTTGTTATGGCATCATATTTCAGATGTGAATATTTGTTACATTTAGGCATGGTAATGTTGCTCTTCAGGTAAAAGTACAACCTTAATGCACTGTTTTTAGATCTCATGTGTGACGCCTGTGTGTATTTCCACTTCAGGCCTTATTTTAGTCCTAAAAATGTGTTAACGTTCAGAAACTTGATTAAAACTGGACAGAGGATTCAGTTTTTCACTGACTTCTTATTAATACTCACAAAATATAAGCGATGACTCCGATGGACCAGCAGTCCACAGCTTTGCTGTAGGGCTTCTGTGCTAAAACCTCAGGAGCTGGACAACAAAATAAAGTATTAGTCAGAATAAAACCCAACTAGTATTCATGTGGTGTCGCAATGCAAACAATGCGCGGTGACACAGAGGCTGCAGGAGATTGTGAATGATTGGTACTCCGCCTGCAGCAGATGGCTAAGGTTAACCCGCGGCTACGCGCAGATTAAATTAGCCCGTGTTTACCCAACTCCGGCATCTAATTATCTCCGAGCAAGTTTCCACAAGAGTCGCAGAGCGCAGAGGGCGTCCTCACCCACGTATCCCGGAGTCCCACAGGCGGTGGCCATCACGCCACCTGTTCCCTCCATCTTTGACAGACCAAAGTCACTGATCATGATCTTTGACTCATCGTGAGGACTGAAGTACAGCAGGTTCTCGGGCTGAAAATAGAGAGGAAAGCGTCAAATGGTGGCCCCGCACGCGCGTCGGCGCTCATGTGCAGACTGTGGAGACTGAGTTGAGTCAAACAGAAAGTCGCAAGATATGAAAACAAAATCCCCCGTGCAAGAAAAATCCCTGATATTTAACTTCAGAGGACGGCGTTGACAGAGAGTGAAATGAGTCACCCAGGTTAAATAGCAGGGATTTCCTGCCCTCACACACCTCAGACGTTCAACAAGTGTCAGTGCTGAACTCCGCTGTACCTTCAGGTCTCTGTGCACAATGCCCATGGAGTGCAGGTAGTTGACTGCATCCAGAACCTGGCGAATGAGCCGGCTGGCGTCCATCTCAGTGTAAAAGCCCTTTTCTACGATGCGGTCGAATAGTTCCCCCCCAGACACCCTGTCAGCAAACACAGGAAGCAACAACAGAGAGCTTCATTTAAAACTACAAGTGTGTCACGTTTTCAGGCCTTTCTGTGGTTACGTCTGAGTGCACTTCTTCACTGCTTGTGACATCTTTTTTCCTGCACCTGCAGGAGTCACTCAATGTGACATTCAGTTTGATTTCTTAGAATAACATATGATCACAGTGCTTTTTTTCAAACTCCAAGTTTCCAATGCAGCACTTCTTCCAATCATTAAAATCTTAATTACATTCATATGGCACATTGAAATGTGGGAATACTGGTGGGAAAAGACTGTGATTAATCCTGGGCTGAAGGGACGGAGCTCATCCAAAGGTCACCGTTCACATGAATCCCACTGGAGCTCGCTGCAGACCTTCACAGCTCAAATAATACTGGAGCCATTCTTCTGTTTTATTTCTAATTGTTGTTACCACTCATAATATTTTTAATAGAATACAATCAAATTTCGTTTTCAGTTGAAAACAGTGTTGTCATTGCTGGATTATTTTATTTCACCATTAGAAAGTAAATTACTGCCAAAACAATCCCAGAAACCGCTCTCTCACTTCTTGTTTTATCTCTCGCTTTATGAATCACTTTCACTGACTTAGCTGCTGTAAATCAACCAAAGCCTCTTCTTTTCTTTGTGTTTTTTTTAAAATAATGTTTTTAATGTGAATTTTTTGTTGTTGTTGTCTTTGTGTTAAGAAGTGATGCACCAGCACGTCTCAAGCAGCGACACAAAAGGCAGCCACACAACAAGTGACTCACATTAAGTTGAGCATTAAGCCGACGAGTGCGGCTGGCAGCCGCCGTGTACACGAGTGAGGCTTCAAGGCAACATTAAGCACCTTTCAGAGATACAAAGAGGCCAAATGATTGCCGGTTAAATTGCCGGAGCATTAGTCACAAACGGTGTGAAATTACGCCAGGAAAAAGAAAGGTCTCAGAACGAATGGCGACGCACGCGGTGCGCCGGGGAAACGACTGCGCCGGGTGAAGCTGTGCACTCTGGCAGCTGTGCCTCTCCGAGGCGAACGCATTTAAAGGGACAGTTTGTTCGGAGGGCCCGCGCGTCTTCAGGTTGGAGAGGAAGCAGCTGTAGAGGCATTAAATCTGAGCTCCAAAATACTGTCGAGCAGAACCCAAACATGTCTCGTAGAGAGGCCTACTTAAAGACAGACATGTTGAGGAAACCAGCTCCTATAAGGCTTGATTTTGCTGTGAGGCTAAAAAGCTAGCGCTACGAGAACAGACCGATGTTATAATCATACATCGAACCAACTGGAAGCTGTAATGTAACAACATTAGACGGCCCCTCCGCAGCCTTCAGCCCAGCGGCTGCAGCAGTGTCTCTCAGCTGTTATGGAGATTTTTGTTTTCGGGAATCAATGAGAAAACCCCAAACTTTTAGACTCCACACGGATGCTGTGAAACCTGTTGCAGCGCCGCCGTGACAACGACGACTCGCGCCGCATTCTCCACAATCTCTCAGGCGAAGATGCCTCAAGGACATCCCAGACCCTCCTCAGGCTGCAAACAAGCACGACACGGAAACGACGGGCCGAACAGGAGGCAAAGAGCTGAGCGACGCGAACGTCGCGGTGGGGCCGACGCACTCACAGCTGCATGATGAGGTACAGGTGGTTGGAGCTCTCGTAGATGTCTTCCAGAGCCACGATGTTCTCGTGCTTTATCCTGGACACAAAGAGACAGAGACAGACCCGCAGATTCACTTCACGCACTGTCAGCTCCCGATCATTTCACCACAGGTCCCGAAGGACACGCAATTAACCTCCTCTTTCATCTTCTCCCTTTTTTTCTGACAGCCAGGGGTTTTTTGGGGGGGTGGCGGGGTCTTTTGATACAACTCTTTTGTCTGCGCACGAATGCACAATAAACCTGGCCGAGCATCCAAGCATGTTGTCCACACAGGGGAAGAAAACCTTTTGTAAGTGACGGAGGGGCTGCGCGTGGGAGGCGGGGGGTCTCTGAGAGGAGGCTGCTCTATGAGTCATGATGTGGTTTCCCTCCGTCAGCTGGAGCACCTGAAGAAAATAAAATTGACCCGATCGAGATGCCGCGAGTCGGTGTCCAGGCAACCGAATTAGAGGGAGGGAAAAAAAAGGACAGCCGGGGCAAGGTGATATTCAGATTCAGATCAGTGAGCGTCTTCAGAAGGGGTCGGCGTCTGAAAAGGAAAAGGTGGGAGTGGGAGGAGGAGGAAGAGGAGGAGGAGGTGGAGAGGAAGGTGGAGGAGGAGTCTCAAAGGACTAAACAACCTTCACAACTTTCTGCCTTTTGAGGGGCAGAATGAAAACGAGGTGGCAGTTTGAGGGGAGGTTAGTCTAACCGAGGCGAGTAACAGGTACGGGGGGGGAGAGGAGCCAAGATGGAGGAAGGTAAAAAAAAAAAAAGGGGGGGGGGAGTCAAAGGATGGCAGCTGTAACCAGGCAACTACAGGCAACAACTGGTGAGCTCACTTCAAGGATGACAGATAACCGAGCTTCTCGGGGGAATTACCCATCAGGAGGAGGATGGCGGCGGCGGTGGCGGCGTGTCACCTGGTGTCGACGGCAGCCTTTCAAACGGTGGAGGTGTGTGAGCGTGTGCACTCAGGAGCAGCAACACGCAGGAGGCTGGCGGCAGCTGATGCTCTGACATTTCAAGCTGCATTCACATATTTATCCAGCGAACGGAGTCGCTCTAATTCATCACTTCCTGATGAGCTTTCAGTCGAACATTGTCTCATGTTTCACTTCAGAATTCTCACAGAACAATGGACACATTTGACCCAATAAAACTACTTTCAGTTTCTATGACTTAGAAGAAACATGCGAATGCTCTGCATGTTTGAGCTCCTTTAAAAAGCAGCAACTAATCCTCTCGTGGTTCCTCATGAAATCCTCTGTTTATTTGGTATTTCATCTAAATATACAGTAAACTGGTGATAGTAGTGAATGTATGAATCTATTTTTATTTCTGCTTGTTTTCCGATGAATATATGTATAGAATATATCAGTGTAAATGTGGCATTTTAGAGTATAAAAAAATAATAGAAAAAGGTAATTTGTGAAAATGTAAATTTGCATATTTCTATACTAAATCAATGTAAATGTTTGATTTTGTCCCACTGTACAAATGAGTTTAACTATGTTTGTGTGTGACTGTAATTTGAGGGGATGGAAGCTTCTCCCCCTTCGGCTGACTCTCCAGCATTTAAACACAAAAGGTAGAAATTTGTCGTTTTTAACCATAAAATCTGCCAAATGATTGGAATCCTGCAGGTGTCCTATTCGCAGCAGTTCCCAGAATGTAAGCTGATGGTGTCAGATTGCTGTGATGACAGTTGAGGCCTCGTCTGTCTGCAGATCTCGGCTCTAAAAGGCCCAAAAAGCTGGATTGATTGTATTGGACAGAGGAGTCACTTTGGCCTGACAACGACTGTTAAACAAACTGCGCCTGAGTGAGCTGACTCAGAGTGCAGAGGGAGGAGAGGGCCAGCTTCCTGGAGAGTGACACACCATGGTGACCCCGTTCTAAAGAGGGGCCCTTCCTCCTCCTCCTCCTCCTCCTCCTCCTCCTCCTCCTCCTCCTCCTCCTCCTCCTCCCAGCAGATCAGTCAGGCGACACCTACTTCCTCAGGACGGCGATTTCGTTCTCGATGCTCGTCTCCTTCCCCTTGAGTGCCTTCTTTGGGATGCACTTGATGGCGACCATCTTTCCCGTGGCCTTCTCCCGCGCCATCACCACCTCGGAAAATGCGCCGCTGCAGGAAAAGAGGGGGAGAAGGGAGGAGAGCGAGGCACGTTAGTCCTGCTTAATGCGCGCTCAGACAATATTGACACATCGTCAGAGAGTAGATAGAGGGCACTCAGAGGCAGACAGGCCAGAGTACACAAACAGCATATTGTGAATATTTACTGAGAACTGGCAGAGCCCCGGACGATGGCTGACAGCCTTCTGTGCTGGCGTACGCTCGGCGCTCGTGCGCAGCCAAAAGCACGGCAAACACTTTTAAAACCTTTAAAAAACACCCATTTAGGACGTCGGGGGAGGGGGGGGCGTCTTCCTCCACCATCTGCCTCCATAGACCCCAGCCTTTAAAAACAAATACCGAATTAAGGGAATATTTGCACCAGCAATCTGTATCTGTTGCTATGATACCACAGAGATAATAAATCTCTCTGAGCAGGCGGCGTGATTGCTCCCCCCCCCCCTGCACCCACCACCACCACCACCACCCGTTTTTCATTACACACCTTTTTTTTCCCTGCATGCACCCGCAGGAGGGCTGGAGATGGCTTAAGATCTTAAAAAGGACGGAGTCTCTCCGGGTCGTGATCACTGAGCTGAATATGATCAAACGGGCTAAACTGCTGCCGATTAGGACACCAACTCGCCTCGGCGTAAATAAGCCGAGCTGAGGTTACGTCAGGGTATTCAGATGTGTGTTTGTTTGGGGTTATTGATCTGCTCTCTGCGTACAACATCTGAGGGGGTTTGGCCTGTTGTCTCCAGTCATTCTTGAGCCCGTCCTTTAAAAACAGCTAATGTGAAGCGTCTCTGTTCACACCGGGGGAGGTTTTTTGTTTTTATATCTGTCCTTAGATGACCGAGTCGCCACAGACAGCAGTGAAAAAACAGGCAGGGCTCAATTTCAAGCTCTCTAATGATGTCGGTTTTTCGTTTTTAATTTTTTGATTGACTTCATCAAAACTCTGAACACAGACGTAAAGGTCTGATTTATCTTCTGTTTCTGCAATACGGACGTTTGATTGTGGTTCATAGTTTGATGGCAGAATGAACAGCTTTAAGCACCAGGAGACAAAAAACATTTCGTTTGCTTTAATGTATCAAATTCCCATTTGGTGCCTTTTGGCAAAGTAAACAGGAAGTCTGCAATTATGTCATTGAACGTTACAATGAAACATGATTTGTAATAATAATTATTAAAAAAACAAGTCGTCAAGATGTTTTAATCTTCCTGCTTTGGTTTGTACTTTCAAATCACAGGCGTGCTCTTTCTCTAAACTACTTGTTTATCTATTTATCCCCCACTTGTCTTTGTCTCTTCCACCATCATGGTTTCACACGCACACACACACAGACACACAGACACACAGACACACACACACACACACACACACACACACACACACACACACACACACACACACACACACACACAAACAATGCGATAACAATAAATTCACAAATAGCGTAGCTGCTGATGTTATGTGCATCCTTGATATTATCAGTGTCTCGATATGGTTTGTGACTGTTGGATGTCAGATACATCCGAGTGAAGACGCACAGAAATGAACTTTGTAGAGATTCACACACGACAAAACGGCCAAAGGTCCGATCTGCCTGCAAAGTGTAATCCATTCCTGCCGACAGCCTCTAAACTCAGCGCCACTGGCTGCAGTAAGTCCCACCGAGGCCAACAAATCCACGCTAATCCCTCACTCCTCCACCGCCCTGAGGTGGGGGGTGGGGGTGGGGGGTGGGGTCAGTCAGAGCCACACACAAACAGGAGTCTGTGCACCGGCGTCGGCTCTACCTGCTCCCTCAGCCAGGCTGCAGGTGTGGTGAGGTGGAACACACAAACCCTTCACAGAAAGCCGTAGGTGGGTGGGTGTTTGGGTGGGTGGGGGTGACGCCCTTCTGACTCGACCTCATTCTGACACCTGATGTGGGACGACATGCAGATTCAGGAGCTGCTGTAAGTGGGGGGAAGCGGTGCACTCTAACCGCTGCTTGTCACAGCATCTATCTGGCCGCTGCTGCTGCTGCTGTTGCTGCTGCTGCTGCTGCCGTGAGGACAATGAGCATCATTTCCATTCAGCGCACGCCGCCACTTTCCGCAGCTGTGTGGACATTAAGGAGAAGTGCAAAAATTCCTCCGTCAACAGCGCGCCCGCCGACACACGAGCGCGCTCTTTTCTGCTTCCTGCTGGAGGAGAGGCGCGCTGACGAAAACCACAGGAAACCTGTGAGCGCACTGCGAGGGAGGTTAGAGAGCACGGCACCCTTTCCCCCACACACTCTTCACACCACCACCCCCCACCCTCCCTCACGCTCACCACATTGACAGGCAGAGACACATCACTTCCTGCGATTGACAACAGAATTGGAGGCTGTGACTTCCATCGCCGGTCTCAATGCATGAAGGCATGACAAACTGTGCTGCAACCTCTCTGAGCAGTCACGCTGCTAATTCACAATTCACAGGGAGGGAGAAAGGTGCGATGTCTGCGATGAACATGCATATGGTGACGCTGCTGCCCACATGCTGCATCTACACATGAGGCAGGCAGAGATGAATAATTCAACAGCTGAAGAAAAACAAAAACACATTTGAAACTTTGCGAGGAAGCAAATAAAAAAGAGCGATCGGAGCTTTGTGTTTTCAGATCCATCCTTCAAACATGGCTGCAGGTATCTGAGCTGACGTTGTACAAAGCACTAAACACCAGACAGGCTGTCACTTCATCACAGGGCCAACGCTGCTTCTCTGTGGCCTCCGTGCAGGTGATTATTCACACCTATGTCACTTCCTCACAAAACAAACAAAAGAAAAAATAAACGCTTTCAGTGGATCACTTCAGAGTCATAAAGCAGGATGGGTGCACAGCAACACCAGACTTGTGCTATTTTTCCAATTAATTTCTTGACAAGGTATTAAAGAGATTTACCTGCAGTCACAGATACAATGCAGCACCAGACGCATTGTTGTCAGACAACAAAGCCCTAAATGAGGATCAGCACCGCAGCACGCAAACAACAAACGTGATGCAAACAACAGAGGAGACCACGTTTTTCAACCTGATGGACAGAAAGCTTCAGTTTGTGTTCAGTATGATCTCCTTCCTCAACACTTGGTAATGAGCCGAAAACATGCATTGTCCGTTCCACAGGAAGTTTACAAAAACTTTTAAATGATGTAAAATCTTTAAGAATCTGTTGAGCTTAGAAAATAAACATAGCGTCTGTCAGATACTGACATGGTTCACTGTGATGATGACTTATGAAGCCCTCTATTAAAGAGAGGGAGAACATGCAGACTCCAGACTGGGACACCCCACAGCCAGAATCAGACCTGGAGTTCGCTGGCTGGGAGGCGAGAGCACAAACCGCCGCGCTGCCTCATTCTGTGCCATCGCAAATTAAACCTCCTCACCGATATTTCTTTGATTGCCGGCTAGACGAATCAAACATCTGCCATAACCTGAGTCGCGACAGCCGTCATTAGCTTCATTGCACAATAACTTTATTAAAGCTCATCTCGGTCTATTACGGCGGATAAATATGCCTGCCGTGACTGCGAAATGCTTGTGACCCAGTGTTACAGACTGCACAATGAAGTCAGCAGCACACTGACTCACTTGGCTGAATAATAATAATTGAATTTTAAGTTCTGCCAGAGAGCGGCGGACCGCTCTGTTCGGATGACAGTACGAGCTGCGTGTGCGTGCGCGTGTGTGCGTGCGCGCGCATGTGTGCGTGTGTGTGTGTGCGTGCGTGTGTGTGTGCGTGACAGTCTGCAGTCACACACCACCACCAACACCATGTGCAGACAGCTGAGCCAAACAGGCTGACTCATGTGAATATGTGACCGTGGGCTGCTCGCAGCGTGAAACCACCGGCTGATGCTGCAGATGCAGCGCGAGCTGCGTGTCCGTCCATCACCCGGGAAACTTTCTGTGTCACGTGGCGGCCGCAGCCTCATCTGGATGTTCTCTGAAGACTCAGCTGCTGACGGGCGACGTTTTTGTTTTTTTAGGGGGGGTGGGTGAAGGTGGGTGTGGGTGTGTGTTCCTGATGGCCGAGGCTTCTCATCGATCCTCACAGACGGCGCATGTATTGTGTTGCTGCTGAGTAATCGCACTGAATCAGCTTGTGTAAGATGCATTACAGGCGTCCTGTTATGCAACGTATGGGATGGAAAAGTGGTAAGTCAGTAATCCAGGTAGAGCGACTGTGAAAGTCACCCCCGCTGCAGCCCGACACACCTGTGGTGCAACATCTGCTTCTCAGAGAATGCGAGCGATGCGCACGGCTGAGAGTCAGCGCAGGACCAACACGCAGCGCTGATTCTCCGACACACGTGCAGGTTTTCAGCTAAGATACATCAAGTCCCAAGTATCAAGGAATCAGATCATTTTACTGTTACACAACAAGCTTCTTCTTCACCAAGACTTTGCGCCACCATCTGCTCGGCTGTGTGCTTTGGTACTCTGTCCGACTTTAACAAACTGGAGTGACTGAACCAAGTGTGAAAGTGACATTGTTTCATCAAAGTTGATTTGGTGTCTTTACCAGCGCCATCTGAGAAACGTGCAAACACGCAGGTTACATGCAAAAGTCTTCTGGCCAAAGAAACAGTCCCTGAACACCTTCGCCTCCATGAAACCGTTTCACTGACCGGAGACGTATGAAAAGCCTCAACACATTTCCAGCAAAATCACTGAGCTGAAAAACTTTCTCTGAAGAAATTAAAGCATAATTCCTGTTTTATATGGACGTAAAAGCATCACCTTGAACTCAAAAGGGACATTTCACTCTGTCCTAACTTTTTTCTGAAGCATTTCATAAAAAGATGAAAAAAATACCTGGTGAATCATTTAAAAAAACAAAATTTGTCTGTATTGTTTCGATAAAATGCTAAAAAAGTTAGCAAAACAAAAAGAAAAAAACATTGCCACCTCAGCACAACACCGGAGCAGGTTTCTCCTCATGTATGACGATGCTGGGGTGGCGTGTGACCTGCTAACAAAGGGAGCAAACAGCAGCGGTCACCTGCTGCTCAGTTAAATCAGCTCCCTGATGAGACCGCAATACGCTCCAGCAGCTCCCTCGGTCCCGTCGCCGCGAACGCGACACGCGGGAGGCCTGAGGCCACTTTCCAGGAATGCGCAGTCTGCGATCACCAGATTGTTGATCAAATGGAGCACGATTGTCAGTTTACAGGCTGATAACAGCTAATGGTGCCTATAAACAAGTGGACAAGGGGAAAAAAAAAAAAGAAAGGCTCCTGCCAAACATTTCCCGGGAGCGTTAGATAATCTGGTCTGAAGCCTCGGAGCGGCCCCGTCGGAGAGATGCTGAATTATTCTAATAAAGGCGATTACTGCCTCCTGTGCTGCCACGCAGGCCACGGCAGAGCGGCGCGGGGGGGCAACGCCGCCGCTCTGCAGGCATTCACGGTGGTCACCTCTACACATGCAGCCCGTGACGGCGCGTGTGCTTCCGCGGTCGGAGCAGCAGGGGGACAGCGGTGATGGGAGGCGTTCGTCTTCTCTTCGTGGAAGCAAACCAAGGACTCCCAACGTCCTAGTTGCCTAGCTGCCATTTTCACTGCATTCAGGCGGCTTTCAAGGACCCGGCCGGCCTCTAAACGAGCAGTGTTTCAGGGAATGATCAGTGCGAGGTGGCAACAGCACACACTTCACGCAAAACGCCGACAAGTCCGGCATTTTTTCCAGCGGCGCACTCCGTTTAATATCTGTTGTTCGAGCCGCTCCACTCATGAATATCAAACGGCAGGAAGGTAATTTTCTCTTTCTGGGGGCTGTTAGGGGGCACCGTGAGTCAGCCACACCGAGACGTGTTTGTCCCTGGACTGGAAGCTAAAAGAAGGCAACAGATCTCAGACACTGTGATGGGAAATCACACAACGAGAAGGAAATGCACAAAATATGGACTGTTAGTTAAATCAGTCGGCGAGTTTGATGTAATCCTGAATTTGGGAGTGAAAAATTGAATTTTTGGGCATTTGTGTGGCGTTTACATCATCTACTTGTGTCAAGTCAGAACATTTACTCAACCAGGTTGTTGAGTGACTCTGTAATTACACACAGGTGAGTGAGCGAGTGTCTGTACGTCTGATGTCTTTAGTTATTGTCACAGAAATGAAGGAGGGGGGGAGGGGCTCCATGGTGATGCTGTCGCCACTCACAGGAGAGAGACCCCAAGTTTGATGTTGTGCTTCGCACCTTCAAGGCTGGAGATGTTCCTCCGTGTGTGTTTCCTGAGTGTTCAGACGTCAAAGACATAAAACAGTAAATGAGGTGCCTGCAAACTGCCTGTAAGCGTGAAATATACGTGTGTGTTTGTCCATGGAGACGAAGTGAAGCACAAGTAACCTGCCTGAGGTGATTTGGCTCTTGTTCTGCATCCTGGTCTAGATAACACGGCAAGAAGCCGGATGGATTCCTGTTTTGTCTGCCGAAGAGGGGCTCGGTCACGTTAGGACGTCAGCATTGGGTTCATCTGGCAGCTTCTGCTCACATGAGCCTCTGATAGAGTGAGCAGGAAGGAGAACAGCTTCCCGCTTTGAGCCCTTGAAAAAGAACAGTGCTCTAACGGAAAATTTCAAAAAAAAATCTGCCTATGTAAAAGGAGAAAAATCCAAATAAAATGAGCGGCGTCACGGTTTGGACACGCAGACCTTCTGCGTTGCTCCAGGCAGAGAAGGCGAGCAGTGAACTCAGAATCACTCCTCTAACCACGGCTCAGTTTTGCTGAAAGCCAAGAAGAATACAAAGTACCTGCTCTCTCTAATGTCCTCCCTGCCAGCGGCCAACAGCAGCAGCAGCTCGAATTTTGTGGCTCGTCTACCGTCCACTGCCGGCGCGGTGGCCACCTGGTCGGAGGGCCTCTCTGACTGGCAAAACTTAACAATTCAAGCTGTTTGTGCGAGTCGTGACTGAGCCCCTTTAAGTCTGTTTCCACAGTGAGATCACTTGACCACCCGTGTGCCGACGAGGGCGACAAGAACTTTCCCCAAACACTTCCCAGTGTTTAAACAGCTCTGGGATCTGTGATGGTTTCCAAATGTGCCTCTTTCAGCCTCGACTGTACGTGCTACCGTCGCTAGCAGAGGCAGCAGCAGAAGCCTGGTGCAGTTAAAGAACAACGCAGTCCATTAGACACTACTTTCTAATCACCGACCAGCAGGCAGGAGCAGGAAGCTGCTGGTCAAGGTGGATTAACTGGCTGCTAAAGAGTCGTCTGGTTCATTCTGGTGGAGGTGAAATAAAGAAGCACCAAAGCACATTCAGGCAAAACTGAAGCGTCTCAGTTACGAGGCCTTCAGGTTTCCTTTGGACCAGCGGCCGCTCCACCTTCGCTCCACCCAGTGGGAAGGTGCTTGTGTAGTCAGGTTACTTAATTTGCTTCCAGCGAGTTTCAGCAGCTTACAGGTCTGAAATTAGCGCCCAGGCGCGCGGCGTGGCGCTGCGTGGCCTAACTGCGGTTCGAGGCAGATCCCATTAGCTCCGTGGCTAAAGAGACGCACGGAAGCAGCGGCGGCGGCAGCGTCCACGTCCCCCTGACGTGGTCGCTCAGCTTCCTGCGCTGAGGCGGTTCTTTCGCGCCCACATCACACTGACCTGCAGCTGCCGAGCAGATTCAAGCGTCTTCCTCTCTGTAGAAAATCATTTGTTCGGGCGACCTTCAGAGAGAGTTCGACGAGCAAACGTCAGAACAACCGAGAGGCTCCGAATAAATTCATGTGTGAGGTGTGATGGCTGCTGGTGTGTGTGGCTCACACAGAGAATGTATTTGAGGCTTTTACATGAATAAAAGCGACAAAGACGCTTTGTGAAAACACAAGTTACACAAGAATTTACAAGTCCTGCATGAGAGAGTGAGCACACAATGAGTATTTACTGCTAACTTCACTTCAACGACCAGAAAACGATCAAGAACAATTAAATCTAATGCGATCTCTCAGTGAAAGTCGCTCTCCAGTGATTCCTTTGGCGCAGTTACAACCAAACCACTACACAGGCTGCATGAGACGTGGATGGAAGTAATGGAATCAAGTCCATGGACTTAGTGACTTTCCATGAGCGATGGTTGTGATTGCATTGGCAGGAAGCTGCTGTGGAGGGATGATCCCCTTTGGACAGTGATGGAGGGGGGAGGTGGAGGGGAGGTGGAGGTGGTGGTGGTGGGGGGACCTCACTAACAACCTACATTTAAAAGGTGCTGCAGGAGGAAGAGGATAATCTCCGTCCTGCCGTCCTCTTCCTCCGACCAGCAGCCCTTCCTCTCCCGGTTTTAATCCTCGGGCCAAAGCTGGCCGCTCCGCTCCGCCCGTCGCCGGGCTTTCCTGCCCCAGGTGGCCTGGTTAGAGAGCCCCTCCGTGCTGCTGCCAAACACTCCCTGATTAAGACGCATCGGAACAAGCAACCGGGTGGGGGGGGGAAGCTTGAAGTCGGCCAGGAGGAGTACGTGCTGCATGTGTGTAGGTGTGTGTGTGTGTGAGTGAGTGTGTAGCCGTGACAAACCCAGATATGTGCTCGTGTTGTGGGCGAGAGGGATGTGTGTTCCTCCACCCTGGTCGTCGTGTGTGTGTGGACGGTGAACCACGATGATTCAGCCGCTCCGTGCACATAAATGAAAGCCTTGGGGGGGAATCAGCGCTGCCTCCAGGTAGGAGCCGTCCGACGGCTCCGGTGTGGAGCGCGTTTTATGAATCACCGATCTGCAGGAGAGCTTCACGACAGAGACGCGGATCTGAGGGAGGCAGGACGGGAGGAGGAGGGGGGAGGAGGAGGACACGGGTCGTCCAAACTTCTCGCTGTCTTCCAAGAGCAGGGCTACGACGTCTGAGTGGGGGTCTCATCGTCTGGGTGACCTGGTTCCCAGTTGAGCTGCAGCCACGGCGACAAGAGCCCCCCCTCCCCCCTTTTTTTTGTTATTTGGGTTTTTCGTTTTTTTGCAGCCTGACACCACTTTCTAGGGAGAAATGAAACCAAACAAACAGGCCCCCTCGGGGGAGGGCTCCATCCTGGGCAGCGCAGGCCCTCCACCGCCTCCCCGGCAGTATAAACACCAGCACATTAAATTCCTCTCAGCCAGCGGATGCGTCTTCAGGGGACAAAGCCAGCCAGGAAGATGAGAAACACGCCGCGTTAGATGTGTGATAGCACCTAGCAGTCTATCACAGGACGGTGCAACCCGCCTCCATTCAGGGTGGTGGTGCTGGTGGTGGTGTGGAGGGGAGGGGAGGGGAGGGGGGGGCACTCAGACTGACATAACTCATTCAAAAGAAGAGAAAGACATCAGGTCAAGCGGCAGTAACAGCGGACCAAAAATAAACCCTGGAATCTGTCTGTGGTCCAAGAAAGAAAAAAGGGAGGAGGGGGGCAAGAAACTGAGTTTGAGCCAAAAGTGGTCCCAACACAAGCAGTTCTCACAAGCATGTGTGGCACGAGGAGGGCCCCAGGAAGCCAGACGTCATGTTTCAGAGCGCCTCCGCTAGAGGAGGACGGCGGAGGGACCAGACCCAGCGTGCGTAAAAGTCCCCGCTGACGGTTTCCTGACTGAGGGGCGCTGATTCCAACCACGCCAACAAAGGCCCCGGTGTGTCCGTCATGTAAACAAACTGTTACGAGGCAGAGCCGCGCGGCGCTCTGGACCCGCGGGAGGGGAGGGGAGGGGAGGGGGGGTCGCGACGAGACGCGCTGGTTCTTTTTGAATGAACTGTGACACGACGAGATGGGCGAGCGCGACGCCGTCGGAGCCGCACCATCGCCGCCGGCCCCGGCGGCAGGATGCGGTTCGGACGCGCCACCCCCCGGCGCACCGGCGAGCCCCCTCTTGGCGGATTCAGCACACATTCAACAGCTGTCAGCGCGAACGCCTCAATGTGACACCGAACATCCGAAGCTAATCCCCGACAACTGCATACAAAGTTTTCGTGGCGTGCGCTGCCGACGCTGCGGCGGCGCGTCTACTCACGTCCCAAGGACTTCCTTGAAGTCGAAGATCTTCTTGATGTCATCGACGTGCTTTTTCCAAGATCCATCGCTGGACTCGCCGTTTTCTCTCGCCATTTCGCACAGGGGTGTGGGGAGGAGGAGGAGGAGGAGGAGAGGAGGAGGAGAGGAGAGGAAAGGAGAGGAGGAAGAGGGCGAGAGGCGCTGCTGGACGATCACCACGGCCGTGTCACCCAGACGAGAGAAAAAAACAACAAAACAAAACAAAACAAAAAGTAGTGCACTTCTGTTTTTCGCCAAGAGCTTCCTGGCTGCTTGTCAGCACCGTCTCTCTTGTTACACATGCAGCCAGGCGAGAGAGAGAGAGAGAGAGAGAGAGAGAGAGGGAGGGAGGGAGGAGGGGGTAGGTATGTCCTACCCCGAGAGGTTATTTGACTAATCTGTTTGACGTAGCAGATCCCGAGCCTGAGCTTCCCCACTGTTCAGATCACTGCGTGACGGGGAAACACAGGCTCTCCCCTTCCTCCTCCTCCTCCTCCTCCTCCTCCTGCTCCTCCTGCTCCTCGAGCCGGGCGGGATTCAGAGAGAGTCGGGCGGCGCCGCGGTGAGCTGAGGTCGGGCTTGGACGCGCAGGAGGCGGGTGACACCTGGCAGTCGCATCCGCGCCGCCGAGCCTGCACCGACCGCCCCGCGGTTGTTATAGCGATGGGAGGAGTGGGAGGCTGCTGCTGCTGCCGCTGCCGCTGCCGCTGCTACTGCCGCCGCTGCTGCCGCCTTCCGATCTGACGGCGCAGCCAGAGACTCAAGTGTTCGCATTGCACCAAACCACCCGCGGCCCGACGCCAACTCTGCCGGACCTCCGCCGCACCGCTCCGGTTCACACACGCACATTCAAACACGCACTCAGTCAGTCAGGAAGCCAGTCACAGATCTGGTGCATTATGGTTTCACGAAACACGTGCTTTCGTGTTCATGCCCGCTGAAACGTTCTCCACAGGGGCGTAGCGTACACCAGCAGGGGTCCAGGTGCAGCAGGTGACCATTAGCCCCCCTAGCAACCTCACACGTTCTTATCGGCTTACAGTTTGTGGCCACCTTGGTTGATTTCATGGTCTGATGTGACCTGAAGTGTAAGTCTTGTCTCCTCATCTGTGCAGACACGGTAAACCTGTTGGTTTGATATACTCTCCTGTTACAGTTACCCAGTTCTCCTTTTCCTACTTCCTCTTCTTCTCCCACAGCCTCTGACAGGCCTGGCAAAGGCACAACAGCAGCTTCAGTGTTTTCATGGAGACAGAAAGTTTTGATGTTATGATGGAAGTAAGGTTTTTGTTTCTGCACGGACGGCTTATACTGGCTGCAGGTGTGCGTCTGTGAGTCTCGTATTAGACCTGTGACCAACAGCAAAACGAAATGGGCTGATATCAGTCATCAGAGCAGCTACTTTGATGTCCTTGTCACCATCTAAAAACATTGTGCAACAATCACAGTTACAGATCTGTTTGTGTCTCTTGTGCATGAATCAATGAATCAGAAACAGCAGCTTCCTCTCTACATTTATTGCAGCAATAAATATTGTGACAAAAAAACTTCCCCTGTGAATTTTTTTAGCCCCCCCCCAAACCCCCCTCTTCTTGAGGGGACATTTCCTTGTTTGGTTGAGGTCAGAGTGAAGCCCCCCGCTACGTCGGCTCCTACTGGAGATCTCCTGTTTTTTCTCCCCCTCTTGTAAGAACTCCTTATTTTTCATTGAGTTGACCATTTGCGATCCATCAGCTCACCATCATGGCACAGAAATATACCGTGGTGTGAGTTGTGACGTTGTAGATGAACTGTATTCTAAACTGAAAGCAGGGCAGGGGGAAGGAGGGGGGGGGCAATGGGGCCTGTGAGGAAGGGGAACGACTCCTGGGTGTGTTCATGCATGGTCGGTTTGATTTGATTGGAATGAACTCTTGTGTGATCACTGTGCCGCTGTAACTCGTGTTGAATCGTCCCATCTTGGGCGCACAACAACCGACAAACTCTGGTTTGATCAGTTTGATTAAAGCGTGATTGCGGCGGATCGAGGCTGACTGAGCCAATCAAACGCTCTCACGCGGCGGCGCCGTCGTCCCGCAGCGTATCTTTCCTGGCGTGTGCAGTGGGGAGATTTCCAGTGATTTCTGGGACGTGTTTACACGTTTTCCTGAAACTACTTTGAGTTCTCAGCTTGTGTAAAGGGAAAGAAAACAAACAAACCAAAGCAAAATCACCACAAAAAACTCCCTGAAAGCTTTTTCCTTGTTATCTGAACACATCAGACGTGCGTCTTCTCAGAAAGATGCTTCAGAGCGAAAGTGACCATCGTTGGCTTTTTTTCTATCATGCTAATGTGTAGAGTGAAGGACTCCTACGTGCACCTTGACGAGAAAAGCACAACATGACGTTACAAGGCGAGAGTGCAGACAGACACACACAGCGAAGTGTGCATGTTGGACCACAGGCAGCAGCAGTGCAGCTGGTTCTTCAGCGCAGCTGACGAGCGACACAGAACGTCAAACAGCGTGAATGAATATATGACAAATTACAGTTCATTGAAACGACTGACTGACCAGTAAAGTCTGACTAAACAATGTCACTCATGGACATATTGGGGGGCTCACATCACATGGCCAATCAAACTGCAGTAGAGGGCGACGGCCCCCCTCTGTGTCTTGGTGTCTCTGCCTCTGTTTGAATGTTGTGGTTTAAAGTTATTGATGTGAAGACTGATGTGCACGTGTGACATTGTTGTTTCTGTTGTGTTGTGGAACAAGCCGGTATGCAGCATACACTCACTTACATATGATGCTGTGAAAACAATCAGCACACATCTGCATAATCTGGTAAAATTGAGCCACTACTTTGAAAGGAGGGAAGCTTCCTCCATTTTCACTCCAAAAAATAAATAAGCAAACACTTTCAAACAACCCAGTCTTTATTCAAATATTTTAAAAGGGGCCAAACTCTGCACTTCAGTTCAAGCAGTCCAAACCGGTCCCATTGTACACAGAGCCCAGCAGTTCCATGTCACCTCCAAATGGCAGTCTGGCTCCCAACAATGTAATGACAGTAACCACACATCGAAGAACGTCTTTCCAATACAGTGAACACTCCTGAGAACGCCTTTCGCGGCTTCGCCGATTGTTTCAGTGCAGTTTTTTTTACAGCGTATGGACGTGCACGGTGTCCTGCCTCCTGATTGCCCAGTCGTCCATATGGTTTATGTGGTCCTGCTCACCAGCTCCTCTTCACCAGGACAAGAACAATCCTCTGTGATTCAGCTCGGCGTGACCGTTTTCTCTCCACGAATGGAGTCGTGCTGAAAAAAAAGTGGACGCGAGTGGTTCCACTGACATTTTCCACGTTGATGGCAGCAGCGTTTTTCTTTCTAATGCACCGCTCAGTTCATACTTTTGTCCATTTTTTGATTCATCTGCTTTTAGAGTCCAATCCAATCTGCGCAATCTGTATTTCCATGTTTCATCTTTGGTGTCACGTCTCAGCTCCCTCGTGACGCCTGTGTGACGGGCTGATTTTGGGTCTTATAAATAAACCTGGCTCAACAATCAAGAGCAAAACTGTGTTCAATCCACTTGGTCGCCAAACAAAGAACAGAGCTCCGTGTGGTGCTGATTCTGTAGCACTGATCGCGTCAGCATTTGTTACAGCAGGCTGGATATTTGTGTTTATCTTGTCCACGCGAGTTTGTGTCATTTGAGAGTCGGGCACAGTCAGAAAGTGATCGCAGTCCGTCCTCCAACAGTGAGGATTGTTTCATCCCATTCAGCTGCTGCTAACAAAAAAGCCACACGAGCAGAGACCTTTACAGACCACTCGGCAAAATATGAGATGAATGCTGCGATGTGAGGCCTCACCGAGGACATCCTGGTAAAGCTGCGAGAAGACTTCACACTCAGTGACTGCATTTTTACCAGAACCAAGTGTGACACAATGAGGTGATTTCATTTACCTGAACAGCTGTAAAATACAAGACACTTCCCCGATTGCAGTGAAACATCCTTTAAAAACTTGCACCATCTTTCAAATTGTGCAACAACAGAAGAACGACCTGTTTATTTCTAAGAGCATTATAGTTTAATAAACTATAGAAGCCTTGTTGTCAAGGACACATGGAGGTGAATTCAACCTCAGTTGTGCAAGTAGTCTTTTGTATATATATATATATATATATATATATATATGTTGTTATTGTATAAAATTAGTGTACGGTACATGTTTGGTGAATCTAATATCAAGTGTAGATAAAATCTTGTTTATTAGCTAAATACAATGTTTCTGTTATTTTCAGGATCATTGAAGAATCTTTCTGCAGTTTTGCAGTGAACCTTCTGGGCCTCCGTAGATAAGAGACAGACACATGATGCACGAACATGAAAATAGATTTATTTCAAAATATTCTGATTTCCCGTATATACATTAGCCCTTTGCTGTAATCACTTTCAATTCAAGTCTCGATCAGACAATCAAGTAGTTCGTCTAAATGTGACCTATAAGACGCGCTGTTCCTATGTGTACTCGGGTTGGATGTTCAGTCTCACTGTGTGACGCGAGTCCAGTGTTTCTGTTGTTGCACTGATATTTAAAGGCTGACGATGATTTCTAACAACGAACACTTGATTCTCGAAGACAAAAAAGGAGCATCTCGCACTGACGTCAAGTTCTGAATCAGTTTGATTCCTGAAACATGGAGATGATTCAGCTTCTTCTCCAGTGTTACAACAAGCTCAATCTGAGACGGCGCTTCAGTCAGCGTGTAAACAAAGTGTCTGAGGCCTCCAGTCATGTGACTCTGACAGGGTATGGGCATGATGGGCGAGAGCAAAAGGAGATTACAAACAAGCAGAGAGTTGAGACGTCGCCGTCAGACCGTGAAATTACACTTCTGTAAGTATTTCTGAAAACAATTCGTATCATTAATTGAAAGATGAGAATCAGCTCGTCTGGAGGTCCTATGCAGCAGGTCGGAGCATGTAGTGTGGTACTAGTGTTAGGAGAAGGTGGCGGTGAGGATGGCCTCTTGCTGCTGGTGATGGAGGGTCCCGATGCCCACGGCGGGGGCCGGCAAAGCGGGGCGGCT
This sequence comes from Malacoctenus tetranemus, assembly GCA_032274765.1. Classification (NCBI taxonomy): domain Eukaryota; kingdom Metazoa; phylum Chordata; class Actinopteri; order Blenniiformes; family Labrisomidae; genus Malacoctenus; species Malacoctenus tetranemus. The sequence continues at coordinate 3,781,042 of JAUESF010000080.1, forward strand.
CACTAACCGGAGCTGCAGGAACAGAGGAGACAGTCCATCAGTGGAGTACAGGCAGGGTGGGAGCAGTGATGGGGGGTAGGGGGGTGTGATGAAATATATTTGGAACGATCGAGAATTCAATGTCAAACATGATATGAAACATCAAAGAAAAAAAATATATATATGTATAAAAACAGTTGCAGATCCTCACAACAGCTTTTCAGAGTAAAAGTTTCTTACTATCGCTGACAAAATTCTATTTAATGTCAATAGATTCTTCATTGTGAAAACAGAGAATTGATAGAGTGAAACATTTCCTTTACACCTTCATCTTGTACACTGAACCGCATCACGCAGGCCTCACCTTGCAGGCCAGCTGCTTCTCAAATCGAGGGGCCACAAAGGACCAGGGGCCCATGTTCTGAGGCTCCTCCTGGCTCCAAACGAACTCTGTGAGACAGGAGACTCCTTTAACAGCTGACAACCAACAACAGCAGGACAATATGTACAAAGTAGATACCGTAATTACAAAAGGAAGGAAGGTTTCATTTTTTGAAGTGACTTGTTTGAGTTATTTCTGTTCATACGTGCAAGTTTTAATTCTGTGACAGTTTACATAAACTCCAGTTGTAGAAGGAGGTTTGCGAATAAATTCTGCCATGTTTTTATTTACACGTCAACCCTTTTGACCCTCTCTGAGTCTGAACGATGAGCTGAACCTCCATGGAGGAGACTGATCACTGAACCACAGCAAGTTCAACCCGTTTGAGCCCAGAAATTCAGATTTAGGAGTCTTTTTTCAGGTCCTGCATTCTTCCTGCTCACACGCCCTTCAAACAAACCAACCCGTCAGGCCGCGTCAGGAAAGCGCCTGCCAATCACCTGCTGGCTGGAGGGTTGTTGGAAGCACAATGAAGGAGATGAAAGCAAGATGGAGGTAAAGATCTGGATTCACTCAGCGCTTCACTCATCTGAATGCAGCTTCAGTGGAGCTTCAGGTCAGTCGAACCAGTTTCAGCACCTATTCACAGTTCCTCACACTTAACACGTCAACAGGCTTTTGTGTGTTGACGCTTTGAACGACAACTATTCATCAACGGTGCAACAAAGGAAGAAGAAACCTGTGAGAGCCCAGCGGTCCGGTCTGTCACATCCTCTGATGTCCCAGCATTTATGGCTCCTTCTAATGTTTTTGTTTTGTTGTTGTTGTTTTTTTCCAGGGGCCTAATTACAGGCGGAGCCCGTCACTCTTCCTCTGAAGTTTGGGCACTGTGCTGAACGCCATTCAACACTACATGACTCAACCTCTGCTGCTGCTTTTGTCATCGTTTTTCTGCCTGACACTCAAAACTCTGATGTTTGGATAAAAGAGTGACAGGATCTTTCACAGTTTAGCTGTTCACATGAAAAAAAACAGATTAAAAAATCTCCACACACACGTTTCCACTTTCCCCTCACAAAAAAACAAGTGTGTGAGATAAGTTTCCCCTGTTGGCAAAGGTCAGAGGTCACCGCTGATGTGTGTCACCCTAAAAATCACAGCAAGAATTCATTTTAAACTGGTGTGTCAGTAAGTCCTGGAAAAGCCTGTTTATTTTTAGTGAGCTGGAGCCGAGTGATGCCAGAAAAGCAAAGTAAAGAGGATTAACAACAAAAACATGCAGAGGCAGAATTCAGCTCCTCTGCAGCTCATTAAAACCCACAACAAAATGTTCAGGAGCTCAAAGAGTCACGTTCCACTCGTTCTCTCGCAGCGGGAACGCTTTCTTTTATTTCAGGACATTTGTCTTCAAGATAATGATTGAATGCTTCCTTGCTCTATTTTTAACATCACTTTTAACTCGCCTTCGTGATTACAGACCTGTTTCCTGTTTATTGTCTTCTCAAATCATTGCAATTCCTTTGTATTGTTTTATTTTTTCATATTATGCTTCTCATCATTCTTTGCTTCGTTTATTTTCTGTGGAATCGTTTTATTAAACAGTTTTACCTCTTCTCTTTGTGTTGAATTGATCTGAAAGAGTTGGAGGAACCAACATCCTCAGTGACCTGAAACAACCTCCAAGTGTGAAGGCTCCTATAGAAAAACTATGTGTCTACTCCCAACGCAGGAGGAAGGGTGGGAGGGTGGGTGGGTGACTCTCAGTTATGATGGAGGTGAGGTGAAGCGTTACCCTTGGCGTTGCTGTATCTGCTGAGCTCCTGCTGCAGAGCCTGCAGAGGAAACGGACACAGCTCCTCCACCCGGATGAGCGCTGTGTTCTGGTTGGCTGCCGACGCCTCCCTCTGCTTCAACAGGGCGTAATAATGCTTCCCTGAGCACAGCACCACCTTCTGGACACTGAGAGAAACAAGAGAAGGTTTGACTGGTTCCTCTGATGACTGTTTTTGAAAGTTATCCGAGGGGGAAAAAATTGCAGTTTTGGTCAAACACACACACACACACACACACACACACACACACACACACACACACACACACACACACACACACACACACAC
>JAUESF010000080.1:3817832-3847098 GCA_032274765.1 Malacoctenus tetranemus
CATCATCATCATCATCATCATCATCTTCCTCAACAACCCAGTTTCCTAATTCGCACCCCTTCGTGACAAACGGCTCCGTGTATAAATAGGTCAGCTGCAAACCCAAAAACAGGCCACATCATGCATTTTCGAACACTTCATTTGGAAAGCGCACTTTTTTCTTCCCCGCGCTGCCTTTCATGAAATCATCTGTCGAATGGCGACCAGCTGGAGGGCTCTCAAAATGGAGAGAGCGAACTTCATCTTATCATGCTTCATGGAGGAAAACTACACTGTCAAGAGGCACTGGAGACAAATTTGTGTCTGTCTTAGAGGAAATCCTGCTCCGCATGTATGCAAAATCCACCATGTAGGTGCGATGCAAGCATTGCTTCTTGTGCTGTGGAAGATGACAGATACCTTCAGTTGCTTTTGACTGAGACAGCTCACAAGAGCAAAGAATGATCTGAGTTGATACCTCATAAATATTTGGCTTTATTTTGGGTGTGTATAATTCAAAAGCAAAGCCCTGCGTCACCTTTGTCTCTTTGTGTCTTTTTTTGATATTTCATGCGTGCACCTGAGGTCTTTCAGAACTTGAGGATAAAAACAATGCTTTAATAGTTTTTATTGATTTTACTCATTCTAATACATTTTTTTGGCCAACTACCTCCTGGCTCTATAATTTGTGGACAATGGGTTGTCAGAAAATACCAGACTCGTACGATTCAATCACATGGTTTCTCGTCTCCTGTAAACAAACAATAAAAAAAAATCCTAAACAACATATGTTTACAGAGAAGCACCACAGGAGCCCCCCCCCTGCCCACAGGCACGGTCACAGCATGGGAGAACGCCTCGAATGGAGACAATACATCCCATGTAGAGGCAGCCTACAGACAAAGAGGCAGTCCGAATACAGGCAGCTCCACAAAGGCGAGCCCAAATCTGAGCGAGGGGCCAGTCTCCACGTACCTCATAGGCAGGTCCTCGCTCCTGACAGAGATCCCGGCTGCAGAGGGGGGACAGCGCATGCTGTTGGCATACAGACTCTGCACCAGGGCCAGCTCAGAAGAGTGTTCCAACATCGGTGCTCTGGAAAAATCCACCCGGTGAAACAGACACTTTCTTCTCTTTCCCTCTTTCCTCTATGTGTTTCTCTCCCTTTCTCTGCCTCCCGCCCACTCTTTATCCTTGGTTTAGTGCAGCAGAGCGGCGCCCACCCCCTTCACTGACTGTGGTGGCTGAAATAATCCTCTCTGACAGCTCATCGTGCGCTAATGCATTGTGCTGCCTGCGGCAGCCCAGTTTGCAGGCTGTAAAGCTGTGTCCACAGCAGCACTCTGGTACTAATTGACACCCATATTAGGAGAACTTCAGAAAATTGGACGTGGATGATTTATTCCCACTTTCAGATTCGGGGAGAAATTAAGGGAAACATCAACACAGTTGTCACGGGAGTTCAGTCCTGGTTTTCAGGCACTTTGAAGTGAACAGTGAGAGGCACAAAGAAAAAAAAACATGCACGCTCATGATTTATTCGATTATTAGGTTGTCTACTCATTGTGAAGTACCTGCTGTAGACAAACGTCCTGAAGGCGTCGAGTCCCGGAGGGACATTGTCCTGCATGATGTCTGGCTGCTCCAACACACCTGCACCTAACGAGTGTGTCATCATCAGGCTCGGCAGTCGTCCTCACGACCAGGTGTGTCCAGAGAGGGCGCCGTCTGGAACCTACAGGACAGCGGGGCCTTCAGGACCGGGGCCGGACACCACCGCCACCGTGCACTGTCTCCACTCAGAAGCCGGGGTGTGATCTGGTGACACCCTCTCCATCACTCAGCTGATAATAAAACCAGCGGGTGACTGATGGAGCGCTCTCTGTGACAGCCACATGGCAGTGATATTATAGAGGAGATGTGGATAAAGATAGCCCGCGCAGAGGAAGGGCAGGCGTCGCAGGCGGCGGGGCTACTTGTTAAACTAAAGAAGATTACAGAACGGCCTTTATTGGCCCGTGTCACTCCGCACACGGTGTGCGCTGCTGCAGGAATACCTGCAGTGTCTGAAAGTACACTCAGCTGCCTGTGACGCTGGTACAGGCCCACCTGTGGGCTGACCCACAGCAATAAGAACATAATGTACATCTAGGTTACAGAAGGATGGCTGTTCACATTACATCCAAGCACACTGGAAGCTTTAACATCGACTAATGGCGGGCTAATGGCACAGTGAGAGGACTTCTGAAAGAAACGCTCTGCATCCTGATTTGCACTGAACAAAGCTGATTTGACTGCGTTCTGAGCCATGTGGCTGAAAATAGAAAGAAGACGGAGCTGTTTTTATGTATCATAGGACATATAGTGTCTCATACGTCACACGCTGAACGCCTGGCTGCTGCTGTACCATCCAGGGAGGAGGAAAAAAAGAAAAATCGAAAGTCATTTATCACAATATTCTATCACAAAACCCAGGAGGAATTGAATCTAGGTCTCATTCTCCCATAGGTGTTGCGTCTCATTAGAGCAACATGACATTAAGTGGGAAAGTCATCTGAAACAGGGTCATGTCAGCGTGCGCCAGTATCACAGTTGAGAGGACCGGCATGAAGGGGATCCACTCCCTCTGATCACGGCACCAAATCCTCTTCATTTCAGGCCCCGCGTTTTTTTTCTGCTGGCATGAATATTTTAAAAGACCGATGTTGAAATTCAGCTCTTTATGATGTGTTGCTGCTTAGCATGACTGTCAGAGTCACGGGCGCCACGTAGCACTCTGAATAACTGAGAGCCTTTCACACGAGCATTGAAAATGTATGGTATGATAATGTTGTGTGTGCTAATCCCCAACAGTGGAAGGAGGTTGCAGACACAAGATAATGTTGGATGAGGAGGACACTCGGAGAGTCGAGCGTGTGCGTGTGTGTGTGTGTGTGTGTGTGTGTGTGTGTGTGTGTGTGTGTGTGTGTGTGTAGCTGGAGTGACTTGTTGGCGGATTCTAATTTGACGCCGCTACTCTGAAAGTAAAAGCAGTCGCACGCTGCTGCAACGAGCACAGTCCTGAATATTTAAATCAACTTCTCTTACAGCTTTTTAGTCCCCGCTAAACAAAAGAGGAGAATACTTTGAACGATCACTGTGTCCCTCTCTGTTATTGTCTCTGCCATCTCTGGATTGCTTGTTTTAATAGAATGAATTGTCTGTAGTCTGTCTGTTTTACAATGGTGCTGCTGACCTTTGGGCCAGGTCACCTTTGCAAATGAGATCTAAACTGAATCGTCTCTTTCCTGGCTTACATAAAGATATGTTAATGATATAGTAATGAATAAAAGATTTAATATGGTCTTGCCTTTCGTCTGCATTTTATTACATTGATTGATTTTATACATCAAAGATTTGTGTTTTTTTTAAAGTCGATCTACTTTTTGAAGATTTGTAATTTAAACTTAAAAAGATTTGATTCCTGCTTTTGGCTCAGTTCGCATTCTAAACACGTTCAAAATGCTTTGAGCTTCCACGAGCCTGAGTTTCACAGTTTGTATCAAATTCTGCTGCGGACCGCAAAACAATCTCGGTGGTGTGAAAGTGAGTTTTTTGGTGGGTTTTGGTGCCGAAAACCGGAGAGCTCTCAAGCCTGCCGTCACGTGAGCAAAGTCAAATAACAGAGCACGCTTCAGGCGCTGCAGGTGGCCTCGCCATGAGTGAAAGCGCCCATCCGCTCTCCCTTTTGCACTGCTCGCAGCCTCCCTTGGGAGCATTTACGCAGACAAATACTGTCTGTGTTTTGGTGGTGTAAAACTGAAACCGTCACAGCTCAGTGAACACTGGGCATTGCCCCGCGATCTGCAGCCAGGAGCTGCTTGCACAACTTTAAACACAGAAGGATTCAAAGTAAAATCATTTCAAAACGAGCTTGGGAATTTGACGAGTGAGCACCTGATAATCAAGCAGCGCATCCTCTTTATGAAGTGCTGAAAAGGCATCTGGAGGAGCTTGAACTCTTTATCTCGCACCAAATTCCCATGGTTTTAATGTCACAGCTTGGTCTTTACACTGGGCAGTAAAACCGATGATCCGGCAGATGTTTGCAGTCAGCTTCGACTGGACAGAGACGCCTGCATCCACAAATAGTCGCAGTAACCGCCTCGATCATTTTAGCCCTTTTCAGTTAAAATTTGACTGATCTGCAAATGAGCTTTAACTGCGTGTGCTTTATGACACACCGGCCGCGCTCTAATTTTGTCTCCATTAGCTGTTTGTGAAGACTTGCATGAGCAGATGCATTTCGTATGACTAAAAACCCTCACCACGACTGTAATGTCAGCTCTTTTTGCATGAGCAGAAGTCATTTTACTTCCCCTTTCATTGGCCACACATCCCTTTTTCCACTTCCTCTTTAATTCAGTGTTATCGGAAGACATTGAGTACATTTCCATTAGAGCCGTCTGCCGGAGAAACACAAAGGCAGAGGGAGAAGTGGAGGTATAAAAGGATTTTTTTTCCCTCCTATGTTTTTAAAAGTGAATGAGTGCTTTCTGTGCCTGGAAAGTGTTCATATCTAATTTTTATTACCTGGGAGCATTAATGCCCTTTATTATGGTGCTACAAAGGTTGGAGCTGAGGCTGCACGGTGGAACTGTCTGTGTTGGTGATTGGCCATTGTCCATTTTCCTTCGTTCAGATAAGGGGTCACGTCTCTGACCGAGCCCCGAAACTACATCACCTGACACCAAAGAGGAAGAAACGTCGAGCTTTGAGCTGGTCCTCACAGACTGATGAAGTTGTTCCTTCAATCAGAAAAAAGTACATCTTCAAATTTGTGCGATATTTCGACAAGTATGAGATAAGGTTTTGTTTGTAATTCTCTGCTGGTCTCTCTAATAAAGCTGCCCCTCAGTCATGGGACGAGCGTGCTGCCGTGTCATGTGCTGTGGTTGTCGTTCTGTTTGCACTGTGGGGTTTTCTGCCAGCGACGCTGCTCCATCAGATGTTTTATTGTTTTCATTAAAGTTGTTTTTTTCTGACTGTTTACTTCTCTTGTGTTTCCTTCGTCTTTTTTAATAAATCCATTTTTTTCCAAAGCACAACAGGACAGGAGAGTACTCGAGTACACGTCACTGGACTACTTTGAAAGGTCTTTCACACAACACGGGACTTTTTTCATGTCATACACTGATTTGGACACGCTTGATGTAAAAGAAGTCAGTAAAAAATCCCTGATTGCATCTGTGACAATGAAAATGTTCACTGGAGCAGAGGAGTTCCTGCTAGTGTTTGGATTTTTCTTTAGTGTTTTTGGTCAAAATGGAGTCTTTTTTGTTTATTTTTTTAATCGATTATATTATTTAGAAAAATCAAATATGCAGTCTCATCAGAATCAGTATATTATTCTTTAGTTTCAAAACACGAGTGGAGCAAAAACTGACTTTGTAATGATGGTAAAATCTTCCGACTGTATTTGTGGACACTGAAGTTCCCCTGAAAGTGACAAATAAATACTTCTCCACTGAGGAGCTGTGTTTTCCTGAGCGCTCACACACGACCCGGCTGCTTTGTTCATCGCAGCGCGCTGTTAAAAAATGAATTCTAAGTACTGCTACTTGTGTATAAATATTTCAATGGCTTCACTCTAAAATAGGCTCCCGGTGCGCTTTAAAGCGGAGCAACTTCTCCAGTGTGCCGACCGCTCTGAGACGTGCAGTCCTTTCAGCTGTGGGTATGCAAAGACACTTGCTGCTGCCACTGACACTTCCTGTAATAGATACAACAGTTGAGTCGTCCTGCAGACATTTCATACGCGTTTCTCTTCAAAGAATGGAAAAAATGAGGTCAGACATGCAGAGCGTGCTCCATCAACTGTGTTCCTCCTGATAACGCCAGGAAGTCTGTTTCAACAGCAGACTGTGCTGTTCTGTTGGGGGTTTATTTTTACAGAGTTGATTCATTAACGCTTCAGAGAAACTGTAAAACATGTTTTATAATGTCACTTATTCGCCTGTCATGACAGTCGGCGCCCTGAAAGCTGCTGAGGATTACACCTGTTACATATCTGACATACAGGAGGAGGTGAAGCACATTTCACATGACCCTGCTGTGTTGTTGTCCTCCTGGGGGCTGCGCCCTGCGGTCCTCATGCACAAACAGCGACACCGTGTGGCCGCTCATGGGGAGCGGCGCAGCAATGAATCTGCTGCAACCAGGAGACATTTTTCAAGACCCACTTTTAAAAGTCAGTTTCCCACAATCCACCATGAATCTCTCGGATGGGTTTCATTGTGGCGATGCCGGTTTGAAGTGCTCCCTCCGAGCCACTGAAGGGGGGGGGGGGTATCAGCTCGCCGAGTGGTCTCAGATTTAAGCGAATGCATCAGGCGCAGACAGCTGCGGGAGGGAAAACCCAGCGCGGGGCCGCGGGGCGAGCAGCTGCAGCTCACGCACACTCAGGAACGAGCACGAATGAAATTCAACATTTGCCACTCAAGTTTGTTAAAAATATTTTCAATCTATTTTGATGAAGCAAATGCAAAAGAGCGACAGCTATCTGGAAAACAGAAGTGCAGAGAAAGATGTGTGGGTTTGAAATGAAGAAAAACAAACAACAACAAACAAACCGGTGCACAGAGGTGTTTGACAGAAAATCGGGGTACAGTCTGGCAATCAAATTTAGGCCTTAAAGTCTGTGAGTACACAGACTGTTCATCTTTAATATGGAAATATCAGCAAAATGAATTACATTACAAGCACAGCTACAGTATAACTCCAGGACTAATTTGTATGAGGGGGGGGAAATAAAAATACAAACTTTGAATTTAAAAAATGTACAGAAATTACAGAAAATCATTTAAAACCCAATATTTGCAAATGAAGTGAACAAGTCAGAATCCTAAGAACAAAATGCACTTGGCTTGGAAGTTGGTATTTACACATTTATACATGCCTGATACTGTCATCATTATATACATGACATTTCGGTGATACTGCGGGAAAAAATGCAGAAATGCTTGACGGGGAGGTCGTTTGTTTTTCTTCAGTTGATCTGACGCAAGAGAAACACAGATAAAGACGACGGGTGACGTGTTTTCCTCTCGTCTGCTCTGATCTCACACAAACCGTCATCGTCTCCTTGCAACTGACTGGATCGTCAGGATCTCACAGGACTGGACAGCCAAGAAAAAAACAAAACAAAACAAGCAAACAGTAGAAGAAATAAAGGGGGGGGAGCCACAGAGCCCATGTGGGAACTAAGGCCGAATATGTGCTGGTTAAATCCTTTTCTTTTAACCAACTCACAAAGCATCATGGCTGACATCGTTACAAAAATCATTGGAAGTTTGAATCAGCCATGATTTGAACTTTCTTTTATTAATTTACAGCAGTGCCACAAATGTTCAGTGATGGCTTTAGTCCAGAAGAAGTCCCAAATATGTGCTTTTTTTGCATAGTCTCAGTGTGGTTTGTGTTTTCTTTTCTTGTGTTTTTTGTCCTTCTTCTTGCTGGCACATTTGACGCAGAACCACTGCTGGTCCTCGGGGGGCGCTGTGAGGATGCCGACGCAGGGCCTGAGAAGACGAGAGAAGAAGAGGAGGAGAGTTCAAATCAGGGAAGACAGAGTGTGCGTGCAGCTGCCAGCGGTCTGACATCGCATGTGTCAGCCTGAAGCCGCTTCAGGACGCTGAGAGCTGCTCGGCAGCAGTTTGACCATTTAGCATCCAGTCAAATCTGCCTGAGTATGAAGGAGAAAAGGACTCTTAGGTGTGTTTAATCAGTAACACAAGCACAATCACAACAAATACTCATACTGTGTTCACTGGGTGCTAATGTTATTGAACTGTGGTTTGTCCACATTTACTGAGGAAAAAATAATTCTAAAAAAAAATTCCTTTCAGTACAGAAATACCATTAATACTGTGTATTTCTGTAGAATTTAGAGTTTCACATACCTTACTCATGACAAATTCGATGAGCATACGCCAATGTCTATGTATGTTATTGGGATTTATTTTGTTCATTGCAGAAGTAAAACAACAATCAAAGGAAACAAACAGGATGCAATCTCCAGTTGAGCGGATCCAAAAGACCAGAGAAAACAGCCTAAAAAGAGCAGCTGCAGCGTGCAGCGTGCAGCCTGATTATCAGGCCCAGCTCACACACGGGTGGACGAAACACCAAGACTGCACCTCCGTACTGAGGCTTTCATCATTACATAAGTACTTATTCTGAAGCAATCTGACGGTTGTAGGATCAACTCGGCAGTGATTGAGTCGGGTCGAGCTGGAAATGCAGCGTCGGCCCGATGATTTGCCAAAAAGTGAAATGACCCCTTACCAGTGATACCAGTCGTCACAGTCGTCGCATCCTATCATGGGACTGCCATCGTCGGCTTTGTTGCAACCGGGACAAATCCAGATCTGGTTCCCCCATTCATCCCGAATCTTGAACGACAACAGGAAGCGTGAGGGTCAACAAACAGCACGACACTCATACAATGTGGTATTATTATCAAGTTTATGTGCTGTGAGCAAAGAAATAAGTGATTAAATGATTTTTTGATGAACGTCATGTTGTTGGAAACGTATTCTGACAGCAAAAATCTACTTACCACGTAAGTACTAACGGTCTCAGTCACCACGCTGCGGACCGGCGTTTTGATGGAAGCGGCGGGAGGAAGAACCGGGAGTGGCGGGAGCATAGACGACGGCGGGGGAGGAGGGGGTTGGAGCGGCAAGGTGGGAGCCACGAGGCTGGGCAGCATCGGGGAGATGGGAAGGATCGAGGGCAGCGGGGGCGAGCGAGGACGATTCCCAGGCCCTGACTTGGCGACCGGCATCTTGGGGGCCGGAGTTTTGGGCTCTGAATTTGGAACCACTTTGCTTATAACACTGGAGGGAGGGAGAGACAAGTTAGCATGAGAAGAGCAGCCAGCATATATATATAAACCTTGTGTTTTACTACTGATCTCAAAATAACATCCAGATTATATATTTTGTATGAATTAATAACAATCATCTGACAAAAAGCTGTTTTTGTTTCATAATTTAAAAATGGGAACAATGCAAAAAAACTAACAGAATGAATTGGACTGAATTCCAGTACTTTCAAAGTGACAGTTTTCCTCAAGAAATAATTGATCCCATCAGAAAAATAACACATAGTGAAAAAAAAACCTAACTACACAGATATGTCCTGTAAAAGGAGAGAGGTGGTTTCAGGTAAACAATGGTGGCAGTGACAGAGAGTGGGTGTTGCATGGCGGCGTCCTGCTGCCTGAGTTACTCACATCTTGTCCTGGCCCGCTCCCACCCTGAGCGTGAGTCTGGGGATGACTGGAGACGGTAAGGCTGCTGGAGTGTCTATTTTCACCTGAGGACAAGAGGGACGCGCCGGCTGTCAGTGACACTCTTCCACAAACACAAACATAATGAGGAGGGACAACAACAATCACCTTCTCCAAGCGGATCCTCTCCTTTTCTTTCTCCTTCTCTTTCTCCCGTTTCTCCTTCTCCCGCTCCTTCTCTTTCCTCTTCTCCTCCTTCTCCCGCTCCTTTTCTTTGGCCTTCTCCCGCTCCTTGTCCTTCTCCTTGTCTTTCTTCTTCTTCTTCTCCTTCTTGTCCTTCTTCTTGTCCTTCTCCTTGCTCTTCACCTCCTTGTCCTGCAGGATGGGGGGCATGGAGGGGATGCGCAGGCAGGTCGAGGGGCTGAACAGAGGTGGGATTTCGCCCAAGGCGAAGGGAGATAAGGCCGACTGTTTCTGCTTGTCTTCTTTGCTTCTGTCTTTGCCTTTGTCCCTTTTGTCTTTGTCCTTTTTACTCTTCTCCTTGTCCTTCTTCTTGTCTTTGTGTTTGTCCTTCTCCTTCTTCGGGCCGTCTCCGTCTCTGGATTTGATCTTGAGGGAGCCCTCAGGCAGCGTGAAGTCTCGTGGAGCAAAGTGATCGTCGTCCTTCAGTCCGAACTCTTTCCAAGGCATCTTTCCATCCTTGGAAAAGTCCTTGTTTTTGTCCCGGTTCTTCTCCTTGTTCTTCTCTTTGACCTTGCCCTTGTCCTTGTCGCGCTCTTTGTCTTTGGGCTTGTCCTTCTCTTTCTTCTTCATCTTCGTTTTCAGCTCCTTTTTCAGCTTCTTCTTGACGTCCACCGGCGACACCATCTTGTTCTTCTCCTCGAACACCTTGAGCAGGGGCTCGGGGGTGGGCGGCGAGGCCGAGCCCGACGACACGTACTCCGCCTGGCTCTGCTGCGGGACCGACGGACCCCCCTGGTTGACTTTGCGGATCACCTCGTTGATCGAGTCATCCATGGTCCAGTTCCCCAGGCCCGGGTGGGCCTGGAGGTGCAGCGGCGTCGACGTGTCCTTTAAAAAGTTCCCCGCCCCCATGGGGACTTTGGGGGTGGACTGCTCCATGATGGTCAGCCTGCGGGGGCTGGAGAAGCCGTTGCTGTCCGAATCGGAGCCCGAGGAGAAGGCGAAGGGGTCGGGCTCCCGCTCGGCACAAGCTCGAGCGATCACAGCGTCGATGGAGTCGTCGATGGCCGTGTCGTCAGGGTCCAGTTTCATGAACGCGCCCTCGGCCATCTCCCTGTCCTCTATGTTCTGACGCATGTGGATGTTTTCCTTGCCCATCCGCTCGCTCAGCGCAGACAGCGGCAACTTATGCACGCCGTCCATCTTGCTCTGAGGCTGAGAAGCTTTAGCAGAGCCCATCTTTGGACTCTTGGGGCTTTTGGGGCTTTTCGTCCTTCCCGGAGATTTCTTCTTCTCCTTCGACGGTTTGGGTGAATGGATGGGACTCCCCACCACCGGAACAGGAACGCCCCCTTTGGGGGACTTAGTCCGTTGTCTGCCGGGGGACGAGACCTTAGGCTTCCTCCCTGGCGTGGCGAGGCCCTTTTGATCCGAGTGTTTTGGTATTACAGGCTGAGGTCTGAAGGAAGGCAGAGTTCCAGACGGCATTTCTGGTGACAGGGGGTCCAGGCTGTCGTGTGAAGGCAGCATGCCGGGGGGGACGCGTTGCGAGTTGAGGGAGGTGAGGGGCTCCCTGGGCTCATTCCCCCATTCGGGGCTGAGGCCAGGGTACATGCGTGGCCTCTTGGAGGTGGGCATCATGCCCATAGCTGCGTCGGGACTGTCCAGGGGCCTCTTCAGTGGGTGGTTCTCATCGTTGACTGTCTCATCTTCGTCCATCTCATCGTCATCCTCCTCGAGTTCCACCTGCATCGCTTCGGCCGACGTGCCCATGTCAGGAAGGACCTCCTCCTCCTCCTCTTCTGCAGAGCAAAGGAACCAAAGGTTATGCACTGTTTCCGTTTGAACACCCAACAAGTCTTACAACCACAAAGAACCTGAAACATGAACATGCTCAGCCAGTAAAGCCTCAACTATGAGACAAACATTTAAAAAACATGCTGAAAACATTTTTTCTATAAAGTCAGGATGAAAAACTGCAACTTTAGAGTTCAAGTTACATGAAACACAGCTAAGGAAAGTGTGCAAACAGTGAAGCTGTACTACACAGTAACAGAACACAAATATGTCAAAGATGATTGAATTTTTTTTTCTCCACTGAATACATGAAAAAAGGCTCTATTCTGCTGCTGCTGTCCAGAAAACACTGACGAGGCCGAGACACAACAAGCAATAAAAGTACAGGGGGGAAAAAACCTGTGGTGTGTTACAGACGTGTTCTAAATTGGACTCAAGAATTCATGTTTTGGTTGGAGCAGCTCGTTTTTTTGAATGACAGAGGCCAAACTCAGGCTGAACTGGAGTCATCGTTATAGCTGCATCGAAGAATTCATCCACGTCTGTTTAAGCTGCAGATTTTCAGTTTTCAATGAAACACAAAATGAGATAATTCATGATTGGGACATTTCTCCTATAATAATTTGTAGCATGTTATGACTTCGAATTTGTACATCTTGAGAAAAAAAATCTTTTCATGTTTGCATTCAGTGAATGTTGATGTGTTAAACCCACTTTTGATCACGTCACAGTGTACAGACGTCTGACTTTATACTTGTATACGACAACACCGATGATGAGACGATAACATCGTGCGACTTTAAAGTGTTTTGAACCTTTTGCAGCAGCAAATAACCGCGTTGGCACTCCAGAGACTGTCCACGATTACGACCATCCGCGACAGGTACTGACCTTCTTGTAAGGAGACGAGGGGAGGCATGTAATCTGGAATGTAATCCTTCCGCTCCTCTGCATCTCGGGCTCCGGGCTGGGGGAACTGCAGGACATTGTTTTTGCTGACGGGAAAGAGTGGTGTTTGGTGGACGAAGGGCACCGGCTCCAGGTTATGGACGTAGTCCTCCAGTTCACTCAGGCTCACTCCCAGCAGTCTGAAAGCCTGGCTGACATCGTCCAGGACTGGGTCTGTCCTCCCATCTGAAACGTCCGGCAACAATACGTTAGATTTCTGGAGCTTCGTTCTCTTGGTACAATAACAGGATACAAGTCTGAATTACATACGGGAGAGAACACTGCACATACAGGATGATTCCAACTGGGGTGAGCAGCAACAATCAACAGGTTTATGCTGATAACGTCACAGGATGCATTCAGTTTGATAAGTGATGCAATCAAATGGACTTCCTAAATTTGAGCTGGTTTCACGTTCATATTAATGGATTGAAGCATACTGTTTTCAGTGGTTTGGCTGGTTTTATGTTGGAATTGTCACACGTATGAAATACTGTAAAAATAAGGAAACAGTTGTGACTTCTTTGAAACAACCACCAAGATGCTATTATAGTCTTATAACATCGATGCAGTGTGACTCTCAGTATGTCACATTGAAGGAATAGACAATATTTAGTGGACAGAAAGACATACTTAAAATACAAACTGCTGTTATGATATTATTTACTTCTTTACAGATAGGCAATTCTGGTGAACTTTTTAGAAGAGAAACAGCCGATTGTTGACTGCAGTCAAAAAAGCATGCACAAGTCATGCTTTTGGCATGACTTGTGCAAATGACTTGAGCAAGTTTGGCATTTCTGATGAACACAGGTCAAAGCTCCAACATCAGAGCTAGCTTAGTGTATCTGCACGCTGCAGGCAGCATAACACTGTTATTGTTTTTCAAATCTGGTGGACAAACAAACGTTAGCTGGCGAACCCTCTGCTCTTTAGATAGAAAATATACTTCCTCGATGATCTTCATATCAATTAATAACACACACGGAGGCTGCTACTGTACTTTTTGACACATCAACCTTTGCTAGGGGGCGCCAGCTGCGGACCCAGTCAACAACAACGTGATCGACTACTTCAGCTTTATGGGTTAAAAAAGTGATCCGGGCGGCAAACGAAGCACTTACACAGCTCGGAGTAGCGGTGGCAGACCCTGGCTAGCTGCTGGATGTACCGATGCAGCACATCGGACAGCAGATCGCACGCAGTGAGCTGAACCGCATCCCAGCCCAGAGCCTGGCAGATCTGCGCCACCGAAACACGCAGCAGCGAGCGGGCATAGCTCTCGCACATCTCGCCGTCTTCGTAGCGGTATCAATCCCGGTCAATTCCTCTTCAAAAACATGCTCCCGGTCTTCATGTTTCGCGGGACCCCGCTGAGGCTCGGGGGAAACCGACTACCGCGGTTGATTTTGGACATCTACTTCAGTAAATATATTGGCGCTTTTGCCAGAGTCGCCATCTTGTTTCGATCGATAGACCCATCCCCGAAACTAAAACCACGCATGCGCACAAGAGAGCGCCTGTCCGTTCAGTGGCGAGGCGTTGGAGCAGCTCACGCGCGACTGGAGAGGCGAATGAGAGCGTCCATGTAGCCGGTAGCATGTAGCATGTAGCTCAGACATGTAAGCTGTTTTTAGACCAGCAAAGTGCTGGGCACCGAGGTCAAAGTCGCAAAGGACGAGCTCCAAACGCGCCACCGTGTAGTCACAAATGATACACACCACTCCCGAAGGAGTGCTCTTTGTTTCACCGCGCTGAGTCACTCTGAAGTTAAGAACAGTTTCTGCTCCACTGCACAAGCGCCTGTGTGCTCCAGCATTTTTCTGTAGATAACTTCAGAGTGGTGTATTGTGACTCTTTTTCGTTCCGATTCATCATCTAACATAAATTGGTTTTTCTTAGATTTTTTTCAAAGCAACCTGTTCAGAATCTCTTTTTTTAGCGTCACAGCTTCAATTGATGGTGCAGCTTTGATTGCACACACTGGGTGGTGCTGGATTATCAATAACGATTCACTTATTGCTATCAGCTTCCAGGGACGCCTCCATAGCAGCGTGTCAAGCAACTGCAGGGGAGGCCAAGAGAAAGCACTGGGGCGGGTGTGACCCACTCAAACTAACTTTTACCTGGACCTGTTTTTTAAATGCTCAGTGCGCCATCAAAAAAATTGGAATGAATATTTTAATGAGAGAACATCAACAATACAAGATTAATGTATTGCTGATCATATTGTTTTATGTATTGAAAAACTTTTTATTTTCTAGTTAAGAAAAAACAAGTTATATGGTATTAAGGCTCTTTAGAGATCTTGAATTCCGATGTAAATAACTGTGTGTGCAACTCATTTCTTATTTACGCTGAAATCATTTTACGTTCGTATAATCAAAGGACAGATTGATTGAAAAAATAATATCTATTGACTTTTACCCTAGTCCACATATTGGTACCAGAAGAGATACAGTTGAATGCATTTGCAATGTCACTTGTAACTCTTGTGACTATCAGCAACGTGATAAAGTCGTGACGTGTCTGACCCCATGAGAGATGTATGCAAAAATGGAGCAGAGGTCCAGCAAGATTGATGGCAAGTAGGTCATCTATCAGTCAACATGAACTTCCAGTCAGTTATCTTTGCTTTATTTAACACTGTCATATAAACTGGGACCTTTCCAGGCTAGCATTGCATGATAGAAATCTTTGTTGTTTTTTTGTTTTTTTAACCAACCCAAAGCAGTTCAGAGGAAAAGTCAGGTCAATCTTGAGGCAGTCAGACTGCCTCAAGATTGTTTCTGACACGCTGCTGTGAGTTGACTCATCATATAATAAGTGTAAGCTCGCATCAACCTTGTGGGGAAACATGTTCCAGTGCTAGAAGAAAGTCGCAAACAGTCTCCACTGATCATCGTTACCGTGGTGAAGCAAAACCACAATCATTTTTATTTCAAGTCAGTAATAAAAGTCAGAGTCTAACCAACCAAAGAGTTTTTGTCCAACATCACTGTTGATTGTTCTGCAAATGTATAAAACTCAAATTTGTGAAGAAATGTTAAAATAACAGAATGTACAAACATTTTTCAACATGACTATAATACAATTTGAAATTACAATATTATTACACTGCATACATCCAGCTCAGCTGCCAGGGTATATTGATTGCCACTGTTCATTAACTGAATGAAAACTGCAGTAAGCTTTACACTTTACAACAACAACAAACAAACTGAAAACAACTTGAGCCATAAATAACTAATACAGTTTACAAAAGGAGCTGAATGTTAGGCACACAATGGTGTAACAGACCGTGTGTGATAGTGTGTTTTATCAGGCATATTCCTGTCAGATGAGTTTTAAAGCATTGTGCTGTAAAATCTGCACAATTCGTGTTGATTCTTTTGACTTCTTAATTTCAGTCAAACTGCAAAGATTTCGCTAGATGCCTTCGTCAGGAAAGAGTTCATCGTCATTGTGAGAATCCCACTCCTCTCGTAAGTGCCTCCCGTTTTAGTTTCTGGAACAGCATGACAAAAAAAAGTCAATTTGCAGGTAAATTCAGGCAGAATGTTGGAACTTTAGGAAATTATTTGGGTGCACTTGACTTAAATATCACCAAATAACAAAAATATATTGATCCCTACAAACTACACTTTCAAACATAATCTATTGAAGGTGGTAGTTGCCCCAGTTGGAAAGTAATGAGTGATCTTACCAGTTATGAAAACTGAGAAGCGAGATGATATGTTCTGTATCTGCAAGTGGACCAAGCACGGGAGATAGTCGGGCTGATCTCTTGACATCAGGTCGCACTCGTGGTATGGCAGCACCTCCAGTGTTCCAGCTTCTTGGCCCCAGCGCAGGAAGTGCTGCTTCTCCTTTGCTTCCAAACTCAGCCTGGATTTAGAAGGCACAGGAGTTGTGTTCAAAAGCTACTAACAATAACAATATTTCTCAGATTGATTCAAATTTATTGGAGTTAAATAATATCATCTATGAGGTCAGAATCACTTTTTTAAATGATTTTTTTCCTCATACAAAAACTTGTGACAAAAGCTTGTTTTGTGAGATGTTGTTTAGTAGCATGTTTGCAATCAGAAACTTGGCCTTGGAGCTCATTTTCATTGTCAATAGAAAGACACATTGACCTCATTAATGCTTTTGTCACACAGAAGAATTTGCAAAAGTCATAAAATATCAACGTCGAAACAACAGACACAAAAAGGGCCCTTTGAAAAAATTGCTCACATTTTAAAGAGTCTTTACCAAGAGTTGACAAGAGTTGACACCTACCTTGCATTTTCTTTGAGCCGACGACTGTCTCTATAATGCAACATCCATTTCCATTTCCCATTCTTGTTTAGTTCTTGCAAGATTTCAGATATTTTCTTCATTTTGCCTACAGATCAATGCAAAAATGAAGTCAACAAGTGGCACAAGGGTAGCTTGGTTACATTTCAATAACACCAAACAGTGGTTTTACACACAGAGGCTGAGTGGCTCCAGTACTGCTTTGTCAATAACAATGAAACCTCCCCGTGTGAAGAGCTCTTGATGGGTGAGATTGAGCACATCGTCTGGCTCGTCAATTCCAGCAAACAGTACATTTGAGGACTTCTTGAGCTCCAGCAACCGTGGGATCTAAATAACAGATTTCCAAGGTATGAGGTAAAAATTAGTAGCTGTCGTTGCCATCGCATAATCTTTATCATGATGTTATTATCTTCTACCTGACATATGTGCTCTGCAATGTCTTCGTTCCTGAGGATGATGAGCAGAGATGACAATTGTTCGTCAACGAAGAATTCAGATGGGTTGACGGGAGTGTGATCTTCTGCCTCCAACTGAGCCTTTGGAAAATCAGAAGAGAGATTACCAACTCTTTAAAAAAAAATGAGCAGATTTGCTTTTGCAAAAAATCTATCTGATATAAATTCACATTAACTGCACTATCCATGGTAGATCTGAAAACACTTGTGTAACACTTTATAACTGCTCATTTATCTCAAATCCAACATTAACAACCAAGGTGTTAAAATCAATCAAAATAAATGTATTCTATTTGAATCTGGTTTCAATAGTTTAGTTTAGCAATCTATAGAATTTGTTAAGCGGACAAAGTCTTCCTTTAAAACCCATCTTACCTTGGTTTCTTCAAAGAAGACATCATCTGAAGTCCACAGGAGGAAGAATCTGTACTTGGTTTTACAGGACTTCTTCACAACTGAATTCAACGTACTTCGAAACTTCTCATCCATCTCCCTCTTCATTTGATCACAAAAGTCAAAATGGTTACTTGGTCCAGCTTTTGGGTGACTTTGATCAATTTTGAATTTTTTCGGTTTTGATGGAACCTTTCTGACAGCACAGATGTCGTCCATCGCTGCCTCAAACAGCCTGGTGCACTGTGCTGTCACATCAGAAACTAAAGAATACTCCACCAGATTTCTTTCTCTTTGTGATGATGCTTTTGGATGAGAGTTTCTTGCTTTTGCACTGTTCGCTACAGTTTTCCTGTTTGACATGTCTACCTTGATTTTTTGACTAAGCAGCGAGGTGTCCGACAGGTCGAGTGAATCATCCTGTTCTTCTAAACCAGAAAAGTGGACAGTCAGGGGACTAGAGCAAGATGACCTCAACTCGTCAAAAGATTCTTGTCGGCATATGGGTCCCTTCTTGCTCTTTTTCACAAGCTGTTTCATTTTGTCCAAAAAGATGAGGCACTCTTGTTCTACAGATGCCTGTGTGAGGTCAGTCTGTCTGCATCGGTTGGAAAGTTGCTCCAGAAAAGTAATGGGTCTCTTGCCACTGATGTTAGAAATGGTACAAGCAAGTGAAGGTGTTTGCATGATAGAATCATCTAAAAGGCCACTCTTCTCTCGAGTCACAAATGAGACTGAAGCATGGGAACATGCAGCATAATCCATCTGAACTGTCTCGTCAGTTTCTTCCTTGACATCTTCGACTGGACGACAGCTCAAGAAACCATGGTCTCCTTTCAAGTTGTCTGAGCCACCTTTAGCATATGGAGATTCCAGAATATCGATCTCAGCTTTATCCAATTTGGATTTGTAATTCATCAGCCAAGTGTCGATGGAGGACAAGTCACAGGCCTTTGAACTCTGCTGAACTTCTTTGGTACTCACTGTTAGTGGTTCTTCCACGATCTTTCCCAGAACCATAGAAGGTGCCTTTGTGCACGTGACCACAGGGGCACTTGTTTGTTGGTTTTTGGAAGAAATGTTCATACATGGATTCTCTGAGAGGTCGTCGACTTGATTTTCATCACTTTTGGATGGTTTTACAGCCATTACAGGCCTCTGACAGGATGACCGACACTCGTGAACGATATGGGGTTGGGATTTTGTTTGGTGAACCTGTTGGTCTGTACTCGGCTTGTTTGCTTGTAAACATGCGGGAGAAGCAAATGATTTTGAAACAGAATTGGATGATTTCTCTTCAGAGTGATCCCATTTTCCATTTCTTTCAGGGCAGTGTTGAGGAGGTAAGGAGTCCCTCTTTTTCACCTGCAGCTTAACACCAATGCTTTGTTCCAATTTGTCGTTAGAAGTGTGAGCTGATGTGTCTGTATGTAGATCTTGTGCAGCACATGTCACAACTGCTTCTTTTTCTTCTTTGCCCATTTTCTCATCCTCAAGGACAGCTGAAGAATGGATGTGGAAACTCCTGGTGTCAAAAGTTTCTTCATGGGAAACAGTTGTGTCAGCCACTCCAATCGTATTGGGTTTGTCACTGTGGTTTGACTCAGAAAGAATGCTTCTTACACTTTGTAGAACTCTTAATGTCCTTGTTTCAGTATCAGGAAAAATACTCATTGGTGAACGACAATCGCTCCAGACCGCTGAGGTTTTGCAAAGTTGGTGCTCCTCAGGTATCTCATTTGGAGGCCACGAGCATGTCTGAGGGATGTCTTTGAGAATTTTATCATCCCTAAAATTAGAGAGCGTTCCATCAGTGGTTGAGGATTTGTAATCGTATGGTTTTTCATCAATGGTTGGAGTGGGGCACCTGTTGTCAGACTCACTTCCACAGTTGACTGGCTTGTAGGTTTCACTTTTAGCACAAAGTGATAGGTTGGGGGAGGATGGTTTTACTTTCTTATTGCAAATCAGAGATGTACCCTGTGTTTCATAGGGCGGAAAAGCTTCTCGGTAGGTAGTTTGGGTGATTATTGGCTTTTCCTCCCAATCTTGAACCATATCGTTAGACTTGTGTTGTAGCAAAGAGTTCTGTGGTTCTGTGTCATCATCTCCAGAAACATCTCCATCAATAAATGGAATCAAGCTCTTGTTGCCTTTGATTCGGTCAGCTGAATTGGTTTTCAAAGGCTCATCTTTGTTTGGATCAAATGTAAAATCGGACTCTACTCTTCTTTGAATTTCCATTTCAGCATTGTTCTGCGTTTTTTGAAGTGTAGAAAAGTCTGTATGGAATTCAGCCGAGGAGGAGGCAACCTCTTCATACACTGGCAATTCAACCTTTTTGATTTCTGCACTTTCTGTCAAACAGGTATCCTTTTCAGCTGAGAAGTCATCATCAGTGGGCAAGGTTTCTGGGGGAGTCTGAGGTGTCATTTCTGAGGCAGCATTTTCATCAGTCAATGAAGTGCTTGTGAGACAAGCACTGATAGTTGGCAAGTCACAATGTCCAGCTGTTAAGTTTTCTTCTTGACGGAGTTCTTCATGCATTTTTTCACAGCTGGTACACTCTTCAGGGACTTCCCCTTTGGCCAACAAGATTTCATCAGTGCTGGAATTTACTGGCTGATCATCCAAGTCTGTGTCATCCTCCATACTTGAAGTACAGCTGTCCTTTTTACCAGGATGACTTTCTGCTGAGTGTTTGTTGCTTTTGATTGCTTCAACTTTGGATCCATGATGGGAATCCACACCCCTGATAGTTTCAGCATGGTCTGGAAACATCATTTCTGGTTCTGTCCTTTTAAATGGCATCTGATTTTCCAAACCACTACAGACGACATCGAGCTGTTCAGCTTGTGAATCTTCAACTGTGTAAATGCCTTTACCAGAAGGTTCAACCATTACTTCTTGAGACTGGTCTTGTTTGGTTTCTGAACTTCTGTCATCTTTCACACCCATTTCCTGTTGCTCATCACCTCCTTTTTGGCTGAAGTGTTTTTCGGCATTTTGAATGAAAGGACCAGTCTCCTTTTCAAAGAAGGTCTGTCCAGAAATCCCCTCACTCCTCTGTGAGAGCCCACTGTGCTCCAATGACTGTCCAATCTTTCTGTGACTCTGAAAAAAACAAAGCAAGAACTATGTGTAAATATCATGATCAAATCTAAAACTACAGAGCAAGAAAGGCAGAAATGAAAGGGTTACTTTGTAGTGTCAAACTGCAGGAAGTCAGTTGGTAAACATATTGTACAAGTAACAGAAACTGCACAGGTGTTGTTAACAGGTGAGTAAACTCACTGACAACAGCATAGTGTTTTTCAACTGGCTGTTTTTAACAAAACAGCAGGTAGTTAACATTTGAGACAAACTGAGTTGTTCAACACAACAGTCCCATCTGGTCAAAGCAGAAAGAGTAGCCAGGAATCTCCAGATTCTTGGATTATTTTTGGAGCATATTATTCAAATAATTACAGAAATTGGTAAACTGGAAATTAGTACATTGTTTACAATTCCTGCAAGTGATTACATCAATAGACGTTACTGCAGTTGAAATATAAGAATCAAACCTGATATGTGCTGGCCTCAAGTAGCTCTCCTGGTGGCTTCAGTGCATTTAATATTTCTTTGGCGTCTTCCTGTTTGTTCGACACTGAACTTCCTCTTCTGCCCATGTGTGAGTCTAAGGAGAATGTTGCTGCAGTGGAACTCCTCAGGGACAAATCCAGAACCTCGTTTTCTCTGCCACACTCCAAGTTGTACTTTTTGCTGAGGTCCCAAGCTCTTGGAGACGAAGGCTCAGAGGTATGCGCACTGGACGGTCCCTTGAGCTCAGTCTCAGCTGTGCTTGGTGCAACTCCACAGGGAATCACAGAGGAATCACTCTCTTCTGAACTTGGGCATGTGAGGTTCGAGTCAAGATGAAATATCCTAGCTGTGGACCGGCTGTAAAACAACCCTATCCACATATGGATGATGAGACGCACTTCTTCATTTGTATCTTGAATGGAGAAATCCCACGGCCTGTTAAAGATGGCGAATGTTCAAAAATTAGCATTGCAAGTTTTAATTTCATTCATTTAACAACATTTAAATGCATCACTTTAATTGTACAGAAAGGATTGTAGTTACTTTTCAGTAGATACAAGCCATATAGTGTACATACCCATGTAAGGCTCGGTTGATAGTTTTGCTCTTCATGTCACTGGCAAACTTGCTGTCCAGATCAAAGTTATAGTTTTCTTGCCATTGTCGTGTGACTTGGACAGACTCTCCCTTGTAACCAAAGGTGCGGGAGGATCTGAATTTTTGCCTGAGTATCTTGCGCTTTTTCAGGTATTCGGGACACCCGTTGAGTTCATGTTGATCCTCCTGACCAACAGACGGATGTAGTGTTTTGATTTTATCGCCATTCAATGCCTGTTGTCGCAGCAGTCTGGTAGAATCACTTACAGGGCATACTTGGGAGGGTGTACCTGGCAAACCCAACAGTAAAGAGGAAGATGGGGGCAATGAGTAAGCATGTTCTTTTGATAGCAAATCAAGCAATTCACTGGATCCCACTGTTGGGCTTGATGGATGACACACGGGCGGCTGAGTTGCCCTAGTAGCAGGTTGTCTAAGGAGAGCATGAAGTAGTGTTTCTTGGTCAGCTTTGGTAAAATCTCTCGTAAAGTTACCCTTCTTCAAACTCGTCTCAGGTTTTCTTTCAAGGGCCGGGTTTGACTGGGGAGGGACCTGGTCACTATTGGCACTGAGTGCCAGGTCAGCAAGTAAGTTCAAACCATCTGCAGATGAATCAGCACTGTTCACTCTTTCCTTAATAGTCTTCCTGACAGATTTATCCCTAGTAGTGTCTTTGTGTTTGCGTTTTTCAACGGCATTGCAAGCTGGAGTTTGAAAATGTAACCACCCTGTGAAGACAAAACAAAGGAGAAAGAAGAGAAACTGCATGAAAATAAAAGTAGCACATTGAAAGCCGTTGAAACTACCAGTGAAGTACAATGAAGATCTTGTCACCAACATATAAAGTAAATCACTACTGCCTTTATGTGTCAGTTATTCAAGCTACAGGTACAGTGCTTCAGTGCAGATGGATAGGATTAGCAAAATGCAGCATAGGCAAGGGAGGAGCGAAGTAGAAATAGCAAAGACAAGTGCTGCAAAGCAGAGTTGATGCACTGCTGTAGCTACAGGAGTGACAAAGTTGAGAAGAGTGTTTCACAAAATATACTAAAAGATCTTGTGCATCTTTGACAAAAGAACAAGCACATTGATGACAAATATAACTTACATTTCTTTTTAATGCACTCTTCAGAGATGCCTTGGTGCTTTTTGAGAGTTTTAATTCGACCACGTCTTGGAAACATTGATGGAGGCCTCTGTATGAAGTTGGGGTGGTTATCCAAAAAGCTTTGCTTCTGCGTCTCAGCCAAGCCTTCTCGTTCCAAACTTTCCTGACTCTCAGTTCTCCGTAGCTTCGCTCGAGTGTCTTTCGGGGTGAGACCTAAAGCATATGCAAATAAGTCAACTGACACCATGCTTGAAACATCCTTAACACCAGGATCAGGAGCAAGGGTAGATAAGAGATCGTCCTTCAATGTTTCAGGTTTAGACTCTATTCTGCCCTTCTTCAGAATTGGCTCCTCGTCTTGTTCAGTCGACTCATCCAATTCATCTGTGGAAAGAAAGTCTTTTCTTTTTCCTTTTAAAAGAACTGATTTGAGTTTACAAAACAAAGATTCACCACTTGTCGAAAGCTTCACTGTGGGAAGGGTGTCAGTCTGTTTCCCTTGAAGCGCCTGAGCGGGAAGCAAATCCGTGTCTTCATGCCTTACCAAATGTTTGTCACTCTCTTGATTTAAAGGCGCTGAAATGATGCCATCATTGAAGTGCTCAAGACTTTTCTGGTCAGGATCAAGTTGAACGTTGTTCTGAAGGTCCTGGTTATCCACAGATGTTGTAATGTCTGTTTTACCTGCCGATGGCTCGAGAGCATTGCTCTCCTCTGGCTCATTTTTCTCTGTGTCGTCTTCTTTTGTAAAAGCATCAGGCATGGCTTCTTCTAGACACTGCTCTCTTTTTGAATCCTGTATCTTTTTCTTTATGGAAATGATATGATTGGCAATATCTACAGAACCATAAGGAACCAAAAATCTTCCACATTTGCTGATAACTGGCTTTAGATCCCACCGTTCTGTTTTCCTCCTCAGAGGACAAGCCTCAAGCTCCATTAAAATGCTGCTTTCTAAGCTTTGCAGTTCAGAGTCAGAAGATTTCTGTTGGACTGGAGCTAAATCGGTAGCAGCAGGTCTTGCTTCATTACTTTCAAATGACAAGTTTCCAGATTTGCACTGGAGCTGAGACGTTTTCCTCCAATTGGTACTTGAATGACTCCTCAGGCTCGACTTACCAGACAAATCTTTTGGATTTTCACTGTTGCTTTTTGTCAAGTCATCAACGTCCGGTGCCGTGCATGCATGTACACTGGCAGTCTCAGCACAAGCAGCAGATACAGGTGTCTGTCCCTCACAAGGACTTCTCTGCAGCATCCTCTTAGTGGCTTTCATGGGTTTGCTGCATTTAATGACCTTTCCACTTTTCTGTGGTTTATCGCTGCAAGGCTTGGTTTGTAAATCTTTGGCTGTGTTCAAAAACCCAGAAAACTCCAAATCATCCGGCTTTCTTGTTGACACATTTCTGTCAACACTCAGAGTGTCCATGTCGACTTTTTGCTCTGCGGAGGTGAAACTGACAATCAGCTCTGTAGAAAGGTCATCCGACACAGGGAGGAGCGTTTTTGCCTCCACGTCATTTGATTTACTTTTTTCAGTGAGCACGGTGTGTTGTTCCTCATCTTTAGCAGCATGTTCAGCTTCCAAAGCAAGTCCACCATTTTTCTGCACAGGTAAAACGTCGTTTTGGCCTTTAGAGCTTGATACACCGCAGTCCAAAGACGGTTCAAAATTTCCAGCATGAGTCTTGTCCGGCAACTGGTTGTCCGAAAACTTGCTCACAGGACTGCCTGCTTCAGGAGAGGACTGACAGATAAAGACATCATCCTCATCGAGGTCGTCTCTTTGCTCCTCTTGTTCAGCCACCAGGATATCTGAGGCCTTGGACAGTGGAAGCTGAAAGGAAGCTGGTTTGCTCAGGTATGATCTCACGCTCTGCCATGCCATGCTATTCCACTCAGGTGACAAATACAAACGTTTATGGTCATTCACTACGTCAAACTGATCTGGAGAGAGGCCGATGTCCCTTGAAAGAAAAGCTTCTGGCTCAGGCTTTATCAGTGCTGCGTAACTCTGCATATGCTGCGCCACCACGTCACAGAGTTCGTCATTTGGGTTGATAGATGATTTCTCAACCTCACCCTCAGCATAACTTAATGCAGGAAGATACCAAAGGATTTCTGATGATGTGGTGGGCTGCCTTGGTCCAACTTTTGCTTCTGTTAAAGGCAGAGAAAGACAATCTTTTAGTACTTGTCCTTTTCTTCCATAAAGAAGAAATACCAACTGCTGAGTCTGAGAAACCTAAATCGTTATCACCTCTCACTGCAACACGAGAGTGTGGAAACACAAAGATGCCTTGCAAGACCTCAGACGCACCAGTCCCACAATCTAAGATAAAAAAAAATTTATGTGTGAGATATGCGGCCATATTCTTCGAGAATGTATGATTTTTTATATCTTACCATCATGTGGAAGGAAATGAGATAAGTGTAACAGGACAAGAAAACCACCGTCATTCAGTGGAATAGGAAGAGCCTGGGCAGGAAGGAGGAAGTGCAACACAGACGTCAAAATTCAACCATGCAAAATCACACAGTACCAAGAAAACAGCCAGCTGTTCTGCTTCACTTAAGATTGTTCTTTTGAAAGCATTAAACAATGTACTGATTAGCCTCGAACGCATGAGGTAATGATGGCAAGTTTAGGAGTCAGTGGAGAAAAAGAAGTAGTACCTTGAATAACCTTTAAACATCTGAAGGGTTTACCAGGTTTTAATCAGCACAAATTTTGGTAGAAGCTTTGTGACTTTTAGCTATTTTATGTTACGAATGAATAAATTTCAAAGTTTTTCAACGGTTGATAAACAGGGTTCACTCACCACATCCTTCTTTTTGATCTCTGCAAGCAGTGAAGCAATCGAGCTACTTTCTTTCACCTCAGAAGAAACTAACACACACAGACTGCAATAGAAGCCATCCAGAAATGCTAAAAGGCAGACACAGAAGACAGTTTCAGAGAACATATTCTTCTGAGGCATTAAAACCAGAATACTGAATATCTGTCATTTCAAAACACACCTTCACCGGTAAAAGAGGTTTCGAAAACAGCCTTTGGCAGCAGGTGCCTCAAATCAACCATAGAAATGGCTTTGTCAACTTTAATGACTGGTGGCCTGAAAACGAACAGAGTTAAAGGGACAAACTAATTGCAACATGGTGTGTATCGTGTTTGTGCTCATTCAGCTTACAGCTCTGACGGGATGAAAGCTCCTGATGTAGACCTCAGCCCAAAGTGGAAGGAGCGGCTGCCAACCTGAAGCTTCCCCCTCCAAGTCAAGTATGGACAAGCTGAAATAAAGACAAATATAGCAAAAGCCCCATTAGAATTCTGTATAATAAAGTTTGTTTTAGTTCACATCAGAATCTTCACATATGGAACATTTGGGCAATCACACGGTTAAAAATAGATAAGGAAACATATGATGCAAGGTAAGACTTTATGTTATCACCCTTCCAAAGGTAAGAACTTATAATTTGTTGAGATGGATGAGATTCGATTGGATCATTCTCTGACCAATTTAATCAAGCACCCAAAGTAGTCTAGTTTAAAAGCAAAGATGTGATGCTTTTCTACAACCATCAACTCTCAGCAACAAGCTTTACCTGGCTGAACTTCACACAGTTTTGGAGATCTTTTATTAGTGATAATACCTATCAGTGGATGTTTGTAGGACCTGCTCAGCTGCTCTTCCAAATGAGCAGAATCAAGCTGAAAATGTGGCAATGACAGACTGCAGGCCCCTGATTGGCTCAGGAATGACATCACTGGACCACCTGCAGCAGCGCCTCATTCACAAGCCAAGCAGAGGCAAGCCGTGTACGGCTGAGTGGGTACTGATGGAAAAGCCACATTAGTCTGTGTACTTTTTTCCTTGAAGCTTTTCCAGTCGTGGATGGTGAAATTCAGATGCCCATATCGGAAATAATGTTATTGTCAATTATACATTACTTACCTATATTTTTCACCTCACTGCAAATGAAAAATTGAGAAGCGGTGAATTGAAAGAATGTGAACATTTTCAGCATGTCTGAAAGTCAGGTGATTAGGAACACAATGAAGGTCCGGGATGGCACGCGTTGATGTGCGCTACCTTTTCTCCTTCTGTAATGTTACAGTTGTAGCTTTGGTATCTGTATATGAAAATGACACAATGGCCAGAGGACAGGCTGCACTGGGACACGGGGCTGTCTTATTGCTTCCATCGTCCAGGAGTTCATACATGTAATACTGCAAGACACAAAACAAAAGGCACTTCAGCGCACGTTCATTTTCCCCAACATGCACTCGTGCACGAGCTCTCCCCTCCTCAACTGAACGCAACCAGATAAATAGGTTGACATCAGTGCACACATTTACACTTTTAAGTTGGATTAATAATGCAACGTCCAAGTGAAATCAGCGCCCCCCCAATTCACTCAAAGGCCGCAATCATTCATCGCAATTCATCCCATACCTGAGTTCGCTCAAAGGCTAGAAAGGAGCTGGTTTGGGAGGACACTGAGCAAAGCTGTTCAGACACATGGCAGTCAAAGCCCACAGTGGGTTGAGTGAAGTTCTGTGTGTAGTTCTCCAGCACCTTTTTCACTTTACCCTGTTTGAAGCACAAGATTACATACGTTCAATTGTGACAGCGATGCAAATGTGCCACATGGACGATTCACCACTTGATCTTCAGTACCTGTGTCAGCCTGATGATGGCGATATATCCAGATCTCCCATTATACCATCGATTCAGATCCAGACAGTCAGAATACATTGAAATGTAAATACCTTTTTTACAAACACAGAAAAATTTTAATTAGTACATTCAACAAACCTCAACAAATGAGAATCATTAATTTTCAGATGGTTTGTCTTGCTTAATGCTTATTTGACGACATTTGCTTGTGAAATAAGGCCCAGTGTTGCTGCTTCCTGTTCGAAGCCTGCCTACAACTTCCAACTGATTACACAATGTTTTAGGCTGGGACAACTTGAACAACTTAATCATCATCATTAAGCCCTCAGACCTTTTGTTGATGAAGATCAGAACACCACCAAGTCTGTAACCTGAGCTGGCAATTAAAGTAAGTTTGACAGGTCTGACGAGTCCTTTGCCTCAGTTGCAATGCACAGAAATGCAAATCTCAACTTAAATAACATCTACGAAGTGTTGAATGAAAAAAAACAAAACAAATGAGATATGACCACTGCAATCACCACAGGAATTTCAAACAAGGACAGATTTCAAGTAAAACAAGAGATTTCCACCATGCTTTGCTGAAACACTGCTTTGCACTTGACATAGTAGCAGCTCCTCTTCCTGAGTACCACAGTCAGCGGTGTGGCAACCACTGCCTCACCGGAAAACAGCTTCAGAAAAACAACCTTGACCGAAGTTTATGCCCGATAACCTCGACAGTCAACACACCCTCGTGTCACGGCGCCACGTTTAGACTTTACAGGCAGGAACAGACAGAGCCTGAGTGCAGCCTAATGTTGCGTTCTCAGTCAGAAAAAAAAGTCTGTCTACACCCAACATATACACACCGAGCTGCTTATATAACTTACTTTCTGTTTCACCACAGAAATTCTTCCACTTTCATTTTTAATTGTTCATAGAGCTCCCAGCTGTGTGCTTTCACTTTCAAAGGCTGGAGAGCAGCAGGCACACAGCACTCACTGCTCCTCTGCTCGCTCTATAATTTGCATGGATACGAGGATTTTGCCCTGACACAACCATGGAGGTAAAGACTTCAGGTATATTACTTTTGATTAATAGCATAAGGATTGAGAGTGTGTGTGGTGTGCCCCTTTAAACCAAGTAACCACGGTGTACTAATCTGTGTAAACAAAGCTGCTGTGCACGTTCTAACTTGGACGTTTCTCTCCCTTGTGCTCGGTACTAACTCTGTTTTCACTACTTATTTTCACAATGTCAAACAAGAAAGGAAGTCATTATTCACCCTTCGTAGGATCTCCGAGAGTTGTGCATGTGCTGTTTCCTGTGAGCACACCGGTTTCTCCGAGTGCGTTTGCCTTGAAACACATAAAGAAAACGTGAGGAAGATCAGGAGATTGATCGAGCTTCGTGTTTTTTTGTCTGCCATCCATTTCTGTACCTTGTTGACATCGTCAAAGAGCAAGAAGCCATACGACTCCTTCAGATCCGCTTCTGTGTATCCTGCTTGTCTCCTGTTTGCTCGGAAGTTATTGTACTATTGCATAATAGGGGGAAAAGAAAGTTGGATCATGTTTTAGGTAGAAGTACTTGCCCTGAAGTGTCTCAATGTCTGTATTTTCATTTCTCGTTTCTATACTTAGCTTATTAATACTTTGCAAAGTAGTGTTTAATGTCGGGCTGTACATGTAAAACAAATAGTGGGAGTTCAGGAGCAAGACTTGGACTGACCTTTTCTTCCAGTGCGGGATTTTTCACTATGAAAGCTGAGCCGTAGCTGAAAAACTGCCTGGACTCTTCGTTCAAGTAGGCACCATGAAGTGGAGCCAAAACACAGTTTTCAAGGACGTCGGAGGAGTCTGGCACCGGAATAAGAAAACCTGAAAGTGGACAAGACGGCTCACATGAGCTCCGTGTATGAACCAGCCTGGAAAATTACAGCAAACTGCGTTTTGGATTTCAACCAGGAAGGGAAAAAAAA
>JAUESF010000080.1:3879535-3891743 GCA_032274765.1 Malacoctenus tetranemus
GCGAACTGTGTTTATGTGTCTAACCGATGGTCAAATGTGGGGGAAAAAGAAAAGAACAATAACTGTATAAAACCTCTGCAGGATAACCAACCACCAACACTTGGTGAGTCCAGCACAGCGGCCCAGTCTCTGTTCCATTGGCTCCTCCTCCTCCTCCTCCTCCTCTTCCTCCTCTTCCTCACTCTGCCTTCTTCTCTTTGGCGCCGTCTTGTCGCAGAGCCGCTCGCACGTTGCTCCACACCTCCGTGTACAGCAGGGTGCCCACGAAGACCACCGCCGTGCCCACCCAGTGCCAGGCAGTGAAGGGGTTTTGGAAGTAAATGATGGAGAAGATGAGGCTGAGGAACTTCCTGAGCGTCACCACCAGCGTGACGGTGAGCGAGGTGCACTCTGTGGTCAGGATGAACACGCCCCGGATGCACACGTACCTGAAGCAGCGGTGAAGGTCAACAACAACAAGCCCATAGAAAACTGCAGTAGGATCTACTGTATATATTAATATAGTTACTTTGAGTTATTTTTTGGCAGTCAGAATGATGGTACATAAAATCTTAGAGGCAGAAACACTTTGGCAGGATACTGTGTGACCACGTTGATCAGCAGGTAGAGCCACAAAATCGGCACGGTCACCTCAACAACTGGCACGACGACAGGAGCTACAAAGATTGAAAAATAATGAGGGTTTTTGTTGCTGTTGGAGAGAAAACACACGCAGGCTTTTCTGGACAGACGAGACTCACTGCTCTGACTGAAGTGGACGCCATGGTTGTAGATGTCTGTGCAGAGGAGCAGGAAGCCCGGCAGAGGCAGGCAGTGCTGCAGGGAGAGGAACAGAGATTTCAGTGACGCCGGAGGAGAGAACGCGTCCCTTCATGATGAAAGCTCAACTCAAGTTTGCTGCTGGGAGGCGGAGTGAACGCTCACGTTGTAGAAGAGAGCCTCTTTGGGGTGTTTTCCGTACTGCTTGTAAAGCGTCTCCTGGAAAATGCCCATCCTGGCCGACATCAGCAGGGCAAAGGTCAACATGGCGATGCCTGGACGGTTCATATGAAAAAGGGGGTTAAACAAGCTGTCAGTGGAGTGATTCATCTGTCATTGCTGTTGTTCCACTCACCTATGAGCCAGTGTAAGAACACATAGAAGCCCTGCTCCTCTGATCCCACACTATCCACGTTCTGCAGGAACAACGTTACAAACCAGCTGTGCATCATCGCAGGGCAAAGTTCAAATGACTCAACCACACAAGCACCATCAACAATGTAGAAAACAGGTTTCGTGCAGAGGACTCACCACTTGTTTGGCCGACATGATGGTGCAGATGAATATACCGAGTGAAACCAAAGCTATCGACAGATACTTGCTGGCTGAATACCTGCACGAGAGGCAAAGACCTGCGGTTATTCTGGATGCTTAAAAGCAGCAGAGGAGACTTGATGATCTGTGCTGTCAGAGGAGGAGATGTGCTACCTTTTCTTCAGGATGATGATTCCAAGAATCATGTTGGCGATGAGCGAACCCTGCAGACGGACACAGCACGGCCAGTCAAACACACAAGTCAGACCGAGATACAAAAACGGTGAGAACAGGAAGACTCACTGATCTGAAGATCATGTGTAGCGGCATGGCGATGTTAAAGTTGAGAGCGTAGTTGTTGATCACGCTGACAGTGAAGAACATGGTCACCATGATCACATAGTTCCTGTGGAAACAGCAGGCGAACAGTTTTGACTCATTGACAGCATAAACCTGCAGCAGGACGCTCAGTCGGCCTGTTTGTAGATCCTACCTGAGCGGGATTGTTGGTTTCTTTTGTCCAAATCTGGTTTCAAAGATGAACCCTTCCAACGCGATGAAGAGAAACTGAGCGAAGGTCACAATGTTGCCGCATCCTGGAAACTCTCTGCAGTTCAAATAAGCAGATAAGATATCAGTCAGACCGTGAATACCATAAATAATAAATATCGAGTCACAACATAACGAACTTCACTCAGCTTGTCCAGTTCTCTTACACCCAGTTTGTAACACAGCAGAAGTGCTGAGTCACTCTAGTGTATAGTCTGTTCTCAGCTCAACGTGGGGAAAAGCAGAAGCAGCTGATAGAACAGAGTACAGCTGCCGGAGGTCGAGACGAATACAAATTGAAACACAAGCTGCAGAAAGTTTGGTGGTTGAACTGAGAGCAGACTGAACACTACAGCGACCGATCCCTGAGGTGGCATCAGCAAATACCTCACACACTTTGTAATAAAATGATTGGAAATAAAAATTGAGGAGTGAATGTTAGTTGTTTACATCCATAAATGAATCATCTGCCCGATGAGACCCCTGAGAAATCTTATCTATTCAGAAGTGTCTGGTCCCCACAGCGACACAACAAATGGTGTCAACTGTTTGAAACGTGCTTATGAGCAACAATAGTTGTACTGCGTGAAGAAATGGGAGTAACCAGCAAAGTAAACACTGCACAGGATGAGGGAGCAAGTCCTGGAGCTTCTCTCTGTGAGGTGAGAGTGTTCACCACCTCAGTCCATGTGGCTGCACACAGGGAAGAACAAAGCAGCACCACAGCTAAACACGCAAACATCATCCCCACAGTGAAGTAGGGTGGAGGGAGCATCATGGCTCCCTGGGTGGCTTTGATGTTCTGGACCAACAAATCTTTATTACTCATATTGAATTTAGGGTCACAGATTAAACCTACAGCGAGTTAAAAGTTCCTCTCAACGCTAACACACTCAAACACACAGTCACAAGAAAGGAAGACCGAGTCCATGGTTAAAATAAGTGCATTTTACACCGTAACTGCTTCAAACTAAACTGAGAGGTTTCAGAGGAAAGACTCCGAACAAACAAAGGCAAATTTGTTGATTCACGTGAACACAACAAGAAAAACATGACAACACTTTCAGCAGCTGCTTCACGCCTCCGACAGGTAGCGCAGGTAAACACCGCGCTGTGTTTCCACAGCATGTGAGGTGAGGGCAGAGAGCCGCTCATTAGTTGGACACTGACCTCACCAGCAGCTCCAGAGACACCACATTGCTACAACATCCGAGAAACACCAGAATAATGGCGAAGCCGGCTCCCATGGTGACCTCAGGCCGAAATCCCTCCGTGGAAAACGTCAGTAGTGGTCGCAGGCTGCTGGAGGACTCATGTTCGCCGACGAGCGGTGCTTTGTGCTCTGCAGCGGCTTTTCTGCTTTTACTCAAACTCCGGCTTCACTTCAACACGTCTGAACCCGGGATTGCGCTCTTCCTCGAAGCAGGGGCTGATGGGAAATGTAGTTGATTTGGAAAATAAATAAATTCTGATGAGCAGCAGCGTGCCAAACATCACTACAACCGAAATACACTAATGTGTACATTTGGCGGGATTCAAAAAGTTATTACTATTAATGTTCTTTAAAGAAATAAAGTCTATCAGACTAACAGCGCATTACTGCGCAGTTTTGAAACGTGTACACGTTAATTCGTGCGTGCGCAGCTAGGCACAGATAATTTATTATGAAGAAGTGTCACTGTCGCTGTGTTTCTGTGCACCAGGACCTGCGCGACGATTAAATGGACTGTATTGAGATTAGTATGTCTAAACCCTCGTTCAAACTGATTTAGATGATGATTTAGAGCCAAGTTGCACCTAAACCTGGATGTCTGTCTGGTCTCCAGTCCTCGGGGTGTCTGAGGGGTGCGCTGTACCGTCAAACACAAGGAAATCAACTTTGGTGAAAGAACTTCAAGCTTTAGTTAAAATGCATGACAGAGGAAAAGCAACACAACACACAATTCACATTCCAATTTACCAACTCCTCTTGTTTGCTTCGTGAAAAATAAGTTTCATAATTTAAAAAAATTGTCAATTAAAAGAAACCACTGACATCTCAATTTTTGACAGTGAGTCAAAGTTAGGTTCAGTTTCGAAGCTGCACATCAAATAAAAGCATATTAGGCCTACTTAATATTATGACATAAATGTGACTCAATAATCGTGAACCAACATCAATCAATCACAACTGATGCAGGTCAGAATGATGACGTCAGATACAATTCTTATCATTAATAAAAATGCAAAACAATATAAATATTTCAAAATGGAAAGTATCCCATATATATGAGTTTAACATGTCATTTAAGAAACGGATGTGATTTTATGTAACGAACCTATCAAAATACATTCAATTTGATAGGTGAACCATCATTATATGTGACGATCTTTGACGGGAGTGCGTGAATACGTGGCTGCGTGTGACGTCTGCGTTACGTCGATACAAACCGCTAGCTTTGCATCCGCTGCTGCTGAAGCTGCCGCCGTGTATCAACAGTTTAGTTACCCCGCGGTGAGAAGCAGCGAGCCGGAGGGGCGAGCGAGTGTTCCTGTGGTTCGTGGGTCTGTCAGCGGCGGTCAGGATGATTTCTCTCACCGACTCACAGAGTAAGAGGCGCTTTGGGCTCTTTGCTCCGTTTCAGTGTGAAACCGGTTTAGCTCATCAATGTGCGAGGCTAACAAGCTCCAACACGATTGGCTCGGAGCGTCCGTTACGTCACGATGGAGTATTTACAGTGAAGGTTCATAAAATCTGTCACATTTACACTTACACGATGGTTACCTGTCAATAAGCTTGATCGACACTGAGATACGTTGATCTCACTCCAGTCTATCACCCTGTGTATCCTTTAAGTTGTGTTCATGTCGTGATTTGTCGCCACTGATGTGTAAATATTTACATGTTTATCTTGCTGCAGAGATCGGGATGGGGCTGACGGGCTTCGGCGTGTTCTTCCTGTTCTTCGGGATGATGCTGTTCTTTGATAAAGCCCTGTTAGCTATTGGAAATGTAAGTCCTTCTAAAGTCTGACTCTGGATCAGTGCCACATCACCACATGTGAGGTGTGAACTCTCGTGTCCTGCTCGCCTGCAGATCCTGTTCGTCTCGGGTCTGTCCTTCGTCATCGGCCTGGAGCGGACCTTCAGGTTTTTCTTCCAGAGACACAAAGCCAAGGCCACCAGCTTCTTCCTGGGGGGAGTGCTGGTGGTCCTGATCGGCTGGCCCATCGTCGGGGTCGTTCTGGAGATCTACGGTTTCTTCCTCCTCTTCAGGTCGGTTCAGTCACGCAGAAGGACAAGTCGCCGTTTGTTACGACGGACCCCCGAGTCAGTCTCACCTTTGTCTGGCTCTCTTCAACAGGGGATTCTTCCCAGTGGCGGTGGGATTCATCAGACGAGTACCTGTGCTGGGATCGTTGCTCAGCTTGCCTGGGATCAGTGCAGTAAGTGTCAACAAATCCATCCAAATTCAATGCAGAGCCTTTTTCTAAGGTTTGGGTCAATTCTTCAGTATCCAAGTAGCTGCAGACGTCTTTAGCTGTTCTACACCATCTGGTGGTACGAAGTGGTACCACAGGAGGGGGAGGACTAAAGATATTTACTTGCTTTACAACTTCTGTGATTTCCCTGCAGCATCATGACAGTTCAGCGTCACCAGGACAACATAGAAACAGCATCTGTCCACATCTGTTGTTCATGATACAGCTTTAATTGTCAGTTTTATTAAGCTGAGGCTGACGAGTTGGTGCCAAGTCAGGTTTCTACCTGTGAAACATGAGTTCCTCTCAGAGAACAGAGTCCCTGTTGTGCCGCTCGTGGCTTGGTGGGACTCCTCGCTCTGCAGGCTGTCAGAGTCCAGGATCACAGTGTGCTGTACAGGAACCCCTCCCCGTCACTGCTTTCTTAGGAAGGAGGTCGACTGTAGAACTGCTTGTGTAACAGCGTTGCTCCTCTTCTCTTTCAGCTTGTGGACAAAATCGGCGAAAGCAACACGATGGTATAACGAGGGGCCAATCATGTCACCAGGGACTCTCTCAGTATTTATCACAGCTCCTCATTGCGGCTGTTCATTCTGACCATTTCCACGACTGTGACTCCAAAGAGTTCTCAGCACAGCAGACAGAGATTGAACCTGTGGACATCACCGACCATTCCTCCGACAGAGCGAAAACACTTTTGTATCTGACCGCCTCTGGATGTTACTATGAACTTTTCTTTGTTTTTCCTGATTTACAATTTTAAAGGTTGGAGGCAGGTCACAGTTTTGTTTTGTACATTCCTGCTTGATATTTATGGACTGATAATGTGGGACCACTGGATGAACTCAGAGGGGAGCCGTGAGCCTTTGACAGCGTCCGTCTCTCCAGATCGTGTGCCTGAACGTCACTCAGAGCGATTTTTTTTATGTTCCTCTGTGAAGTGTTACTGGAGTTTTGTACTTTGAAAATATATCTTCAAAAAAATGAAGAAGTTGCGATGAATATAACAGAAATGTAAACTGTTGTGGAGTTGACTCAAAAAGATTGTCCAGGATGATGTTTTACTGTAACTTTTTAAAGTGCAAACTTAAAGTGTCTTTAATAAAAAAGTTTGCTTTACAGTTTTTTTGTTTAGTCGATTTGAAATGAAAGCAGAACACCACAAAATTCACACTTTACATGTATATAATACACTTCTTATACATTAACATTAGTGTGCATGTGTGTGTGTGTGTGTCACAGCTTCATTCATAGAACGTCTGCAGTGTCGTCACCACACGGTGACCCCGTGAAGCTGCCCGGCTGCTCATCACGAGCTCCAAACTTTGAACGCGTGTCGCGTGCGTGATGAATGTGCGGCGACAGCTTCAGCAGCAGCTGTCACTCTGTCAGCTGAAAGTTTAGGTGTGAGGTAATTAAGCTACCTGTCAGGCTCGTCACTCAGCCTCTGGAACGAGCCGCTTTGCTGCTTGTGTTTCTGGGAAGAATCGAGACGCGGTGCGAGAGGAGAACCGAGCACTGATCGAACATCACGACAAGCTGCAGGACAACACAACAGACACGGTAAGATCTTCCTGTTCTTCAGTCCTACTTATATGTAGGAATAGAAGTAGAAATAACTAATGGTAGCAACAGCAATCTTCTTTCTTTTTGCTCTATTATTGTCTTTTGCTGTTGAAAATGTCTCAACTTTTGAACATTTTATTAGACTCCTCTAATAACTAAAGGTTGTAAATTCACTTCTCAGAATCAAGCAATGCATTTCTGTTTGAGTCTTGACAAATCAAGTTACTTTTGATGATTCTTTCATTCTTGTACCTGGATATTGTCCAGTCATGACTGAACACGCTTCATCTTTTAGAGTGTATTTTCATCCTTTATCACTGCAGAGAACAAAGATGTCTCTGGTCATCCCCGTGCTGCTGCTGTCTGTGGTTTGTCAGTGCTGGACTGCTCCACAGGTGGGTGTAGGATGACTTTTTTTTTCCCATCAATAGACTGAATTGATCTGAAGTTTTTCTTAAACTTTCATTACAAAGTGACGTCCAACTGACTTGCTGCTGTTTTTCAGAGAAGAAACTGGACTCCACAGGCGATCTTATACCTGAAAGGAGCGCGTAAGAACACATTCGAATGTAAAGCAGTGTGAATCGGTTTAAAGCGGTCCAGCTGAGTTCATAGAGAATGTTGATGTTGATGTGTTGCAGAGGGACATCGCTCAGTGTTGGCTCGCACCACCAGGGAGGAGGAGGGCACCTTGGGCTTAGGTGTGTGAACTCTGTTTGTGTTACAGCTGTCGTCACATGTGATTCAGATGACTCAAATTTCTCACATCAGACTAACATGATAAAACCTGCATGTAGTCTCTGAGTTTTTACTTTTTAAAAAAAAAAACTGATATCGACTTTTTAAAGCATGCTATAAAAGTCTTTACTAAAAA
This sequence comes from Malacoctenus tetranemus, assembly GCA_032274765.1. Lineage (NCBI taxonomy): Eukaryota > Metazoa > Chordata > Actinopteri > Blenniiformes > Labrisomidae > Malacoctenus > Malacoctenus tetranemus. The sequence continues at coordinate 3,887,279 of JAUESF010000080.1, forward strand.
TAAAACAAACAAAAAGACCTTGAAGAATGAAGTTCAATAGCATGAGTTCAATAGCATTTTAACTGCATATTCGACCTCTTACTTGACTTTAAGCTGCAGTAGAGAACTAAAAAAACAACATATTTATTTATCAACGAGGGTCAACATGAAGCCGTCACTTCGTGACACCCGTGCGGAAGCCATTGTTTTCCATAAGACTGTGAAAGGACACATGATTTGAATGCAATTTGTCAAGCAAAGACGGCACAGTTTGCCATGCGTGCAGGTTTCTTGGCGTTCTCATTTGTCTGATGTCTCTGCAGCGTCTCTAAACCAGAGCGATGACGGACCGGGACCGTCTGGAGCTTCAGCTGCTCTCTGGAAGCTCCTGCAGCGAGTCGTGGAAGAAGGTAAAAGCCTGGAGCAGAGGATGTGTTTGTTGACTCCCTTTCAATGCAGCCTTTTATTTAATGTTTGCATCTGTCAGTTGTACCTCCTTTCTTTGTCCTGTTTCCTCCTCAGGTGGAAGAAGTCCTGACAGTCTCCCTGAATCTCAGGAGCAAAGTTGCCTCTGATGATTTGTCTGGAGCCACTCATTAACATGTCACGTGTAATATCAATAAAAATGCAAAAAATAAAATTCGCTTCACTTTACCTGACTGAGTTGTTTTTCGGGGGCTGATCTCTGTGAGGCTGCAGGTTTCAGACAGGGGATTTTCCCTCCGCCGGCTTTCGAGTGATTGAAAAAATGAAAAAAAATGAAGCAACAAATCCTGGAGGCAACGAGTACGTCACTCCCCCATTCACACCAGGCGGAGATTAACACCAGGCTAAACAGCGTTCATTCAGACATCATCACACTGTCTCCTCTCTGGGGGTCACTCAGAGAGTCGCGTCTGGGTCAAACGAAGGTGAGCGGCTGAGATTTAGAGGAGCTGACGTTTTAATCCCGCTCAGCAGCAGACAGAGAACACAGGACGTGTTTGCAGGAGAAGGATGCCAGGCTGGGGGAATTCTCCCCGTGACACTGAGTCTGCTGGGTGTTGGGAGGAGATCGTCACTGATTGGAGGTCATCTGGTTAGCACTCGAGTGAATAAACACATTTTATATGGAGCAGCATCCATCTGTCATCTATTTTCAGGCTTCACTCAGGCATTAAAGCAGGAACTTCTCACACTGTGGACACAGAGCTCTTTACTACAACTTTTACAGCAATAAAAATAGAGGAATAAACAGCCTCACAAATCAGTGTAAAACTATCATCTGCAGAGTAAAGTAAGGTGGAGGCAACATCATGACTTGTGGCTGCGCTGTTGCCTCAGAACCTGGATCAGCTTCTGCTTTACAAGCTTCAGGGAGTGGCGATCACGTTAGTGAACAATGGCTGAAAGATGCAACTCTCTCCTGATTGTTTATCAGTTCATCACAGGACAAACAAAGAAAGATACACAGTGGATACTCTCAAATTCAGCCTCTGAACGCAGCAAAAAGAGAGTTAAAGGAGTATAGACAGAGAACCTCCAGGTGGTTTTCATCGAGGCCTTTTTATTGAAACTTTCAGCGCATTTCCTTCGTCTGCTGCTCATCTTCCCGCCTCCCAGCGGGTCTCTACAGGAACACCGTTTACTACATTTTCTGGCCTGTGAGTAAGTGGGACCACGGACGTCTTACTGAAGCAAAAACAACCTTCTTCTGTTACACATTAAAGCAACATGAGTGACGCATGCTCCCACAATGCAACACAGCTGAAGGTGAATGAGTCGGAGCGCCGCACAGGGCGGAGATCGTGGCTCCAGTGAGCAGACAGTGGAGGAACTGACAGCTACAGCTAAGTCAGACGGGAGCACGTCCCGAACACCAGTGGCTCTACAGGGGGGCGGTGGGCTGGCGGTGCAGCAGGTGCAGCGCTTTGGGGTTTTCTGACAGCAGAGTGAGACGATTGGACGAGATGAGCGGGTCATGAAGAACGCGGTTTCACCGCCCCCTGCTGGGCACTTAGATGTCCTGCAGGTCCTTCTGGATGTCCCACAGCGTGCTGGCGCTGGCCTGCAGCTGGGCCACCTCGTCGTCCGTCAGCGTCATGTTGACCACGCTGGACACGCCCCCGTTGTTCAGCACGCAGGGCAGACTGAGGTAGACCTCCTCGCTGATCCCGTACATGCCCTGTGGAGGCGGAGCAACGTTATGTCTAGGTGGTGAGAAATGAACGCTGCAGAGGATGACCATGCTCATGGTTTACCTTCACCATGGTGGAGACGGGATGGATCCTGTTCATGTTCCTCATGATGCTCTCGGTCAGGTCGGCCACACTCAGACCGATGGCCCAGTTCGTGTAGCCCTTCAGTTTGATGACATCATAGGCACTGAGGGACAAAGTAGCGAGACCGAACGTCTGACTGGAGCGTGCATTTGGTGCCATCGGACCAAAGAGGTCACTCCAATGATTAAAAGGGATCATGACCCGCAGTCAGTGAGGGTGGCGTCTCACTGACCTGTCCACCACCAGCCGGTGCGTCTCCTTCCAGTTCTCGCTGTCGCTCTCTGTGCCGATCTCGGGGTTTAAAGTCTGCAGGTTGACTCCGGCCACGTTTGTTCCGCTCCACACCGGCACTAAACACGCGTTTCAAACCATCAGCCAGCATTCACACAGCAGCCACAACAAGCACTCACGGTCTGCAGGGTCATCTGTCAGCATCATGCTGACATCCTGTGTGTGTCCAGAGTCACCAGGAACCATTTCAGTGAGTTCAGGGTGAAATGTCAGAGGTCCTCACCGCTGGTGTCTCCGTGCTCTCCCAGGATCCATCCGTTGAAGCTGCTGGCGTGGATCCCCAGCTTGTCGGCCATCAGGAAACGGAACCGGGCCGAGTCCAAGTTGGTGCCGCTGCCGATGACGCGGTGCTTCGGGAGGCCACTGAGCTTCCAGGTCACGTAGGTCAACACGTCAACTGTTTGAAGAGAGAGAGACACAAAGGGATCAATCCAGCATGTGTGTTACCAGCTGAGAGAAGGAAAGAAACACGGGGATGGACGCACCTGGGTTGGAAACGACAATGATGGTGCATTCAGGGCTGTATCGGACGATCTGGGGGACGATGTGTTTGAAGATGTTGACGTTTCTTTGGACGAGGTTCAGTCGGCTCTCGCCCTCCTGCTGACGGACTCCAGCTGTCACCACCACGATGCGGGAGTTGGCTGTAACCGAGTAGTCTGAGCGAGGAAAGAGAGAAGTGAATTGGTTATGATTGTAGAATGTAAACGCTGCATCTGTGAAAACTGTAACTGAAGTCAGAACGTTGGGTGTTTGGGCTTGTTTGGGGTCAGCTTGCCTTTGTCTGCGACTATTTTGGGGGTCTTGAGGAAGAGGCTGCCGTGCTGCAGGTCCATCATCTCCCCCTTCAGCTTGTCCTCCATCACGTCCACCAGGGCCAACTCATCGGCCAGCTCCTGCACACATCAGTGTGGTCAGGACCACTCAGTCAAGCGTTTGGCAAACGAGTGTCTAAATGTAGTGGCAATATATTATTTTCACCTCTGTAAGTTCATTATGAATGTAAAAAGAAAACAGCTTGTTATGCACAACGACACTTTCATGAGTTTTTTGAACCAGTCACTCCTGTTTGGACCAACCATGACAAAGAGCACATACATGACTAATCATTACTAGAACATGACGTTTGGGCGAGGGACCACATGAAAGCGGTGATGTCCATGAACTCCACTGATCTTGAACCAGGGGTGGTTGCACTCACTGACCCCCGGAGCTCGGCCATCGGCACACTTGCTCCAGCAAACATTAAGATTCAGTTGACGGTGATTTTCATTTTCGGAGTCAGTTAATGAGTTAAACTTTTACTTTCTGTCCTAACAAGCAGCACAACATGATTTGATTTCTGGATGAATAACAAACGCAAGGTCAAACAACTCTATTAGCAAGTGTTGTAAGAATTTTGTTCCTTGTCCCTGAGACTCACGTTACCACAAGGACAGTGAAGGGGGATAACATCCAGATCAGACACCAACAGATCAGTAATCTGGTGTCAGTCTGGGAGGATCCCAGGTATTACCCTGCGTGGTGACACCAGCAGGCCAGAAGGTAATCTGAGTGGAGGGAGACACAGAGAGTGAGAGGCGCTGGGACTCTTACCCTGAGCAGGATACTGATAGCACAGGCCATGCCGACCTGGCCCACACCGACCACTGTCACTTTGTTCCTGGGGGGCTCGGGGGGCCCACTGAACAGAGGGGTGATCAGCCTCTGCAGAACTGAAGCCATTTTTAATGCTAAAGAGAGGAAAAAACAAGGAGGGAGTGGGAGAGGAGATAAGTATTCCAAGTTAGTCAAACAGAAGAAGGCTGTCCTGTGCCCTTGCGTGTTCCAACTTCATAAATACTGCATGAAGTGAGAGTGCGGGGGGGGGGGGGGGGGGCCGCCGAATACCCCGCAACACTGTTCCAACTGTTGCCGCACAAGTGAAAACACGC
>JAUESF010000080.1:3894455-3909043 GCA_032274765.1 Malacoctenus tetranemus
TATTTGTGATTTGTGATGGAGAAAATAAGCTATTGACTCCAGAAATAATCGGTATAAACACACCAGTCAGGCTGCAGTTTGGTGTGAATGTTGTCAGTGTTGTCTGTCATGAAACCACTGTAAAACAGCACAACCTTTTTGTTTCCCGTAAATGTTACATTGTTGGGGATTTGCCTCTTGATGCTAAGGTCTCCATGGCGACAGACCTCCGGGTTAATCCGTCGTGGTGTCCTTAAATGACCTCCCTCCATGTCCCACACTGGAGCTGCAGGTCGCTGCTTCCTCTCTGAGACGTTAAGACATAAAAGTGTCGTTTCGAAACATCTGGGGTGCAGCAGTGCTGCTGGCACCGTCATTTCCTGCTTTCACTCACCGAGCAGAGGTGTGTCTATGCTCCGCTGCAGCAGAGTGTCTGAGGGGGCGGAAGCCCCCACGGAAGCTGCGACCGAGCTTCACTCTAACCCGCTCAAACTGTCACGCTGGTGATTCATTTGAAATCAGGCGGGCACAAGCTGCAACAGCAACGAAAAACGTCAAGAGTACGCATCGCTGATAACCTTCACAAGGGGCTGAGAGCCCCTGCAAAAGAGCAGAGCTAGCAAAACGCTAGTTTCGATGGCCGACGTTGGCACGTTTAAAATATTCAGCTTCACATCTCCCGCTCACTTTCTCCACGAATTCAAACCGCTGCAGAGCGGGACGGTATGCAAGACCCGCCCACCTGAACCGTCACGGTTAAAATGCTCAGCGTACCCTGACCGTGATAAGTAGTTCAGCGCCAGTTTTTAGACGATAGTATTGACATATTTCTCGCTGTAGTTTTTTTCCCCAGAAACTATAAATCTGTTGGAGATCAGATCAAATCAGATGTGGAACAGACATTGGACAACTGAGGAAAGCCTTATGACGGACCATGACTTTGACAAATGTTTTCAAGTAATTGTCAAAGTAGAAATATAGTCCAGCACTATCATCAGATAATCTTTGAAATTTGAATCTTTAGAATATACATCCATGTACGTTTAGTAAACACTCAATTCTTTTGTTGCAATGGAGTAGAGATGCGACCCCTTCGTAGCGTAATTCGATTTAAATAGCTTTGATGGCAAATAAAAGCAGAACTGTAGGTTTGATTAAACTAATGGAAGAGCTGTTGTCCTGGAAAAGAGAAGCCAGAGAAGTATTGGGTTATTTAAAGGATTCACAAACTGCAGCATCAACATAAGGTGTAATAACCAGGTTTATTTTATGATACACTGCCTACATTATCATAAATAAACAGATTAAAAATCCTTACCCACATAACCCCTGTCATTTCTGTCCATTGTGGGAGAGCTGCCTGATGATAAATCACTTGTGTTAAGTTAGCAAGGTTCAGATTAAGATACAGTATTACTTGCATGTATTACATATTGCTTCAAAAGGTTACCTTAAAATGTGCTATAAAAAAGTTGAAGACGCCACTTTAGAAAAATATGAAAATAGAAAGAAACCCCCCAGGAAACCTCCCACCTCTAACACCACCCTGGAGAACACATCCCAGCTCCCAGTGGGTGAACGACCCAATTCAGTGTGAACTACAGTGTCTTTAATAGTGGTAGTTTTGCAGAGGCAAAAGTGTGACAATAGTAATCAGTAAGACTGTGCCAGTAGATTTAACTTCTCTCCGTGCGACTTCTTTGCAGGTCTGCCATGTCTGGACACATGCAGCCAGTGAGGTGGGCTATGTGGGTGCACAGTAACAGCCAGTCCTGTTTGTAATGCAGGACCGAAGGATCTGAAATCTTACAAAATCAGGAAGGAAAAAAAAAAAAAGCACAACAAAGCTCTAAAATCCAACGCATGTAAACTCAAACGGAAATACTGGATGAAAGAAAAAAAAAAAAGGAGAAGAGAATTCAATGATTAGATGTGATTTAAGCTGTTTAAAGTCAAACAAATGGCAGCAAATACTAAAAAGCTTTCAGTCAGCTGTTAAAATAATGAAGGTGTTGATACAAGTCTGATGCAGTCTTTTTTTTTATAGCTTAATTCACCGACAGTTAAATCATAATAACAACACGAAGTGCCCAGAATAAGATGATCCATGATCGTGGAGGCTTCATGTGAGGGTGTGTGAATTTAGATAAAAAAACAAAACAAAACGAGGGAAAACTTTTGTTTGAGCTGAGCTTCTCTCCCTCATGCAGTGACGTGTCTCCTCCCAGAACAGACCACACTAAAAAAAATTCAAAATGAATTATCCTGAGCACCATAGAAAATATGTATCACTCGTCCTAAATCTATAGCTACAGAGCAAATTTTGAAAACCAAACGTGAACACAAATAGAAACGTTCTAGTAAAAGTAGAAGCGCTGATTTGTGTTGGAAAAAATAAAAACGGGAGGGCACTAAGTGCTAACAGTGTCCAGGCACTTCACCATCAGAAAAACACCTGGCACAGAGCATCAGAAAAACTACAGTATAACCTTCAAAAACTACAACCATGCACGAACAGACTGGCCTCTCCATTCTGCACTCCATTCTACATATAAGGGTTAAATACACACAAAGACACAAACAGTTCACAGATTTTAAATCAACATTGAATGAAGTCTCTTCTGACTGCCACGGAACAGTGTTATCCAGAAGCTACTGTTTGAGGAGGTCTCCCTCTTGTGAGAGGAAAACAGGAGTCCAAAAAGGGACAGTTCGTTTGAATCAAATCCGTCTTTGTCCGAACACTCAAGGAGGGAGAATGAGGGGGGTGAGCTGAGTTTGCTGATAGATTTGTGGTGTGCTGTGGCAGGCGGTGAGAGGTGGTGTGGCTGAGGGACTGCTTTGGGTCTCTACTTCCCAGTGCTCTCTGAGGCACCTCCGCTGATGCCCAGGTAGGTGGCTGCTTGGTCCACAGCACCTTGGAGCGGGACGACCACCCCATCGAGGAGGCCTTTGAGGGTGTCAACCTGACTGGAATCCAGGTTCTGGTAGGTGTAGAACAAAGAGCCACCAACCACCACGAGCAGGAGAAGCTTGAGCAGCAGCGACAGGAGGCCCCGTCGGGCTGGTGCTTTGCTCGAGGAGACGGCGCCGCCCGGTCGGGAGAGCGATTCCGAGTAGGAGCGGCTCTCAGTGTGAACGCTGTGCTGCACCCGCGACTCGTCCAGCCAGTACTCACTCGGTTTGACTGGTCGGCCAGCTGCCCCTCTGATTGGACGTCTGCAGGTTGCGCTGCTCCGCGAGAGACAAAAACATTGAGGTTAAATTCATAACTAACCCTGACCCAAACTCAACGGTCAAGTTGCAATTTTTTACACAGTGAAAAACTAAACTCTGTCTCCTGAATACAAAGATATCTGTGGACACAAACACACAATTAAATTTAATAGAAGGCTTGCTAACTTTTTTCTACTTGAAAAAAATTGTGACCTTGACATTTCTTTATATTTTAAATGCCAAATATGCACTGAAATTGTCTGAGAAGCTAATATGTCACGTTTCACATTGACAATTGGAGTTCATATTCCGCTTTAGAGAAACAAAATGTTGGGATGTTGCTCCAGGATTTGAACACAAGGAAAAATAATCAGCACAAGAACCCTGATCAGCTGTTACCTGATGCCTGTCGGTGTGCTTATCTCATTGGCAAGGATGTCTTCCACAACGCTCTCGGCAGCCTTTTTTGGGGTCTCCTCAGTAATAATCTCCTCCACCACCTGCCAGTGTAACATAAATCATGTTAGAGTAGCCCAAATTTCCAGTCACAAGAATAAACATTAGATGAGACCAACTCACTTTAGTTTGTCGTCTGCTGCTGGTTCTGACAGTGACAGGAGTGGTTTTTCCTCTGCTCCTCACTGGCTTCTCAACCACAGGAACAGGCTCTGACTCAGGGGCAACAATCTCCTCTGAAAAACACACACAAAATCTTTTCACATTTTCGAAACTCATACATCAAACAACAAGTGTGATTAAAGCCCTATATTGTTAAAAAAGATGGATAACATTTGAATATTTCTCTTCTGCTCACCATCCTCTTTGTCACTGTACTGGTCAGAGTTTGTGTTGCCATTCTGGTTGCTGTCTGCCTTGGGAAGAGTTGTCACTTCTGTAGGAGCTTCAGGCTCAGCTGCAGGCTGGTCCAACAGCTTCTGCAGCTTCTTCTCGTACACTTTACGAGTGGAGGCTGATTGAACGAAGACAGAGGGAGGAAAAAGCGCAACCATGGGACATGCAGCATTTTCACTCAACAAAAACAGTACAATGTTTACATTACATTATAGAATCATGGAGACTTTGGGTGGTACTTTCAAAAATGATTTTTTAAGGAACTCTCCAAGCTGAGAAAAATGCTGTCAATTGCTGATCTGCATATGTTAATTAATGCTTTTTTAAAATCTTCTCAACTTTATTATTGTAGCTCTGTTTATTTGTTTTAGACTCAACACGCCTCTTAGTATGTCACAGACCTCTTGACCTTTTTTTTTTTTACTATACTTTTCTTTTTCTAAAACACTTGCTACATTTTGTGACCTTATCTGTGAAAAGTACGAAATGAATAAACGTTTCTCACATACTATTGAATGAGGGGCCTCAGGTTTACTTGAGGTCAACTGAGGGCACCTCGAAGCCTGAACAGGCATACGTGTACAAGTTGCAAAATGCTCCGCGAGTTTACACGGAGGAGTGACAGATGCATCCGTGAACTCACCAACAATGGGCCCTGAGTCCACACCATGCTTCGCCAGCTGTTGTTTTAAATCTTCATCAGTCAGATCCGTCACCTCCACCTCCTCTGTGCGAGGCTTGTCTGACTTTTTGGTAGCTTTCTGTGCAACATCAAAAAAGAAGCATTCGTGAGTGCAAATTAAGGCATGTGGCAACTACTTTCATCAAAACACAGAGGAGCCCCCGCACAATGAAGCAAAAGGCGCTGCAAACAAAAACTTACTCTTCCGGAGCGACTCTTGTTGGACACGACAGGTGCAGGCAGCTCTTCGTCGCTCGAGAAGGTGTCTGTGGGTGGACTCTTCTTGTTGTTCAACACGGTTAAGTTTTTCAAATACAGCTGCACGTACACTTCTTTCTTATGCTCTCCGCTGGGAAGTGGCACATTGTTCGCAGTGAGCTCATTCTTCAGCTTATCTTTCGTGAGAACCGACGGGTCTTCGAGGAATTCTGCCATGCTGACTTGTTTATTTTCGCTGGAGGTGAGCTTCCCGTGCCTCTCTCCGTCCCGTTAGTTCGTACGCTGAGCCGCCGCTCACAACACCGGGAACGTGACCAAAAAGCGCTGTTGTCAAACAGAAGTGGCGCCTACCCGCTGCCAACTAAGCTAGCAGCACACAAGCGGGGAATCTAAATAAATGTCCACTCCTGCCTATTAGCCGCGCGGTAAAAATACTCCCAGCTAGCTCGGAATTTTCGAAAACAGATACAAGCGCTTGCTGGGGACGATGGTGGCGAAAAACGGGAATTAGTCAGCTGTAAATTGACAAAATTAGCTTAGCTTCCAACCGGTCCGCTTGTCTCGGTCTGTCCGCCGTCGCAACAAGGCCAAGGAAGGAGCAGCTCCGCTATTGGATGCGCGGAGGCAGTAAGCTCGCCTCTGATTGGCCGGCTAAGATTGGAACAGCGGCAGGCCGCCGCCACAAAGAAAGCACAGGCTGTGTTTTAGATAACGGCTCTACACAGGAGCTGCCAACGATATGTGCACCGAGGCATCCATGTTCTGACCACATTCACTTTATCATGTTGTGGTGCAAATAAAAATGGGGTTGTATCTCAAGTTTCAGTCGCGTTAAGCGGTTTTGGAAACAAAACGACGTGATACCATTGATCGGTTTCTGTCGTGTATGCCGTAGCTGGTTTAACGATGTGTAAATCTACGCGGCCAATGGCGACTGTAGTTATTGAAAGTTACTACAAGGTATTTTTGCGTTTTTAAATTACATAACGGAGCACCGGGCGGTGAAGGTTAAAACCTCTTCCCAAACAGAAGAGGGCAGCATAACCCACATAATCCTACCACATGGGTTTGGTTTACCCAAGATTTAAGGTTTTACTGAGTCTAAAGGGCAAACAAACAAGCCGGATTAACACTTCAGAAAGCAGCACAGTAGCTACATAAACCACATTCACTTCCTGCAGGCACTTTTCTGTACTTTTGAGTTCCAAAATTTCCCCATACCAATACAACTAACAACAAGTTTCTTCTAATTTCAGTCATCATTTACCTAGCGCAAATCAGCTCACATTTGTTGAAGGTGGGATGGACCCTGAACAGGACACCAGTCTATCAAAGAGACACTCAATCACCTGTTCACACACATGGGCAATTTAGAGTCACCAACTGATCTCATATGCATGTTTTTGAACTGTGGGAAGTAAGTGACAGAGAATGTTGCAAGCTCAAACAAGATGTCCCAAAAAGTTATTTAGGCAAGAACTGATTATTTGAAACAATATTTCAGCAATCCGTCGTATTAGTTAATTTATGATTTTTTCCTTTGTACCAATACTTTATGTTTCATTTGTTATTACCGTTTGTCATAATGTCCACCTTGAGTCAACTCAGTAGCGTTTGTTTTCAAACATAGATCAGATGAGAACTCATCCAAACAGCAGAGCTGCAGCCAGTGATAAGTCGCTGGCTCGAGACCCAAAGTGCTCCTTAATTCTTGCTTTTCAAACATTATGACTTGCTGAAGAATCAGTGTAAGAAAATGATTGACAGATTGATCCTCAAGCTCCTGTCAGTTTGTGTGTGTGCGGCTGTGCCCCCTACTGTGGGACGGAGGTTTGAGGTGCCACCTTGTGGCTGCCCACCTGTCCTTCAGACCTGCCTCTCTGGGGCTTTTCTGGGATGCTGCTACAGAAACCAAGCAACTGATCCCCACCTCAGCCCCTGACCACACTAAAATACGGCACTTCAAGTGGAGTTCAGCTTTTCCATAGCGGATTTGCCAATGGAGTGTAAGCGTAAAAAATGTTGAGCCCTTGAGAAACACCTCTTAAGCTTTCTTTGTATGTAATTTATACAGAAAATAAGGCTCAGGCCAAGAATCATAGAGAGTGCCTCTTTAAGCATAACAGTCATGGCCTCTGAAAAATGATCAAAGCCTGCTCTTTAATCGTCAACATTCTCATTTTCAGTTCATTTTGAATGGAACAGCTCCGTCTGATGTCAGCCAGTCAATAAATTTGGAGAAGTTTATCGACAGGTAGTTAAATTAATGTGGAGAGCACGTGAAATTACTGACTGGGGGGAGACAACAGGTAACTTCAATCAAAATTAGCATCCTGTGTGCCGTTGATTTCAGCACTGACAATTGAATAATTAATGGTATGTTGTGTTGAGAAACATCAGCACATGTCGAGTGGATTCAAACTCTGACATCCACTTTCGAAGAGAGAATTTCTGAACTTTCAGAGGGAAGTTAAACTCAGACTCCTCAGTGGAGTTGATCTTGGATTTTTAGCCAGTTCTAAATCCCAACTGAGCCAACCGCAGAAGTACCTTAGGAAAAGTCAGCCGTTACCACCCAGAGAACGTCTGATCCAATTGCACTGACACAACAAAGCTCATACTTGTGAAATTAATCGATGCATCACAATTTCAGCACACTGTATGATAACATCGCTCTCACCTGACGGGCCTCCAGCTGCTGCTTGGTTCAAATTTACATTACAGGAAGAAGAATAACTCTCGCCAGTGTGTCCACTTTCTTTTGTTGGAGATTTGAGACACATCACACTTTCAAAAACACAATCAGAGGATTCTTGAGTGCCACACACAGCTAAAATTTATAAAAAAAAAAAAAAAAAAAGCCAGTTTTCCTGCACTAATCTATCACAACAATCTCTAATCCTCTAAGGATGTTATTGCTCACTGCCAAACTAATTAAGATCAAGTCCTGGGCAGTTTCCTGTGCAAAAAGGAGGTAGGATGTGGGCAGCAGGAGCAGTGCTGTTCACCGGAGTTGAGATTTGTGTGTCCTGGCCTGGCGACAGCCATCTAGTAATGCTCACACAGTATATTTTCATCTGTTGACAATCCAAACTCTACTTAAAGGACACACACTTAGCTGTAGACATTTCTGTCAGGAGGAAAAATGAGACTGCCTCTCTGGCCCTTGTCGATGCCCATTTGGCCTCCAGCCTGTTTGTATCATAAGCACTCCTCCATGTATTTGCAATACTATTATGATTCGGGCTTTTCCCGTTTTGTTTGGCCATCCGACGCAGACACACACTTGCTCGTGTCCTCGCTGAACTTAAGACTAACATTACTGTGTGTGAACTCTCATGTCGTGGATGAAGAATTTCTATTGAGTCCACACAAATGAAGCCGCGAGGTGCGTCATGCTGGACGATCTGGTGGAAAGCTTACTGTCGCACGTCCAACTCCTTGAAGTGTGAGCCATTGACATGCAATGATCGATGCAATCATTTATGAGTTGGAGGCACTGAGAGAGCCTGTGAGCAGCAGCCGTGCAGACGGATGGCCCAGACAATAAAGCTTTGATCAATGACGTGACCTAGGTCATCCTCAGCCTATAGGTAGATAAAGCTGTAAGAGCGTTTTATGATACAGTGGAAAAATGAACAGGTAATTAATGTGGCGCGAAAACTGTCAACAAACTAATTGGATTGTGTTCAATCTGCAGTGAGACAAACACAAGAGCTCTTTCCTTTTCCAATATTATTGTTTGTTTTTTTCATCTTTATCAGTGAAAGTAAATATGTTGATGGCCAAGACCTTATGAGCTAATTTCATTCCCAGACTTTTAACACTGGAGGGAAATTCTTTCAGCAGACCAACATGGACACGACACCTCTGTTATTAGGGCGATCACTCCTATTTATGAGATTGTGCGGGAGCCATATTCGGCTCCGTTCATGGTTCACGGCCAGGTAGGCCTTCCCTAACGCGTCTGACACGGCTGAACCGAGCGGCCGGTGGCTCGCGACTAAAAAGAGAGAAGGGCAACCTCACGCAGGTGACTGCCAGACTCTTGAGTTAACAGGAAAGAAATATTTCCGTGCTTAACTTGGCCGCAGTTTTCAACAGACCTGCCTCTGCTTAGTTTTTCTGTTCGCATGGCTGAAGACTGGTACCACACCAGTAAAGGAAGAGCCAAAGTCTTCTCAAAAGACTCCTGTGATGTGTTGCTTGTGACACCGCCATGCCCCTAAACTGTTTCCTCTCTCTGGCGGATGCCTGGGCTCTGAGCTCACGGGCCCCTCGCCGGAGCGAGGAGTCACCGTTTGGGAGCGTCAGCACTAAAGTGGGCCTAATGAATGAGAAGTAGACAATCAACAGAGGCACCACAGCGCCCGTGGGCGCAAGTGCCAGAGGAGAGCAAGCGCCAACCTCTCAGTGCATTCAGCATTTTATTGCAATCGTTGGCAGGACTCAAGCTCAATTTTCAATTAAGTACCGAAAAAGGAAAGTGAGTGGATTTTATCAAAGCTGACAACAAGGGCCCTCTTTGGGGACCTCTGTGTGAGGTGCTTCCATGGGCTGACACGACTGTGCTTGTAATTTCCTTACTCGTCTATTCGAGGGCTTTCTTGTGTCGAGTTATTTTAAGTAATGGCTCTCAGCTATGGGCCCAACGCGGCCAAGACAAACCTGGTACTTCAGTTCTTATCGGTGCGATCTGGAAAACCGAGACTTTAAGCTCCTCGCTGGCTGAAGGAGCTGCTCGTCAGCGGGCCCCAACTATTTGGTCGGGGGGAAGGGGGACGGGGGGACGACGAGGTGTCACGGTGGGGGAAAAAGCACTTGTCGTCATGTTTACTGTTCTACCGGGAGGTAGTCCTGACGGTTCATAGTTCTGGGTAGCGCGAGCGGCGGGGGCCTATCGATGCTCCGGAGCCTCACAGCGTGGCTCATCCGTGCCAGCGGTGAACGGCAGATGTGCCAAAGTCTGCAGGGTTTGGCTCTTTTCTCACCCCCTGGCGTCCAACACCGATGTATCCAGCTGAGGTACAATAATTTGACACCTCTTAAGCAGCTGGACCCTTTAGCGTGACAACCGCGGCTTTGTTTTATATTCCTGCGTATTTTGAACGCAATAAAAAATTACAGTCAGCAACATCTAAACTGTGTTTTTATCCATGTTGGACGTGTGCCCCTCCCCACCCCCTTCAATCTCCTTTATCCCTCCCTTTCCTATGTGGGATTTAACGTACACTTTGTGGTAACCTTGCGAAGTTATCAGTTTTTTCTAGGTCCTTTCACACTGAATAAAGGCTTGTTTCTCTGCGCCTGCTTGTTAAGACTTCAAGGACAGCTCCCTCCATCTGGTATTAAGTATTCCTGGTGCCAGTGTCGGGTTAACTGACACTCCCGCACTTAAACTAATGGCAGCGAACAGTCATCTCCCATGAGGTGCTCACCTTGGAAAAAATCACCCAGCTCCCTCATCCCCAATCATAGTGGTGCTCTCGCCACCCACTGAATGAGACCGTGGGCATGAAAAGGGGGATTGTTTCACTGTTCGGGCTTACAGGAGGGCAAATGAAAACATGTAATACGCATGTCCTGTCTTGGATTTGCTCTCCTCCCGAGTTCAATGAGACGTTGAGAAGTGGGAAGAGGAGAGAGGCATGCAAACAGAAAAAAGGGCCGCGTCAGCAAATCATCATTAATAAAACATCTTCATTAGGATGGAAGGCGTGCGATCCGGACTTGTTGAGGAAATGAGCCAGAAAGTCGTGTTTTGTTCCACAGTGGTGAATAAATACATGTGCAGTATGCTGTATAAACAAGATGCGTTTAATGTTTTTAGCGATTTAAAGAGTAAAGTAGTGATTGTGATTTAGGTATTATTGCGCAAATAATATATGATTGTATTTACAAGTAAGATGCACAAGAGACAAACAAATGTTGATTGGAGGCTTGCAAACAAGGTAGTTTAATTTGTTCCCCAAATTAAGCAAATTAAACAATTACTGTGCCTTTATTTTACATTAGCTTCATCGTAGGAGGTCCGTAGAATGGGACCTCTTGTCAGTAATCACGACTCTACAGTATGTTTGTCATTATGTTTGGCTTAACACAGCTCAGTGGTCATGTTTCATGTTAAGAAGGAAGTTAAAAAAAAAGGTGCTTAATTTTAAATTACACCCTGGTCCGCAATTAGTTGCACTGGCCAAAGTGTTCACACGTGTTCAGGCACCGGGTCTTATCACCTTACTTTCATACCCAACTTTCGATGTCTCAGTCTGGGTTCCCCCGTCGTCTGGTTCCATTTGACTGCTTTTGGAGACTTTTTTTTTCCATTCGGAGTGAGTCGCGACATAAATATGTTGTGCAGGTGAGTCAAGGGCAAAGAGAAGCACCTCTCAGACCACAGGAGAGCAGCATCACCGCCCGTCCTCCTCTGAACCCCCTGCTCAATGGAAACCTAAACAGCTTTTTAAGAATGAAGACGTTTTTACAGTTTGTTGCTAAATATAGTCGGGCCCTGTGGGAGGTGGCAGGTTCCACAGCCACTTTCAACAAAGATGAGCCCCAGGTCCTGCCCAGGGCCCGGCGGGTGGCGGCTGCCGGTGGTCCGCCTTTCTCTTATGCACCGGCTCTTAAGTAAACACTGCAATCCTGCGGTCAGCTCCAGCATGGCAACCAGCGAAAGGACTCACTGTGCTGTTGCACACAGCTATGGTGTGTTGTCTCCTCTGGCTGACTCGGACCTAGCCCCTCCTCGTCACAGGGGCCTGGGCAGGGGTCGAGGGCCAGCGACAGACCTTGATGTGTGATTCCAGGAGCCTGCTGGGAATTCCTGGTGGGGGCAGTGTTGGACTTCACCCCTCCGACTGAACTTTTTCCATCCAAAACAAGGCTAAATTAGGGAACATTATCATGTTCAGCGCCGCCACGCTGGCCCAGTATTTAGATTTGGAGGATCTCCTGTATATTTCCAGGCTGAACGAAGCGTGATCCCTTTTTTTGAACCGACCGTTTACATGAAACCCGGAACATGTAGGATGTTTCCTATATTATGCAAGCATGATTTATACATGTCTATCCACAGACTTCCCAGTCTAAATGAAATTATTGTTAGTATGGTCTGACTGCGGTCAGGTTCAACCAAGCGGCACATTACAACAATCATAAATTCATGTGAGCTGCACTGCGCAAATACAGCACGTTGAATTTAGTATTTTTCACATTCGAAACTCAAGTGTGTTCAAGGAGTAACAGCCAGAAATATCAGGTTCAATCAGGAAATATCCGAAAAGTGAATGTTTTTATCGGAGGGGCAGGATAATACGCCATTAATCATCAGTATCACATCCAATAAAGTGCCAGATTAATCAACACAGAGGGAAGCTGACAGGCCCGGCTCTGATCCACTGAGGAAAATAAGGGGCAACAGGTAGGCCTTTATCCATTGAGCTCTGTTCTTGCGTCGCTCTCCTATACACGGAGATCATAATTTAGGGAGTCTCAGTGGCTACCTGCGAGGACCACAGGGGTGGCAAATAGCAGGGCTGCGGCTTTCTGAGCTTCTTAGTGGTGCGAGCAGAAGGATTTACGGTAACTCTCAGACAAGCGTTCACAGCTTGCACTCTTGGCACGGTTTCGATATTGTCTCTGGCTGAGCATCAAACCCACTGAACCTGAGGTCCAAAAGTACCTACACAAAACCCTGGGATGTTTGAATGATACATCGCCAACATTTAGTCGCAGAACAAAAAAACACTGGCCTTGCAGTGGGTATCAGTTTTAATTTTAATTCACACAGTGAACCCATGCTGGGTGGCTTGATTGACCAGAGGTCGGCTTTTTGGTTTTAATTGACGCGCTCTTCGCGGCGCGGGCCGAGGAGACGGGTGTTCCTGCAAATTCAGCACAGGTGCAACGTTAGAAAGTCACCCTGCAGTGTGAGGGGCCGGTGGGGGCGATATTGAATATCAACAATGATTGGAAGTGTATTGACTAAGTTATCTTTAAGTTAATATTCAGCCCTTTTGGGACACGCAATTTATTTCGCTGCGTAACCCAACCTTTCGCTTCAGCCCACCGTCGAACGGCACCTCTGGTTTTGATAAAAAAAAGAAAAAAAAAAGGAAAAACGTCTCCCTGAGATTTCCTGAGCCGCGTTCGATGATAAAACCATCTGGCTGCAACAGCTTGAGGAGTTAATACATCTGACATGCCTGGCAACATAATGGATCAATTCTGTAATCTTTTCGGTAATGTGGCGTCCGAAGATGTTTTTAAAATCAGCGGTGTCATTACCGTCTGCGTTACACTCAGGTAAACGCATCACATACAAGGCCAAAGTTCTGTTGTCCCGCCGATGCCAAGAAGGGGCTTTGCACCGCCACGGGACTGAGTTTAAGGTCAAAGAGGACGCGCCGAGCCAAACACACCGAGCGCCACCCTGGAGAGAAAAGCTACAGTTCTAATATTAGTGGGGGGAAGACTGATTATGGTGCTACTATTAGGTTTTGGCATCCGTTTGGGTCCAGAGCAAGAACGCCCTCGACACTTCTCTTTGGTGTTTCGTGCCCCTGGTCTTCAATGGCACACTACATGAGATTGTGAGGAGCCAGACCAAACATGCCAAGCCCGACCACAGGGTTACTCACAGCCCGCGCACATTCTTCTGAGGCTGAAACGCGACCTGGTCCTATTTTTCAGCAGCTTGTCAGACTCAGTGTGGTGCGGGGAGGTAAACTAGGAAGGGAAACTGTTGTCACCTTCCTATAGCTCGCACTTTTTCAGACTCTCTCGATGGCGGTCTCAAGTGTCAAAATGCGACCCGATGGGCGAGCGCTGGGCGTCACCGTGTATACGGGAGAAAAAAATGGATGCACTTACAAACATCAGCAGCAGACAGTGAATGGGAATGAGTTTATTGGTGGGACTTTGCACGTTGACAGACTCACTCCGGTAAAGTCGTAAATGTTGAAGCCGCGTGCATTAGGGTATACAACGCCATGTGTGAGACGGAAATTGAAGCGACAACATAATGATTTGAGGCAAATTTGATGAAAATTTAGGGAGCAGCACGAGGAAACGGCATGTCCAGCTGTGTGTAGGATGCTAAAAACATTGCTCTCCAGGAGGATGTCTACTCCATTTCCAAGAACATTTTTTCCCCATTTCCTCCCCTCCATACTGTGGGAGTGAAAGTCCTGGTTGGACAGCATCGTCTGGGACTTGGAGTGGAAAACACTGTCAGGCACTCAATATGTCCGAGCTTGTCATCGGATGAAGCTCGTTCCTGAAAAATGCTTGTTATGACTGCTGCTAACCATATCCACCTACTGTGTGCCCTGAGAGGGGACAGAAAGGAGGAAGTCTTCCAGTCGGCCGGGTCACACTCGATCCCCTCGGTCTGTCAAACAGATGGATGATGGACAGAGCTCGAAGTGAAACTGTGCACATTGGGAATGTCGGTGACACAGTGCACAGGCAGAGGAAGCAGTAAAACAACCTCCTACATGATACCTGAGGCGCTCACCACACTGAGGGAAACGGTCTGAGGAGTTCACTGCAGGCATTGGCCTCAATGTCTACATTAGGAGACCTGCCAGGATCCTTCACTGTATATTATTCACCCTGTCCATGAACATTGTCTCACATG
>JAUESF010000080.1:3929207-3939275 GCA_032274765.1 Malacoctenus tetranemus
TGTGTGTGTGTGTGTGTGTGTGTGTGTGTGTGTGTGTGTGTGTGTGTGTGTGTGTGTGTGTGTGTGTGAGGGGGTTGGGGGCAGAGTGAGAGAGGGAGGGAGAGGTGAGGGTTGGGAGGTTGGGCAGGGTGTTAGGACTGGACGTAATGGGCTGGGGCTGAGGTAGTGCATGCATCTTCACCCAAAGAGGAGTCTGACTTTCCCTCCCTGCCTCCCTCAGACAGACTCACACAGCGTCGGACTGGAAACCCTTCTCTCGGCTCTGCTCTCCACCTCCGACCACCCAAAAATGATGCTTCAGACTCGCTCGTCGTGAGACTCCCGCAGGACTGAGCGGCGTGACGGCTCCGCGGCTGATGAGCTGCAGCTCTTTCTATCTTTGTCCCTCTTTTAATTTGGACGCTGGGGAGAAATAAATAGCTCCACGCACACTGTTGGGAGGCAAATGAATGGAGCAGACTGGCAGGGGATTTCCCCAGGCTGCATTTACACCAATGGACCTGGACACAACTTCTGAGTGGACCAAAATGTATTTGGCAAAATAATTCTCATCATTGTTTTTTTTTCACAAATTTATTCCTGCAACAGGATACTTTCGAGGGAAGTTGCAGCTTTGTTTTTTGGTGGATTTCACCGGACAAAAACCCAACTTGTAAGTTTTAAACTTCTCTCGATCTCCAATAAACTGCTTGATTTCATGTTTTCAGGAAGTTTATTTCCAGCTGACTTCACTGAAACTTTTAAGCACACCACTTAGCAGATAAAAAGTCTTTTCTCAACTAATGTAAGTGAAATCTTGTGCCTGTTTTCTTCAGATTTGGGGCTCCAGGATGTGCTCGATAGTTATGCTTCATCAGTGGAGCCTGGCTGTGTTCTTGCTCTGCTCCCCAGTGACTCTTGATGGGAGACCAGTCGAAGCACTCAGTAGCAGAACGTGAGTTGTTTTTCTGATCACAGCAGCTAAGAAACAGGTTTTTAACTTTAGCCGATGAGTCCAAAAAATCATGTGAAAACAAAACGAACAAAGAGTTTTGCTTGGATATATTTTTGAAACACTGCCACACGTCTGTGAGGGAGGAGGAGGTTTGTCTCTGTTTCAGGTCTGCTTGGAACTCAGATCAGTGACAGCTCTAAGACTTGTTTATGCTGCCACCTACTGTACTGAGGTTTCCTGAAGACTGACCTTAAATTTCAGCTGCCACCACTTCTCAAACCTTTCAACACATAAACTCAGCACTGTGACACCAAAGAGAAATCTCACTCTAAAACTGGTTGTTTTATTGAGAAATGTTTTACTGTCAAATAGAGATAAAACTCTGACTCAGCAACAGAGGTCAGTTTAGGATTTTAGCAAGATCAGCTCGAGAACTGCAGTTATAGTGAACACGACGTAGCTCGTTGAACTGACCTTGTTTTCACGTTAAGCTAATTCTGTGTCTCTTTTTTGCGGTAAGGAAGAGGTCAGTGAGCCACGCCCAGCTGATGCACGACAAGGGTCGCTCCCTGCAGGACTTCAAGCGGCGCACGTGGCTGCAGGAGCTGCTGGAGGAGGTCCACACGGCCAACGAGCGGGCGCCGCCGGTGCAGAGCAGGATCTCCAACCCGACCTACAGCGGCAATGCTCTCCCCCAGAAGCCCCCCGGGGCCACCAAGGACCTTCCTGACAGGTTCAGGCTGGACGGCGAGGGCCCCAACCTGCCGCAGGAGACCAACAAGGCCGTGGCGTATAAGGACCAGCCACTGAAAGTGGCCACCAAGAGGAAGAAAAAGGCGAGGCTAGGCCGACGCAGGGACAACGACAAGAAGAGGAGGCGAACACGGTCCGCTGCAGCGAGCGGGCTGTGAAAGCATCCCTCAGCATCATTGTGGGACTGCACTCAGACAATGACGCAGACGGACTGTGGCCGGACGAACGGTGCCTGACTGGGTCCCTTATTGTGCGACCTCGGGGTTGTGCTTGTATGATATGTTTTTCCGATGCTTTTACTCGTGTTTTGAAGCAACCCAAGACTTCGAGAGTTTCAGAGTGACACGCTGAAGGTCCGTATTTATTTGGGAAATCGCTGCATTTTTCTAAGCCTGACTCGCAGGGTGCTCACAACGGCATGTTTTTATTGTTTCTATCCAGTGGAGGATTTGTTCCTCCGATGTAATAACTAACAGAAACCAAGTGAAACTGAGTGGTCTGCTTCGGTTGTGGTTCTACTCCACAGCCACACCAGATTCACAGTCACTACAAACTGTTCAATGACTACAATCTGTTCAGACGGTTCAGCCATAATTTATTTCAACTTTGAAAATGTATATTTATTTTGTGAATGTATCTTGGTGCTGCTGACTAAATTCCATAATGCACTTTAGTTATATCCTGTACATGTTCTTTTGTGGTTGAGTTTGTTTTTTCGTTGTTGTCGTTGATCTGATGACTCTTTGTGACGGTCCTGCTCCCCCCCCCACCACCACCTGAGACCCCTCACGGACCCGTTGGACGCTTCATCGAACCCACTGTCATCAGTTTATAGTTTATTTTTGTAGATTGAGCTCGAGTCGGTGGGCTACCAGACTCCTATGATGTTCTTCACTTGCACTGAGGGCATACTGTACAGGTTTCCAGTTATTCAAACATTAAACTGTAGCCATTAGAGGTACTCTGGTCTGTGGTGTCTTCATTCACCAGGTACACGGAGCTCAAAAGGGACATTTAGCATCAACGACAGACTGGGTTACTTGTGTTTGTTCAGGCTCTGTTAAATTACTGTGGAATTTCCAATACGCATGCAGGAAAGAAACACAAAGGTTTGTCAAAAACAAGCTAAAGGCAAAGAAATCATTTGAAAAGACAAATTAACGGCATGAGAAACATTTCGACTGACTAAAAAAAACATCTTTGAGTGATCATTTTTGAACGTTTCTCATTAACAAGCCCATGAAGAAAGAAAAATAATGCTGCTGCTGTGAGTTTGCTCCATCACACAGTTCCTCTTTATTCAGTTCTAACAACGTGGTTCCAGGCTTTCAGTCATTGACATCACATGACTTCTCTCTGACTAATCACCCTCTGTGGTCTGTTCTGTCTGGTTTTTGTCCTTTACATTGTTCTTGTCTCCCCACATGTTTTATTGACTGCTGTGCAAGAAATGCACAGCAGACAGAGATGATCTTCTCTTTGCAACATGCTCCCATTTTAGAGGTTTGGCTCAGATCAAATTGCTGTTAGGTCATCATACAAAAATATGATGGTCAAGTGAATTTTGGCATTGAAAATATTTTATTAACAATATTTTTATCAATATTTTCACATTTTTCTCATGATGCTCTCATGCACAATGTGCTGCCCAAAACTTTTTCATTTTCAAGCTTTGACTTGAAACCGTGTGTGCTGCATCATGACAAATGAAATGGTAGCGTCCAAGAGTACAAGCAAATATAAAGGGAGTCAGTTGTAGCTGACTGACACTAATTATTGCACAAACGACTCTAAAAACAAATAAAGTGGTGACCAAGTGACTCTGCATCCAGACCACCTGCAGTTTTAAAAGCAGCAATTGTTTTTCTCTCACACAGCCTCTGAAAGGTCATTTCACAGGATGTGGAGCAAACTGATGAAATATATATATGAAAAAAAAATCAACCAAAAACAACCTTGATGTTTTGTCGTGACTTCTTCGGCATCGACCGAACACGACAAAGTTGTTTACGTCCCCGCCGGAGAACATGTGGCATTTTAACAGCCGCTGAGTGAGAAACACAGACAGTGGTAATGGATGGCTTCGCAGATGCATCAACGTCAGCTATATCCTGTGCTAAGAGCAGCAGTGTACACCGCGGGCCATTAGCTGACACAGGGTCATAAATGCTGTGGAAAGCCTGATAAAGCCACCGTTAGCGGCCTGCAGCTCGTGCAGCAGGAATCAATCAAAGCGTGGAGAGAAACATTATCAATATCTCCAGAGGAGGACGGCAACGGACAGCTGGATCAATGGGCTCCGTTTCCTTCTGAGGGGGACAGTGGTCAGGACAGGTCGGATTCAACATGTCCTTCACACAGTGGGAATGAAATCATGCACCAACATCCTCAGGGAGGGGGAGGGGGGCGGGATTACCAGTCGGTAAGAGGACAGTGATTGGGCAACACTTAACTTAAACTCCCATTTAGCGTTTATAAGCTAATAAAAACCCTATATAGACGATAATGAAAAGGTTTATTACACACGGCAGAGCCGTAAAGAGATGCAGGCTCATTTGTCAGCTTTCACTAATGTCTGTTAGCGAGCTAAAGTCTTTCTCCATGTGGCCGGCAAACGAACAGTTAACAAACCTTTGATTACATAGTTGTGGTCATCTTGGTGGTTTTGTTTTTGTAGTTTTTTTCATGCATCATGATATTTTTTTGACCCACATTTTGAGCCCAGCCCAGCGGTGACTTTCTTTCATACATATAAACAGTTAACAGCTTATGTTATGATACAATAATATCTGAAACACTGTGAAACTCTAACAACTGGCCTATAAACAGGCTTTGCCAGGGTTCCAGGGTGCTAAAGTCTGACGCTGTGTGCACAGGGGCTCGGGTGGTTGAGCAGGTTGTACGACACGCTCCTGATTGTCAGTTTGATCCCCCGACTCTGTCTCTCCGTGTGTCCAGACGTCCGTGAGCGAGACACTGAAGCTCTAATGGCTCCCGGTGGCGTGTGAAGACCTTCTATGGCAGCCGTCACCATTGGTTTGAGTGAACGCTTGTAAAGCTCTTTGAGACTGCTAAATGAATCGTGGAGCATAGAAGACGTCTGTTTAGTCCCTGTGAGGCCATTAGACCCTCCGCGTCCGAGCATCTTCCAACTTTCACTCAGGCTGTCTGGAGTCACTTTGGTACAACTTGGGTGTCTAGTTTAGTGATTTTCCTCTGTGCTATTTAGGTTATATGATGTGTGGCAGACTGATGTTAAACAGGGCCGGGGCACCGTATTTAACATGGCTGCAGTGTTGTATGAAACCCTGGCGAGCTTTGAATTCAACTCTGTCAGGTGGCATTCAGCAAACAGCGGTGGCCTCCATCACCCACTTCAGGTCTACACGGCTTCTCTTCACTGGTGCAACAAAAAAAATAAATGTTGTTTTGTTTTGTTGTTTTTTTTAAAATCCGCTCCTCAACCTCGAATGTCTCCTCAGGTGTTTCATTTCACATCTATCATTGTGTGACTCAGGATTAGTCAGAGCTGAGTCACTCCCAGATCAGGCCTTCTTACCTTTAAAGCACTATGCAGTGTTATCAGCCAATCACACGAGGAGCAAACCTTTTTTCTGTGGTTAGAGGCGTTAGTCATCCTTTAAAATATACTCACAGCTGTATAGAGTTTCATAATATGCTATGAAAAGCTAAAGATGCACAAATACCTTGAAATCATGAAAAGTAAAAGGGGCAGTTGTCCACTGGTCCGTGGTGGGCCAATCGGAGGCCATCGCTCTTTAAACCCGGTCAGCCAGAATCAATCTGCTCCAAGTGATGTTTGCTTTTCTTCCATCTGCATCCAGCGATCACACCCAGTAATGAGTCGTGAGTGGCTGCCACCTCTGCCCTGCTCAGCGCTCTGCACCAGGAGAGAAACCAGGAACAAAGGAAACATGGTCGTCCGCTTCACATGATGAGGACGGTTCGCTGGTGGACAACAGCAAGAGGACACAGCTGAGGACCGACGATGGTGAGTGTGTTGTCCAAATGACAGCTTTCACACCACAATGCAGCCCATCAGAACAGACGCCAGTGAACGTGAGTGAAAACGGCTTCAGGCCTCAAGATACTGATTGAAACACGTACAACATGTTTCTGAAACATTTTTTACATCATGAATTGAAAATTTGTTTGATTGACTCACAAAAAATGCTCTAATTTGTACAAGGTGTGTAAACGCTGATTCCAAATTAAATCCTACAAACGTGTTAATTTATTCAAAACTATCGAGAAAAAGATATTTGACGCCTCGACTCTTTTTCATGGTTGGATCTTTGAAACTATGATGGAGAAATGTTGCATCTCAAAATATATCCAATCATTTACCTTTAAATAACATTGTTTACCTTTAAATTACAATTGTTTATGCCTTTTCCTGCATGTAAATGCTTCACTGTTGGCATTGAGGCTGAACTGTGCGACTCTGATTGTTCCTCATTGTTCCCTCCACTCTGACTTCAGGTTCATCATTTCACATTATGAATATGTTTCACTTTTTTAGATAAACTCATCTTTAAATGTTTGATAAAAGTTAAAACTTTGTGATGAATTTAAATAGATGTTGGCAACACTGGAAATAAAGGTTGTGCTCCAACATGTACAAACGTTGGCTGTTTTTGTTGTTTTTTTAGTCTATGTCTGTAATTAGTCAGAAGCCTTCTCTTCAGACTGTGATGTCTTTGTACCATAATGTTTTTCTACCACTCAGGATGTAACATTTTGTTTTGACTGTCTTTTAGTCGACACTGTTCACACTGTTTCAGAAGCTGATGGTTGTTTCTTCCTGCTTTCCCAGGTGGTGCGATAACATGGCTGTCCCCAACACCTATGTGCTGATCTTTGCCTGCACCTGCGCGGTGATCCTGGGCATCGGGCTGTGTGCCAACCTGCTGGTCTTCTCTCTGTTTGCCAAGCACAACACGCTGCGTAAGAACCGGCTGGACATCCTCCTGCTCAGCATGACGCTGGCCGACTTCCTGACCCTCCTGCTGATCCCCTTCACGCTGCACTCGGCCGTCAGCCACTCCTGGCCTCTGGGCGACACCTCCTGCAAGGTCTACCAGTTCCTGCTGGCCTTCAGCCTGTCCGCCAGCACCTACTCGCTGTGCGCCGTGTCCATGACCCGCGCGATGATCATCACCAACCCGTACCAGCCGCCCACCATGGACCTGGTCATCCTCATGTTTGTCTTGGTCTGGGCCCTCAGCTTCTTCATCAGCCTGCCGCTGCGCATGTTCGCCACCAAAGAGAGCCTCGGCCCCGGCCTGTCAAACTTCACCTTCTGCCTTCCAACCATTCATGAGCACCACTACCAAGTGGTCCTGAGCCAGTTTGTGCTTTATTACTTTATTCCAATGCTAATCATCGCCTTCAACTATGTCCGCTTGGCTGTTTTTCTCCACAAGAGCCCTGTAATGTCGGTGTCCAGTGCCAGGAACACCCGCAGGGCCTCGCTCATGGTGTTCTTGGCCGCCGCCACCTTCTCGGTCTGCTGGCTGCCCGGCTATGTGCTGGAGCTGTGCTTGTACCTGGGACAGTATCGCCACGGACAAGCCTGGGAGACCTTTTACTTCCTGTGCACGGTGCTCCAGTACCTGCACCCCTGCGTCAACCCGGTGCTGTATGTGCTGCTGTCGAAGCGCTACCGCCACAGGAGGGCAGCCTGGTGCTGCAGCTGCAACAGGAACCGAGTGCAGCCGCAGGTCATCAGTGTCACCACAGACAGCATGTGAAGCAGAGACAATGAGCTGGTGAAACGCTCTCATTTACACTGTTGTGCTCTTTGTACTTTTGTCTTTTAACCAAGTTCAGACGGGGGTCAATTTTTGGTGTCCGTCAGACTGGGGGTGTGTCCAAGAATCCCCACCTCTAATGTCACTAATAAAGCTGTCTGATCTTATTGAAATTTACAGTGTGTTGAGAAATACTTATGACATCACCTAATTTGTATAAATACACCTATTTTAATCAATAAAACACATTAAAAAGTTTACACAAAATAAACAAAAACTGCAGATGCTGCAGAAACTTTGTGGAAGTTTGTTTTCATGTAAATAAATTGTGTCTGCTTTTTAATTTCCTCTCATCAAAATCTGCAACATCAAGGAAAATTTGCACGATGATCCACTGTAACCATTCAACATTTCAGTTACTTCTTTTTTGCCCACTAAAGTTTTATTTCATAGCAACACACTAATGTTTTTATACCTCCTGGTAAAAAGACTTTATCTAGTTTGCATGTTTACTTCGAAATCCATCTGATAACGCTTCAATCTGAAGCGTGATCATTCACACACTAATTGTGATACCAAGTGTTCACCCCCCTCACAAGCAGCTCCTCTGTCAGCGTCCTGTCCAAAGACCCCTCAGACGTGAGGACAGGTGGAGACTGGGATGGATCCCAGATGTTTGGCGCTACACTAATAAACCTTTTCACAAATGGGTTGCAATGTTCAATTATTTAATGTCATCACTGTTTTCTGCTTGTTCACATGCAAGAAAAATAAAGGCTTGTCATACAGTGAGGCGCAGTTGGCCTGGTTGAAGGATTTCTGATCACAATCACCTTACAAAATCTCCTCTTATGCAACTGCAGCTAAATATATTAATAACTGATCGGTATTAAATAACTTCTGTTGTGATTACATAAATCAACGCTGTCTAATTAATGCAGGAATATGTTTTTTGTCAAAGAAAAACACTCTTAACTGCTTTGTACATTAAAAAAAAGGTTCACAGTGACGCACTTTCTTATTATTTCCATTCTGGTGGAAGTAAACTGACTTATTCTGGATTGATGATTAGTTTATATCTGTCACACAGGCATCGATGAAACACCGATCACCCACTCAGCAGAAGAGAATAGCAGGTCCATCTGACAATGTGCTAATTAACGGTAACCAAGGTGTGGGTGAGCTGATACAGTCAGACTCCAGAGTGGAGACGGTCTCCGTCCACCGAGCCCGTATTCCTCCAAACAGCAATAAATCATCCTGCGGGTTCAGCTACTGCCTTGGCAGTGGACGGTCATTAAACGGCAGCTATACGATCCACCGGTATTACGCTACATGACGAGTAATTATAAACTGCGAGGTTCGGCGCAGCCTCTCACCTTCGTGAGATTTAACTGAGCCATCAGAAGTGACACGGCGGTGTCACTGCGAGCACGTAATCTCACACCGGACAGGATTACAGGAGTTTAATCCCTTAACGGTGTCACTATTAATGTGAGAGAATTCGAGGCTACTTACAA
This sequence comes from Malacoctenus tetranemus, assembly GCA_032274765.1. Taxonomy (NCBI): domain Eukaryota; kingdom Metazoa; phylum Chordata; class Actinopteri; order Blenniiformes; family Labrisomidae; genus Malacoctenus; species Malacoctenus tetranemus. The sequence goes on from JAUESF010000080.1 coordinate 3,938,189, forward strand.
GAGTGATATTATTTGAGATAAAGTTCTTCGGTCCATTGAAAAGGCTTTTCAGATGACAGAGTTTCTATTTGAACTTAAATTTATGTGTTTTCAACATGTTGCAACACGCTCATAACATTACACAATACTGTGGCTGCACAGGACCCATCCCCAAGTGACACTGTGGTCATCCAAGCGCGTGTTTATCTTTTTGTAAAGTTAAACCTGATCTACAAAAAGTATTTCAGAAACAACAACATCTTCTGAAAGACGCTCTCAGTCTGTCCCATCAGTTGAGTGAATCAATGAAAAATCACAGTTTTTTTCTCGAGCCGCAGCATCAACCTGCTTTTTTAACCAGGCTGCTTCCAGCCTGCAGTTCGTAGTGAGCAGCAGGCAGCGTGGCAGCAGAGCGGCAGGTGCTGGAGTCACACAGAAAGCAAAGCGTTGGAGAAAGGCAATAACAAGGCTGGCTAAGTCCTGGCGGCCGCCACAGTAATAGGAGACATCCAGCCCCTCCCTCTGTCGGCTCGCCCCCCTGACTTTTGACCTTCTCTTCAGCATACAGCGAGGGCAGCTGGCCTAACTTGTACCGAGCCATCAGCCAATCAGCACATCAAATATAAAGAACAGGTAGTTACTTTAATAGGATTTATGTATTCATTCTACAGTTTAGTATGTCTGCTGAGAGGAGCTGGTGTGTTGCTTTCAGTTTGTCCACAAAACAACTTAAAGAGTTTTTATGTATACGGGTGAAATTTGCTGGACGGGCAAGTGGTCACAGCAGGTTGGAACAGGGAAACCAGAAATATGAATAAACAGATAGAACAAACATTTTTGTTCAATCACCAAGAGCCGCTGGTCCTCTGAGGTTATTTGGACTCAACAGGTGCACAAATGGTCTTCAACGGCAAATCAGTGAACTGCTGTAAAATAAACTTGATTTTAGTTCCTGGTTGCATCTTTGGTCAGTTTGTGACTTTGTGACTCTAAACCTTCCGTGTGTGTGTGTGTGTGTGTGTGTGTGTGTGTGTGCGTGTGTGTGTGCGTGTGCGTGTGCGTGTGTGTGTGTGTGTGTGTGTGTGTGTGTGTGTGTGTGTGTGTGTGT
>JAUESF010000080.1:3950381-3965511 GCA_032274765.1 Malacoctenus tetranemus
CAGCAGCAGCAGCAGCAGCAGCAGCAACAAGTGTCATCTGGTCTTCCAACTTGGGGAGGGCTTTGGAGTTTAAAATGGAGTGAATATGATAGCCTCCTCAAGCCATCCGTGTAGCCTGTGCAAGTGGAGCTCCGTGTCTACCATTCAAAGTTGACAGTTCAGAGGCACTAATCTGACAAAACGACGGTGTAAATCAACAACAGCACCGCGGTTTTTATCGGGACATCGACCGGTACCGGTTTTTGGGGAGCCCGGAATAAGAAAGGGAGGAGGAGGAGGAGGAGGTAGGGTGGGGGGTCTGTACCTGGATCTCTGAAGAGGGGGGCTGCATGAGAGGGAGAGGTGGGAGTGCGGGCGGACATTCAGGCGTGAGGAAGGCACCCAGGAGGTGAGTGGGGGGATTTTACCCTCAGAGGGGTAAAAAAAAAAAAAGATAAAAAAAAGAAAAAAGATGACAGTTGTGTCTCAGGAGAACCACGAGGAGACAGTGGTCATTACTCCGTTGTTACAAGATGCTGCGGACTTGGAACCCGCGGAGCAGGAGTGCAGCGAGAGGGTGGTCATCAATATCTCGGGGCTGCGCTTCGAGACGCAGCTGAAGACCCTCTCCCGCTTCCCGGCCACGCTGCTGGGAGACCCCCGCAAACGGATACGCTTCTTCGACCCGCTGAGAAACGAGTACTTCTTCGACAGGAACAGGCCGAGCTTCGACGCTATCCTGTACTACTACCAGTCCGGGGGGAGGCTCCGGAGGCCCGTCAGCGTACCTGTGGATATATTTCTGGAAGAAATAAAGTTTTACGAACTGGAGGAGGAGGCCGTCGAGCTGTTCCGAGATGACGAGGGCTTGGCGAGGGAAGAGGAACGCCCGCTGCCCAACAACGAGTTTCAGCGCCAACTGTGGCTTCTGTTCGAGTATCCGGAGAGCTCCGGACCCGCGCGGATCATCGCCATCGTGTCGGTGATGGTTATTTTGATATCCATTATTATATTCTGCCTGGAGACCTTGCCCGAGTTCAGAGAAGCGGCCCCCGTGGTGCAAGACGCCCAGGTGAATGGGAGTGCCCCGGGCACGGAGCCCAGCCCCTTCACGGACCCCTTCTTCATGGTGGAGACCCTCTGCATCGTGTGGTTCTCCTTCGAGTTCACCATGAGGTTCCTGTCGTGTCCCAGCAAGCCGGTTTTCTTTAAAAACGTCATGAACCTCATCGATGTGGTGGCCATCGCCCCGTATTTCATCACGCTGGGCTTGGACCTGGCGGAGCACCAGGGCAGCAGCCAGCAGGCTGCGTCGCTGGCCATCCTGAGGGTCATCCGTCTGGTCCGGGTGTTCAGGATCTTTAAGCTCTCCCGGCACTCCAAGGGGCTGCAGATCCTCGGCCAGACCTTGCACGCCAGCCTCAGGGAGCTCGGGCTGCTCATCTTCTTCCTCATCATCGGAGTGGTTTTGTTCTCCAGCTCGGTGTACTTCGCAGAGGCGGAGGACCCCGAGTCTGGATTTTCGAGCATACCTGACGCCTTCTGGTGGGCTGTGGTGACCATGACCACGGTGGGCTATGGAGACATGTGCCCCTCCACCATGGGGGGCAAGTTTGTTGGATCTTTGTGCGCGATTGCCGGAGTGCTGACCATCGCGCTACCTGTTCCCGTGATCGTGTCCAATTTCAACTATTTCTACCACCGAGAGAACGAGGACGAGGAGAACGTCCGCTACGTGCACGTGACGTGCGGGCAGCCGCTGCCGGAGGCGCCGCGGCTCTCCTTCGGAGGAAGCGACTCCACCAAGAGCATCGAGTCGCTCACCAAGACCGAGTCCTTCCAGGGAAGCGACGACTTGGAGGCGCTGACGTACCACCACGTGAGCCCCGCGACGGAGACGTACACGGGGAGGCTGACGGACGTGTAGGACAAGGACGCGGCCGCAAGCCGGTGAGTTCACGTGGACGCGCGGCTTCGCCTGGGATGCTGCAGGTGTGTTTGTCTCCATCCAGTGATTCAGGGACGTGGCGCCTCGGAGCTCCGTGATTCAACCTCACTGGCTTCGTTTCAGTGTTGTTGGCTTGGTCAGATGACAACAGAGAAACATTCCTCCCACCGCCGCGCATATTTTATCACTCGGGGGCAGCTGACAAGAAAGAAACGGAAGGTGTGGACCGGACAGCACTTAAAGCTCTGTTTTACAGCGTTCAAAGTCATGGAGACGTTTGATCTCATATCTGACGAGATATGGTTTTTACAGTTTGTTTTTGCGCACGAGAACGACCTAAATGTCACAACGGGTGATTGTTTTTTGTTTCAAGTCACAGTTATTTATCCTTCCAATGTTTCATTTCTAATCGGTAAGAAGTCAGAGTTCCTCTGGGACACAGAGTAAAAGGTGGTGCACAGCGCGGTGACCTCTGACTGACCTGCACACACATTTGTCAACACAGTCAAAGTTTTGACAGATGAAAACGTGAAGTTCCCACGTGTGTCAGGTGTGGAGCCGCTCTGTTTTTGCGCAGACATTAACACGAGCTGATCCCACCTGAAAATGCAAACAAGAAAAATAGTGTTTTCTTTAATTTCATTTTATTTTTCACTACTTATTTTGCGCTAACACGGGATTCACGTCCTGGGTGCTGTTGTCAGGAGGACATTTAATGGAAGAAACCCGTCAATGAGGTCTCGAATAATGATCTTCTACTCCCTCTGTAACTTTCTATTCAATGGTCGAGTCTTTTCTCCGAATGTTACGTCAGTGTGAAACACGCCTGAAAATACTTCCACTTTGATTTAGTGCCGCGCGTAAAGTGGCCCCGGTGACGCGGCTCCGTCCGGGCCCGTCAGAACAAACGAGCTCTGAGCGCCACTGTGTGGATGATAAACACTCCTGCAGACACCGCTGCTTCTCAGGCCCAGTGTGCAAAAACCCCACCAAACCCTAACATTCACCCTGATGTTTTCTCTTCTATACATGACCACATTCCGCCATCATCTGCGCCTCTCTCCGTCTTAACGCGGTGTATCTTTTTCTTTCCCTTCTGCTCACTTGCAGGACTCAGACAGTGAAAGTGGAGCTTGTCGTTCCCTCCACCCAGACACCAGTGTGGCATTTCCTCCCTCTCCAAAGTGTTGGATCTTCTTTTGTTTTTGTCGCCGGAGTTGTAGCCTACAGAGACTTTCATGGTGCGGAGACATGCAGAGAGCCAGACTGCCATAATGAACACTGTGTGCATCATGCGTAGGAAAACAACATTCTTTTGTGCAGGCTTTCTAAGTGACCACGCTTCCCTCCTCTAAAAGCCTTGTGTATATATTGCGTTTTTCTATCTCATTGTCCTCCTTTTTTTCCTCTCGTGCAGCTTTCCCTGCGAAGTCGTGATTTACTTCTGTGTTGTAACATTCAGATTTGCATCGTAGCTTGCAGTAAACATCGTAGATCAGAGCATTTGTAATGCAACGTCTGCATGACACGGATCCATTGTGAATTTTAAATGCCATGAAATATTTATTTTTCTAATTTAAACATGTGCGCAAACTTAACTTAAGCCTTTTTGATATAAATGAATCATGAATCAGTGAAAACACGACTTGTCAGCTTTCATTATTTCAGCGAAAAGATCGGAGTCAGTGGGAAAAAAAACAGCAAGTGCTGGTTTCTTTTCGACTAATTACTTCAGTCCACTTTATCACATTTGGTGCTGAATAATGGAGGTGGGGGGGGGGGGTGTCTCGCCACCAAATCAATTACCGGAATAAAATGTCACGGTGATAAATGAAGCGGGACTTATTTGACTGTAGGTATTTCAAATGGATTAAACTTGTTTGGGGGGTTAAAAGTGTGTTTGGGCAAAGTTAAGTCGTCGGCTCATCCTCGCAGCGATGAGGCCTCTGATACACTTTGTGTAACCAGACCAAAGAAAAACCCGCCTCATCATTTTCCTCTGGGAGATTCCTGAGGCCAATCAATAATCTGCGCTGTCCGTGGTGCTGAAGTCCTCCGTCCTCTGCGGAGCGTCCTCTGCCGCTCCGCTCCCCGCGTGTCCGTCAGGCTCCTGCTTCCAAACGTAACAATGACTTCACACTAAGTAGCCATCAGTGTCATAGAGTACCACATCTTGGGCGTGAGACCTGCACAGCCTGCGTGCGGGCTCGGCCGGCGGGCATGTTTCGGGGGAGGAGGAGGAGGGGGGGCTGTGAGCGCAGTGCACGCATGGCTGGGCCCAACTCGCTCATCTCGTTTCACATCCGAGTGGAAAAGTGCAGGATTAAACGCAGTGTCACACTGAGTCAGGTCGGCGCGCGCCTCTCCCCGACGTCCTCCGTGTAGTCCTGAAACCCACCGAGACACATGATGAGGAGATGCTGTTTGCTGCTGGGCCACGTTCTCTGAGTTACGGCTCAGATGTTTACACGGGGAGGCTTCGGAGGATCGTCTCTCCTTGCAGTCTGATTGCGCCAGTGCTGGCACACGAGCGCTCTTGTTTTTGTGCTGTGGGGAGAACTTCTGGCGGCGTGCTTTAGTAGAGCCGGTCTGCATTGCGTCGAAACCCTCCAACTCCTCCTCCTCCTCCACCCCCTCCTCCTCCCGCTTACAGCCCTCCCTCTCTACACCACTCCACTCCACTCCTCTCCCCTCCGCTCCTCTCCCCTCCCCTCCCTCGCCTCCTCTGCACTTGCATGTTAAACGCACAGCAAAACATGCTTGACATTGCCGAGAAAGCATTCGGTCCTCGCTGCTCCACCTCACCCTCTCTCTCGGCTCTCTCGGTCCTCGCCATCCTCCCTGCGTCCGCTGCGCCTCTCCGCGCTGCGCGAAAAAACGCATTCAGCCCGTCATCGCGACCGGTGGCAAAAAAAGCGGCAGATTTCTGCTGATGCAGTGATGTCTGGAAATGTCAAGGGCTCGCTTATTGCCCCTTAATGTATCTCTCCCCCCCGATTTGCAGCGCAAGATTTTCTCCTGCGGTACAGTGTAAGCTGCTCACACCGCCGCGCAGGCAACGAGCGACGCTGCAGCTTTGCGGTCCTCTCTTTTCGCTCCTTTTCCCATCTCGGGCTCTCCTCCTCAGAGTCATCTGACTTTCATTTTGCTGCTTTTTTTCCTCCCCATCTTGCCTCCAGTTTGGACAGTGATCAGCACAGCACACCGCTTTATTTTTTCCCTGCTACAGCAGTTGCAATGTAAAGTTGCCACATGAGACGCACTGGTTTCCTGCAGTTGGATGATTTTACTCGAGGATAAGACGCATCCAAGACCTCTGAAGATCGACCCACGGTAAGCCTCCAAACTCCAGACTTATAACACTGCATTTTACACTTGATTTCATATTAATAGTCCCTCCTGGTGTCTTTGTTTCCCATTCCGCGGTTATATTTGGCATATTTCCCCGGCACCGGGCCTATAGGCGACAAGCACGTAGAGACATGAGTTGGTGTAGTATCAGATATTATGCGTCACATCATAATTCAGGCTGCCGATCGTGGCGTAGGATAAATCGACGCTCTGCCTGTCTAAGATATACAACAACTATTTTCCGTTGTGGAACTCAAGTGAACATTTGTATAGAAACTGAGAGAAACGAAATACCAACAAATGGTGTGAAGGAATTCCTTGAAAATGACCAGATAATCACAAACTGCCAGCAGAGTATGACAGAGCGATTTAAAGTGCTGATTAACACGATTCTCTGGTGACGTTTCTCTGGTTGTATTATTCTTTTTACTGCTACTACTGGATAGTTGCTCTAATTGTGAGCTGGCAGAAGTGAAAGAATAAACTGCAGAAAACGCTGAGCCAGCATATTTCTTCGCTGTTTGATCCCATTATTTCCTCCCTCCCTCCCTCCCTCTCTCTCTCTCTCTCTCTCTCTCTCTCTCTCTCTCTCTCTCTCTTTCTCCCCCTTTCTCTTTCTCTCCTTCTCTCTCCCTCTCCCTCCCTCTCTCTCTGGGTGACAGAGGCAGCAGCAACAACAGCTGCAGATGCACCGGAGAGCAGCAATGGTCAAGTCAGCGAGAACCGCAGTGGAGCCGCACTGAGGCAAAGCAGCCAACCAGCCTCCTCGTATCTGGGGACGTCTCCAGCAGTTGAAGGGGTGTGGGAAGCTGAGGAGTGGAAAATTTCCCCCCCAACCCTGAATGCCTGCTCAGTCAGCCTAACCAGCATTCCAACACAAGTCCTTCTCCTCCTCCTCCTCCTGTTTTTTTTCTCCTCCTCTCTCACCACCTCCTCCTCCTCCTTTCAAAATGACCGTCGTAGCAGGGGACAACATGGACGAGACCTCGGCTGTCCCGGGCCACCCCCAGGACACCTACCCCCCAGACCACAATGACCACGAGTGCTGCGAGAGGGTGGTCATCAACATCGCCGGACTTCGGTTTGAGACGCAGTTGAAGACCCTCTCCCAGTTCCCCGAGACGTTGCTGGGCAACCCCAAAAAGCGGATGAGGTACTTTGACCCCCTCAGAAACGAGTACTTCTTCGACAGGAACCGGCCCAGCTTCGACGCCATCCTCTACTACTACCAGTCCGGGGGGCGACTGAGACGGCCCGTGAACGTCCCGTTGGATATGTTCTCTGAAGAGATTAAATTCTACGAGCTGGGAGTGGACGCCATGGAGAGGTTCCGGGAGGACGAGGGTTTCATCAGGGAGGAGGAGCGTCCCCTGCCTGAGAAGGAGTTCCAGCGTCAGATCTGGCTCCTCTTCGAGCACCCCGAGAGCTCGGGCACAGCCAGAGGGATCGCCATCGTTTCTGTGATGGTCATCTTGATTTCGATTGTCATATTTTGTTTAGAGACTCTACCACAGCTGAAAGAGGACCCAGCAGGCCGAATCGTGCAAGTGGGGAACACCACCATTTATTACAAGCCAAATATCCTCACGGACCCCTTCTTTGTCATTGAGACTCTCTGTATTATCTGGTTCTCCTTTGAGTTGATAGTCCGCTTTCTGGCATGCCCGAGCAAACCGGCCTTCTTCAAGAACATGATGAACATGATCGACATCGTGGCCATCATCCCTTACTTCATCACGCTGGGCACCGAGCTGGCTGAAGACCCAGAGAGCGAGGGGGTGGGCGAGCAGGCAACATCCCTGGCCATCCTCAGGGTGATCCGTCTGGTCAGGGTGTTCAGGATCTTCAAGCTGTCGCGACACTCCAAAGGACTGCAGATCTTGGGGCAGACCCTCAAGGCCAGCATGCGGGAGCTGGGACTGCTGATCTTCTTCCTGTTCATCGGAGTCATCCTGTTCTCCAGCGCGGTCTACTTTGCCGAGGCGGAGGAGCAAGGGTCCCACTTTGGCAGCATCCCCGATGCGTTTTGGTGGGCCGTCGTGTCCATGACAACTGTGGGCTATGGGGACATGGTCCCGGTCACTATAGGGGGCAAGATCGTGGGCTCTCTGTGCGCCATCGCCGGTGTGTTGACAATTGCCCTCCCAGTGCCTGTCATCGTGTCCAACTTCAACTACTTCTACCACAGGGAGACGGAGGGCGAGGAGCAGGCGCAGCTGCTCAACGTCAGCAACCCCAACATCCCCTCTGAAACCAACTCCAGCCGCCGTAGTTCGTCGACCGTCAGCAAGTCCGAGTACATGGAGATCGATGGAGACATTAACAATAGCATCGACAATTTTAGGGAGGCAAACCTCAGAACTGGCAATTGCACTATAGCCAACCAAAACTGTGTAAATAAAAGCAAGCTGCTTACAGATGTTTAGACACCAGTGAGGAACTTTACGATCTCTGTGGGACTGTCATAGGTGGAGTAGACCATCACTTAGGAATGCTTCATTTATCTCCCCAAAGCGCTCGACGGCATTAGGCCTACTACTACGCTCAGCTACTCAGAGAGGACACAGAAAAAAACAAAGCTGTTAGAGTATATGGCAGGTAGATAGAATAATTAATTCTCGTGATCCTACAAATATCTAGTTATATCGAAAAAAGAATACATCGAATACCGCGCATATCCACGGCTCCCTGGAGGACGCAGAGCACAGCCTGTCTGGAGAGACGCCGGCGTGGCCATTCAAATCTTATGCATGGAGTACCGATTACATTTCAGCAAGTCGCACAACGCACCAGAGACGACTGCAGACCTCTGCAGCCCGAAGTGGTGAGCGCCAAGAAGTTAGGAGACCCTTCCACCTCGCTGCCACCACCACCACCACCACCAACAACAACACCACCACCACCACCACCAACAACACCAACAACACCTCCTCCCCCAACACCACCCCCCCTCCCCTCAGCCCTCCTCTCTTCACACTCCCTACAAAGGATCTACTACTCAGCAAAGCACCTTACAGGAGGAGGACTGACCTCTCTCCCTCGGATGTAAAACAGATGGTGATCTCCTCGCTTCACGGACATCTGCATTGCTGCTGTTTTTCCAGCAGCGGCTGTAATTGTGTTATCACCAAGTGATTCAATGCCATGCCCTTTAGATGCAACACAGCACAACGATAACGTGAGCTTCACACGAGCATGATTAGAGACTTCTCCATTTTGATATCGGCATGCACGAGACACATCTCACCCACCGGAAAGGATGTTCTTTTGGATATCTGCCTCCACCCTCTCCTCCCCCCTCTTCCCCCTTCCCCCCCTCTCATCGGTTTTCATACGGAGTGCACTGGATGAGTTTTTAATTTGAAATGCTAATCATTTAGAAGTATAGAAAAATTGAATGTTAAACTTAAGGGAACAGTACATAAATGAGATCATAGCATGAAAAAAAAGTTACCTGCATTATGGTCTATCAACTAAGGTACTTTTGTATCCTGGTATATTTAATGCATGACGTGAGTATACAGCTTGTTGCAATTCAGGCGCCCTGCGGTGCCCTATCATCAGGGAAACGAAGGAAATCAAATTCTGGATGTTTCTGAATTGTGATCCAATATATCCAAACCCACCTTGAGGATGCAGAGTTTCTAATTTAAAGGTAGACAAAGAAACTGAATAAGTATTATCAAAAATGCATATAATCATAATAAGCAACCAATTACAGTATTAGTCAATAGTGCAGTGCATGGACCTTCTTTGAACAAGAAAAGTTAACACATTTGTTAAGTCATGCTTCCATCTCCACCATTTAAATTTGAGTGTTGGTTTTCAAAAATTGGCGACCAAACTCCACGTCATGATCCGGAGAAATTATTCAGACATTAGTTGCTAGTGCCTTTATCCCTTTCAGCAACAGGACCAGTGAAAGTGCCTCTGTGTACAGTGGTGTCTGTGTGGGTGAGCAGAGCAGGTTCCCACCGTCTGTCCGAGTGTCCCGGTCGGTTCCGACGCGAGCGGCGGTGACGCTGGTCGAGCGAAGGTTGAAACAGTGGGGGAGGGGGGGGAGGGGGGGGTGGGACTGTGGTCGAGAACAAAACAGACAAACAAAAGATGATCCATGCCGTCATGCACCACCCAGTTTTCATGCTGTCACGCACTTAATTATGCCCTTAAGCAGCAACGTATTGTACTCTGCATGTTTACCATTCCGATTCAAAAAGGGAATATTCATACGGTTTGTTTTTGGAACAAGGTTTTCCTTTGCGTTTCTCTCTGTGTGCACCATGCATCCTTTCAGGGTCTCTACCTCAGCGAGGTCATTGCAAACTTGCTGCAGAGCTGCAAGCTTCAATGCAGGGCTTCCTATACCATAATGCAAAATGGAACCTTAAGTGTAAAAATGCAGCCATGCAATATTGAATGTGAGAGTCCCAAAGCATAGCCTTTACACGAGCACTTAGGACGAGTAGTGTACCGCAATCCCGCTCCTTTCTTTTCCACTTAAAGCTGCGCACAATCAGGACATTCATTGGTAGAGAGTTTTGTAGAGATTGCGTGACTCTCCCACCGGGAGGGGGGCGGCTGGTTTCATGTGTTAGTGTTTTTAAAAACAGCGCTGCTGTGTGCCACAGGAAAACACCTGAATGTGTTCAGACGGACGGGCTGCATCTGGCTTTTTTCGGACCCGTCGCGCTGCAGCGAGCGGGCGCTGAGACGCACGACAAAGTGCAGCCCAGCTTTTGCACAATTGTTTTAATCTTGCTGCTTGAACTATTTATTTCCTCGAGAGATGTGTTTTTATTTTTTCTTTCCTCGTCTGAGAGCTCGCCCGCGTGCCGTGCAGCTTCTCCTCAGCATATCGTTCCGGACGGACTGACTGCAGACAAAGTGTAACGACTACTTGAAAATCTCCAGCTACTGCACATCAATCGACACTCAGTATTGAGACGAAATGATCCAAATCATAGTTAGACTTTTTGTATCGTGTGTCGTCCCTTTTTCTTTCCTTTGTAGCACCCTCCCGGCAGGGTCCTGCAGACTTTAAACACACTCTGCTGCAGTGCTACTTGAATGTCATAGTTGTGTCTGTTGGTGCAACGGCTATTCTTTGTGGTGCTAGTGCAGGACTAACACTGTTGTCTTGTTACTGTAACATGTTTATCTAAAGCAAGCTTTCTTTTATTGTTAAAAAAAACAAAACAAACAACTACAAGTTTTTTGGTTAAAGCTCTTTGTTATTGATTGTAGTTATGTTCGTTTAGGAGACAGTAGGGAACTGATCTTCGTACTGTACTGCTGAAGAGAGTCTGCCTCAGTCAAGCTAAATGTGGTCATGTCAGCAACTTTTCACGAGAGCAAAAAAAACAAAAAACCAACATCAAAAAAACAAGAATCAACGTTTTCATTCAATCCGCCGAGCACACAACTAATACCCAGTACCCTCTAGTATAAACCTATATATACACTGAAACAAGACAAGTAGATTAGTTTCATTAATGCAGCTATCAGGAACTTGTTCCCTTTGGTGTTCTTTGTCTTGACACTGACTCTTGAAAGCAGTGACGTGTGTAACATGCATGAAACAGTCCGATGCAAACACAAATGACACCCCCGCATTAAGTGTCGCTGCTTATGCTGTGTGTGTGTGTGTGTGTGTGTGTGTGTGTGTGTGTGTGTGTGTGTGTGTGCGTGTGCGTGTGCGTGTGCGTGTTTGTGGGTGGGCGGACGGGCGGGTGGGGGAAGTGGCATGTGTGGACGGTGCTACACATTGAATTAACCCAACAGAGACATGCATTCTTAACAGCAATAGACTAACAGATAAACCTGTTTCTTAGATGCTTTTTGTAAGAAAAAAAAGAGAAAAAAAAGAAATTAAAATAGGAGAACAAATCTATTTTGAATGTCAGAGAAAATGCGACTCACTTGACAGATACTCACCACAGGGCTGTTTATGTACCAACCTCTTCACCTTCGTTCTGGGATTTTGTAAAGGTCAGCGGGGTCAAACGAAGAGGCTGACAATGAAGAAAAAGATAGAAAAAGAGAGAAATCCAGACATATTGGCATTGGAAGAGTGTCGGTTACTGCTGAGCATCCTGGAGCTGCTTTACTGCAGAACACAGGCTGCAGGGGGAGGGGGGAGGGGGGGGGGGCCTTCGGTCCAGCCCGGGCGAAAGGGCCCACAATGCACTTGGAGCGAGAATCTGCACTCAAGTCAGAGAAGGTGCCTAAACTGTTCTACGCGTTCATTTGTCGAGCTTATTGCCAGATGTTTATGCTTCTGCAGACAAACACGAGTGAAGAATGTCTTCAAAGCGACAATATTATAAAGAAACAACATGAACTGTCATGAGAAACCAAATGCAATTTAGTAATAGTAAGATAAACTAAAGTAACCACTATATACTGCAATTATGTATGAAAAAACAAGTTTAACGTGTGTCATTGATTTTCCTGTTTGGTTTGTTTTTGGTGGCACTGTAACGTGACGGATTGAGGAAGGACATGCCTTACACTGGAATATCCAAACATGTTCCTACAGCAAGCCATGATAATGAAACTACTGTATTATGATCACTTGCTTTACACTAGATAATACGAACAAGAAGTGTACTCTTATGAAAAAAAAGACATTTAGTTTTTTCAACTTGTTTTTCAGAAGAAAAAAAAAAGGATTCACCTAAAACACCATGTTCACGTTTGTTTTCTCCCCCCCTCTTTCGAATCTCTGCTGCTGAACCTCCTGCTACAATGTATCTCTACAGAAACCTACTGATCGCAAAAAAAAAATCTGCATGGTCGACGGAAGACTGCATGAGCTTTGCCTTTCAAGCTGCAGATCAACTATAATGCAGTTGCATCGTTTCAAGTAAAAAAAAAGAGAGAAAGAGAGAGAGAGAGAAAGAAAGAAAGAGAGAGAGAGAGAGAGAGAGACCCTTGCTTTCATCTGCACCGAGGCCCTGTTCAGAAAAGTGTTGTGAAACGTGTCCTCTGCCGGATTCCTTAAAAAAAGCACCTTGGCGCCGACGTCGTGGCGGCGCTCGGCCTGGCTCTGGATGTGAGCGGGGGACATTAAGGGCTAGTTTCTCTGACTCTATCTCTGTTCTAGGACTGGACCGCTCTTTCGAAGTGACACTCGGCCCGTTCCTTATCTCAGTCGAGACGCGAGCGATGCCCGTGGGACGTGGGAGACACGTGCAGCGTGTCTAAACAGGGCCTGGGCCACACACCCTCTCCTGTTCCTCACTGGTTTCAAGGCGAACGTCTCCGTCCTGAACTTGCTCTTTCTTTGCCTGCTGAGGAGGCGCCGAGCAGGACTGAATGTCGGGGTGTCTGTGTGCTTCGCTCACCGAAGGTGACGATACGTGAGAAGAGGTTTCTTGTTTGTATTAGGAGCGTGGGCGATTTCTTTTCTGTGGAGAATGCACATTTAATCAGCGGCGCGGAGAAGCCAGGCCCTTTCGGAGCGAAGCGCTGAAGGACTGTTGAACTCTTTCTGCTCTTCTTTTCACCCACAAGCAAGCCAAACTCCCATGGTGTCCCCGACCCCGGCCGTCATCGTCATGTTGTGTTTACCGAGGATTATGCTATGGTGTGTTCAGTTTGTCAGATGATGACAAAGGCATGGTCTGTGATCTATGCAAGGGTTACTTGTTTTTACTTTTCTTTGGTATATCACTTTATGATTTCATCTGACATTAACTTCAATAAATTTTTAAGGATCCGCTGGTGTGCGCTCATTTCGGCTTGGGGCTGGGGGGGCTGTGGGGGCTGGTGGGTGGAGTTGTGTATCTGCACCGAGAAAACGATCCATCTTTGACAGCAGTGGCAGCGGCAGCAGCAGCAGCGGCAGCAGCAGCAGCAGCAGAAATATGCTGCAGTGTGCGTTGTTACAGAACTCCAGAATACCCCGGTACTACAGTACCCTCTCACTGAGGCCATTAGCGGTGATTCATGGTGCTAAGGTAATGGTTCCACACTAATCCTCCTGTCCCAGGAGAGCGCCACTTACCTCTGTCATTGCCTGCAAGTTGTTACACACCTCAGATGCTTGAAGAGCCCCCCCACAACACACACACACATACACACACATACTCACACCTAGTTTGATGTGCAGCTATACCTGCAGAGTGACGACCGAGCGGGCTGAGGACCGACAGAAACAAGAGGAATGGACCAATCAATCTATGTTTCGCCAATTTTGCCAGGCTGCAACCAAAAACACTCCAGTTTTACTGATCTCCCAGACGTAAACACACACACACACACATTTTTATTTATTTATATTCTGACAAACGTGCTCAATGAACCCACCCAAACAAATCCAGAGTCGATTTCTGTATTTCAGTGCACGGCATACTCCAAACCATCTTGTCTGATTTTGACAACCTGTCAGCCAGAGCCTCATCATCAGGAGGTCCTCCGGTATTAACCGGACACAGCTGTCGAGGGCAGTCACCCCCCAAACAGCAGACGTGCGCGTCCAATCCGAGAGGAGTCACGGGGAGAGCGAGCGAGCGAGCGAGCGATGAAACTGAGACTAGCAGGCGCAGTTTTAGGGGTGTCAGAATGATTCATTCCCACTTGTGTCCTCTGATGGCGTGAAGCTGAACATTGGGCAGCAGAGGCCTCATGGTGAAGACTGCAGCTCATCTGTCTCTGTCCATCTGTCTTTCTCTCTCTCTCTCTCTCTCTCTCTCTCTCTCTCTCTCTCTCTCTCTCTCTCTCTCCTGGTGTCTCTGTCCTTCTCAGTTTCTCTGTTTGTTTTTGCTGTATGGTGACCTGAACAGAAGACAGCCTCCTCTCCCTTCCTCTGCATTGCCCTCAGGAAATGCAGCACTCCTCACTCTGCAGGCAGCAGCAGTAAGGGTGGGGTGAGTTGGCGCTGGTCCCACTCTTCCTGCACATGCTCACTCTCTCGCTCTCTCGCTCTCTCTCTCTCTCTCTCCCTCTGTCTGTCTTTGTCTCACGCTCTCTGTCTTCTTCCTCCCTCCTTTGAGTCACGGTGCTCC
This sequence comes from Malacoctenus tetranemus, assembly GCA_032274765.1. Lineage (NCBI taxonomy): Eukaryota > Metazoa > Chordata > Actinopteri > Blenniiformes > Labrisomidae > Malacoctenus > Malacoctenus tetranemus. The sequence goes on from JAUESF010000080.1 coordinate 3,964,668, forward strand.
CCACTGGACCAGAATAACATACAGAAGTGGAGCTCAGTCACTGCAGAGGATTTCTCAACACCTTTGTTTGCTTTCTGCTCTCTCTTACATCACTCCAGTTTACAGTGAAAACACACAGAGTTCAGCTGCAGCTTCTGTCACATCAAAGGTTCCCTCTGTCCTCTGAATGCAGAGTTCATCACTGCTTCGTGGAACCAAAACTGCATAAACTCACTTCAGGAGAGTGAAATAAACCGACTCAACCTTTTGTGTTTCATCAGAGCGACCGTGAGCGTGTGGAGCAGCACAGGAGCCGGTCTGAAGAGCTGCAGCAGAGGTGGTCCTGAAAGGCATTCACACCGCTGAAACCTCACTGACGCTGAAGGTGCGACTGGTCCCAGATCAGAGCTTCAGTCAGCCAACTCTGAAGGACTTCATGATGCTGCATCTCTCTCTGAATCAAAGGAAGCGATGCAGAAACACACACTTGATCGATGACCTGTGCAGTCAGACAGAGGTTTGGTCTCTGTTGTGACGTTTGTGTGCTCACTTTTCAAAGAAAATCAACTGAATCCAACAAATCTAAATGAAAATGGACTTGACTCAACAAGAATATTTGAAAGTACAATAAACTACAACATGTGACAATACTTAAATAAACACTCAGTGTGTGATTGTCCCATTCAAACAGGCTGAGAAGACACCAGGGATTCAAACACAACAGAGAAATCAATGCAAACACCAATGACAAACTTCTCAAGTGAAGTGCAGATACTCGGAAGATTACAGAGTATTTTTGCTCTGAGTTGCACTCAGGTTCTGCATTACACTGACAAATTACTCAAGTTATAAATAAAACAAAAAA
>JAUESF010000080.1:3975418-3990129 GCA_032274765.1 Malacoctenus tetranemus
AATTCACCTTTATGGTTTAGGTTTGAAGGTTCACACAAAAACTCCACTGGCAGATATAAGAGAGGACACCCGACTCTGTTCACTATATATGACACCGTCGGTATGTGTATCGACTGCATTGCTCCCCGTCAGGAGGAAGCTGTGTGCCGCAGGTATCTGCTGCTGCATTGGCCGAGGAGAGTGCGGAGCTGCACACTGAAGGACACACGCACACTCTGCTCCCAGCAGCAGCAGCAGCAGCACCTCAGCACTGACAACACAAACACATCAGTGTGTGTCAGCTGTCACTCAGGACTGCTGTCCACTATGAGAGCTCATCAGTGATGATGATAAATACCCATATAAACATTTGTATTTATCAATACATAAGTGTGTGAGAGAAAGTGTAGTGTGTGAGTGTCACCTTGTGTGTTGAAGTTTGACTGCAGAGCTTCATCACTGACAGAAAGTGCTCTGCCCCCTAGTGGGGGGACAGCAGAATGAAAATCCAGGGGTGATTTGCAGTGAGCTCGTGTCCTTCTGGTGCTGAGCAGGAAGGTGAGTGCAGGTGTGTGACTGGGAACACAACAGGACACACACGGCAGCTCTGAGTTTTCAGTTTTATTTAAGGTTCATTTTCCAGACCTGCAGAGGACAGTTCACTTCCTTTAAGCGCCTCGATTTCTTTATTTTTTCTTTAAATCTCGTAACATTATGTTAAAACCCACTGTTATGACTCTGTGTTGGCTTCTCCTGGATGACTTTGTTCATTTTTGTGAATACTGTTACATAGGGAACAGCAGGAGGAGGTAGGGAGGGAGGGGGAGGGAGGGAAGGAGGGAGGGAGGGAGGGAGGGATAAGAAAGAGAAAGAGAGAGAGAGAGAGACAGAGCGAACACGGATCAGAATTAAGACTTCAAAAAGAAAAAAAGGCGGTGTGGTCGGAGAGGTCGAATCTTATTGGCCGAGAGCTTCTTAAAATCACTACTACAGTACTTGGTTTCGTCTTGCAGCACCTTCCTTTTTTTTGTGACACGCACTCACGTACGGTTGCCGAAGTCACATACAACTTTGCATAATTTTTTTTTCAGCGGTCACTGACGCTCGCCTCCCGATCGCCCCAGCTCCTTTCTCTTGTCTGTCCATTTTAAGGCCTCGTTTAAGCCCTCGCAGGTGGAACGGGGGGGGAACCCGTTCACCCTTGAACTACCCTCATTAGTATCCGCGTCCGTTTAGTCATTGTCCTATCTATGTGGTGGCTGTCCATGTTAGGGCTAGCTATGTAGGTACCACACAGTGGCACTGTGAGTAAGAGTCTAACCCGAGTGCTCAGGATGTGTGCCACGATCTCCCAAAGCCCTGGCTCCCTGCGGCGAGGCTGTGCTCTATCCTCTGATACAGAGGTTCGGCAAAAAAAAATTCTCCCTCCGCCAGGGCGGGGCCAGCGGCAGCCCCCCTCCCTCACTGAAGAGAATGTGAGCCAAGTGGCCTCTGAAGCAGGCCATTTGTGTTCCTACCCGACAGGGAGCCCATGCATAGCCTGTGCCCTCAACTCCCCCCCCGCCTGGTGTCGTCTGCATTCGCCCTCGACCAACCAGATCTCAGCTTCTTTTAAGTTTGATACTCGGATATTTCACTTCAGGTGCCACCCCCCCAATTACCCCCCCCCTCTCTCTCTGCTCACCTCGTTCCACTGACAGGGTTAACCGTTTCGCAGCCTCCTGATGGAGTGGGGAGGATGAGGGTCTTTGGGGCAAAGCTTCAAAGAGCAGATTCACAGCTTGCTTTCAATCCTCAAGAAAAAACTAATCATGACTTCAACTTTCAAAAAACACATATGTTGTTCATGCTTAATCATTAGTTACTGTTGTTTCTTTAAAAAAAGTCCTCACTTCAGCTAATTTGTTTCTTTGCCAGTTTGTGGAGTTAAACTCGTGTCACCGCTGGGCGCTTGATGCTATACTGAGGCTTGTGCTCTCTGTAAAGACAGTAAAGCTACACAATGAACCCCGCACGACACCCAGATCTAGGTCTAAAGGAGTGGTGATGGCAGCAGCAGACAAAAGGGGGACTGAGAAGTCGTATGCCACAAACAAAAACGAAAACAAAGAGGCCTTCAGAGTCGACGAAAAAGGAAGAGAAAAGAAGAAAGCATGTTTGTTACTTTGTTAATTTTTCATACTCTGCAGATTGGTGTGTATTGCATTGAGGAAGGGTGGGGAAGGAGGGCGAGGGGGGGTGGGACAGGATGAGTGGGTATAAAGTGGTGGTGGTAGGGGTGGGGTGGGTGGGTGGGTGGATGGGTGTCTGCTGTAGTCTGTGTTCAGTGGCGGTCCACGGCGGCACTCTGTAGCAGCTCTGTGGCGGGCTGTCCCGGGGGTCTGAAGGCGGTCTGGAAGCCTGGGGGGGGGGAGTGGAACTGGCTGGCAGGGTTGGCTGTGGGGGGGGGCAGGTAGGGAGCCCAGCCGCCGGCGGCTCTGTGATGGAGGGGGAGGTGGGCGTCCAGGAGGCCGCTGTGGAGAGGCTGGGGGGTGGGCACCGCCGAGCTGGCTGGCCCGTCCATCTCTGTGAGCGCCTGCAGGGACTTCAGCCAGTGTGGCGGGTTGTCGTCCTGGAGACAGTCTAAACTGCTGCCTGCCGAGGCCGGGATGCCTGAGGGGGCGGAGCCAACACAGAGAGGCGTCACGAGAGAGACGAGCAACGACAGACACACAAGATGGACACGATCAATAAGGAAACTACCGTGAAACCATTGACAGGTTCACTCTGTCTGTTAAACGCAGGCGTTTTACACAGGAGGGTTTCAACAGCCATCAGTACTACTTCTTACTAGCAGGTATTAGAAAAACCAGCAAGTGTTTCAGTGCTGGAGCAGGAAGTTTCCACAGATTTCGATTCATCCATCCCAGTATTTCCATGCATGACCTCTACTGTGATGAACTGTCAAGCATCTGTTCTTTACCACCAGCTAGTTTCCTACTACTGTTCAACCATCAGCCCTCTCCTCATATTACTGCATGCTAACCACCGTTATGGTTTCAGTAGCTGGCATGAAACAACAGGAAGACACAAACTATCACTTCATAATAATCTCTGGGATGAGAACAGGCTGCAGCTGCCCGGCTGTCCCTCTGGGCTGATTCTGTACCTGTGATTATCGCAGGATCCATCCAACTGGCTGTGCCGTCCCAGCTCAGGCTGTGTGACATGCCTGTTGGCCCCGACGGGCCCCCGATGTGGTTAACACTGTTGGATGATGAGGAGGATGAAGAGGAGGAGGAGTTTGGGAGGCCCCCGAAGTTGATGTTGATGTTGGGCAGAAGAGCTCTGAGGCCATCCTGCCACTCTTTCACATTTAAGCCGTCTATAGAGCCGCTGTTTTCTGCAAGAGGGGACGACAACAGTACTGTTTAGAACACAGACTAGTGGCTGTCTGAAGAACTGCAGCTACCAGCACTTTCCCTCTCCTGTCTGTACAATCGATGGAAGCTAATCAAAAACAAGTTTCACACTGATGAGAGCCAGTGTACATACAATATGATATTAAATGGCTTCATTATGCAGCTCATCTAATCTGCTTCTACACGCTGTGCTTCCACAGGACAGAGCAACGTGCCACAGTGACCCCGGCGTCTGGTACCTGAGATGGGGATCCCTCCCAGCCCTGTGTTGTGCTGAGGGGGCAGATTCAGGTCCAGGATATTACTGTGTGAGGCAGCACTGGCTGAGTGGTTCAAGTGTGTGAGGTTATTCCGTGTGGGGACGCCCATCCAGGGGTGTCTGGCGGCTGGCTGCTGCTGACTGGCCTGGCTGTTGTGACTGCCGGGGAAGCTGAAGGAGCTGTAGATGGCTCTGTGGTGGAGCTGGGGGAGGCGTGGCAGGCTGCTGGGGAAGTGGTGGGAGGCGCCGGGGTTGGAAGGTGGCAGGCCGGGGCCGTGGCTGCTCCCCTGAGAGAGGTGTCCCGGGGACAAGGGGCTCTGATCCTGCACCGACAACTCCTTCTCTATCAGGTCGGCCAAAGCCTTGCGGGTGACGTCGAAGGGGTCGAAGCCCAGGTCGTCGTCCTGCTGTTTACTGGATGAACCGAAACCAAAGGCAGCCTGCCAGTCTGTGGAGGAAGACACTGGTATTGTGTCTGTGGGGACAAGACAGACAAGACGAGTTAAATGTGTCTCAAAACTTTGGACCAATCAAGAAACAGACCTAAAATATCAATGAAACTGGTGCAAAGAAAATCAAAAGACAAAGTCAGAGAGCTCCAGGAGAAAACTGAAAGACATAAAACTAAAGGCTGTACTTTGGAGTCATAATTTATGTAAAAACATTCAAAAGCTAATCAGGAAAGAAGAAGCTGATCTCTGCGGTACCTGATGTGAAGAGGCTCTGTGGTTCCGGGGTCATGGGCCAGTCTGAACTGCCGCGGGGGGAGCTTGGAAAGGGGGGCAGGCCGGCAGGGAGCGGGTTAGGATGTCTGAAGTTACTGTTGTCTGAAAAAAGTGACTGGGACTCTGCTGCCGCACCCTCAAAGGGTGAACGGGCTGTCAGGTCTGACATGCTGATGGGCACAACCAGACTGGGCTTGGTTAAACCTGGGGGAGGGGAGGGGGAGTCACTGGTGGATATCTGCAGAGCGAGAGAACGAGAGGGACAGAAAGGTTTGTGATGCTGTCCTGTGATCTGGTTCATCTCCGTTTGAGAGGACATGTTGGTTCAGATGGCGTTACCTGTTGCAAAGTCTCTCCATTTACCATGCCGATTGACTCTGGAGGTTTGTCACTGGGACTGCAGGCACCAAGCAGAAATGTATTATTAGCAAGCGTTGATAACACATTTCCCATGTTGAGCTTTCCTCTCGTCTCACCTGTTACTGTCACAGTTGGAGGAGAAGGGGGACAAGGCAGTACGCTGGCTGGGACCCAGCTCTGTTTCTAGCCCATCTGCTGCGATGACTTCCTGGTCTAGATAGTCGAGTAGTGGAGGGGACTTTCGGTCTTCTGAAAGCCCATTAGCAAGTTTGCCATGCCCCGACAGCGTTGGCCACCCATCTTTACCATTACTATTGTTGGTTCTGCTGCAAAGCCAGACAAACACCAACTATCATGAGTCTCCGATTGGGTCCAAGTTTTGAACAGAAAAAGGAAACAGGAAACAAAAACAAACCTCTGTGTGGAGTTTGATTTACTCTTTGACTTCTCTGATCCACAGGCTGGAGGTTGTAGAAAGCTAGGGTTTATTTTATAGAGGTCTTGGAGGAGTTTCTGCTCATACTCTTGATGCTTCCCCGCCTCGGAAAAAAAAACCCAATATCAGTCAGCAGGAGCCCTCCAACAGAAATCAGTTTTCAGAGGACAAAGGTTAGGGTTTTACCTGCATCTCCTCTTTAGTAAAGCTAGCTGCTTCATCCCCCAACTCATGTAGATACATACAATCAGGTTTGGGACACTGCATACTTTTGAGAAAGTAACTGCAGTATTTTGTTGTGCCTAAAGAAGCCTGGAAGATAAAAACAAAAATCATTAAATATATTGTACAACCAACTTTCAGACACATTTTAAACACTTTATTTTATACTATTTTAAATACTAGGATATTTTCCCAAGAAATGAAGAAATGAAGACTTTTTTGCAAATCACCTTACTGATCAGACCCAAATACAAAAAAAACCCAACCTAAACCTCAGAACGTTTCAGTTCCTACCTTGAGTGTTCTGCCGTCAACAACCACATTGTTCACACACTGTATTGCTCTTAGTGCATCTTCAGAGCGGATGTAAGTGACATAAGCGCTGGCACTCGGCCCCTGGAACATACAAACCATTTGGAGTCAATTGTAAACCATGTTTGATAGTTGCAGCTGTTTATGAGCTAATTAATTGGATTAATATGGTACTTTATAAAAAACGTTAGCTTCAGCTGTTACCTGAGAACCTGCGTAAGACGTGCTGTTGTTGATGACCACTTTATGGATTTTCCCAAACCTCCCAAAATACTCTGGTCGTTTTAGGACCTGTGTTTCGAAATACAGAAAAATAAACACTTTTAGGTTGAGTTTATTCAAGCAATAAAGGGAAAACAAAGATTGCATGGACAGTTGCCAGAGAAACCTTTTCCTGTCAAAGTTCAATAGATTTTCTCATATCTGCTGATGTCAACCAAGTGCAAGGAAAATCTGGCAGCTTGTGTCTTCATTTTGTTCCACTCTTGCTGGTTTGCATTGAACTAAAATACCACGAGTTCCAACACTTCGGTGTCACAGGTAGCACAAGTCACTGAGCTTGTTAGTGGCGACACAGTAACTCACCTCCGGGTCGGCGAGCCGCTGCGAGAGCCCGACCACAAACACCAGGTTTCTCTGGACCACTCTGACGCTGGCCAGATGCTTTCGGTTTTCTGTCACCTTCTGCTTCTTCTCGTTCTGTTTCTGCTTCTTTTCATTCTTTATCCTTTGGATCTCCTCCTGTGACAGAGGCTTGTACACAGCAGGGTCCTCTGGGTACGGCTATGCAAAACCATACACAACTTGGTCACAACCTGAGACAGCAATTTTCTTTTAAACATGCTCTTCACTACTCCAATACACACGGTTCAAAAAAGATGTTGAATAACTGAGGCCTTCACAGTAGCTCCCTTGGCCTCGAAGGGGATTTTTTCACAATGGTTTGTCTGTTTGTTTGCAAAATTACTGTGAATCTTCTCACTGGATTTAAATGAAATTTGCAGCATGGGTGACAGGTGGTACAAGACACAAGGGATGAAAATTTCGTGGGAGCCCAGTCATCAAAAATGATTAAAAACAACATTTAAACAGCCACCTCTGGCAGAGGCTTGTACTCTACAAGTGCTGCTAGTTAGAAGCAACTTCAAACGTGTGAAACAATATCGGAGTCTACACACAGCATCATCAATCAGATCGTGGCCGACAACGAGCTCATCAGCTTCTCGTTCACGTGGTCTTATGTGTTCGATGTTCTCTGGTCCTTCACCTTTCTGCAGGCGGGACAGAGGCCATTCTCATCTGTGCGGATGCGGTGCCAACAGAAGCGGCAGATCTGGTAGCCACAAGTGCAAGGGAAGAAATTGACGTCATCAATCTCCAGCGGCTCCATGCACAGAGGGCACTCCATGGGGTCGTCCTTCATTTCAGGGCTATGGGACATCCTATGGCGCAGCAAGGGTGAGTAGTGAAGCTGGTCACAGAGCACAGGGCTGTATAAACATGTGAAAAACTATAATGAGAGGTCCATCATAGCAGCGTCACAATACTTAAACGTTCAAGTTAATGCGACTTGCTGCCTCTGCTCCATCTGAAAAGTGGGACGGATTCAGCGGCACCATAAGATCAGACACGAAACACATACATACATTTGTTTAGCAACTCATTGCGAGATAAAACACAACATAAAAGCAGGATCATCTTGTCCACCTCTGCAGTCAACTTCAATTAATCTTTCTTTAGAGACAGGTAAAGGATGACGGTCTTTCATTACTTCATATTCTGTGGTAAATTATTAATACAATGCAGAAGTGTTTCAATATTATGTTTGCAACTCCACAGAATATGTCCTCTGCAGGGTAACTGTATACAAGACTCATTTCAGTGCCTCTGATTGCTGAGATAAAGAAACAACTGTGCAAATATATCTACACAAGGATTTAGATAATTGTTGCATCGAGTATTACAGAAATGTATCAGTAAAGCTATTCGATTGTATTTTATTACTCAGGAAAAGAGAGACTGATTTTACTTGCAAAAATGATCAGAACAAAGACTCAACACAAACCCTGCATTTCAGCCTTCGTGATTTGAAGCAAGACTTTCTGCGAGGTGTGCCTAATAACACACCAACGACTCAACATCGTCAAAACCCGATAAAAAACATAACTAATAATAGCTAGGTGATAATGCGGATGTTGTTTTCGAGCACTGACAGTACTTGACACTGTATTTCCCCGTGACGTCCATCATAAAATACGCCAAACTGCGTTTATTTACAGCTGGTGGGAGCAGAGAAACACCAGTCTGCTTTGTACGTGACAACACCGCAGCCAGCAGACGACAAACCCAGATTGATTAAATAAACAACGCCGCAAAGTCCAAGTAGAAAAAAAATGTCTACATTTTAAAACAGTGGGCAGCATTTCGCTGATCAACTGACACATCCAGGAATGTAACAGTGTAGCTGTTTCACTCGCAGACATCCCTGCTAAAGTCGTGTACGAAGCCAGGAGTTAGCCAGCCTGGTAACTTTAGCTGCTCTGTCTCCTGGATCGTACGCTATGACAGATGTTATTTGACTAACGTTGGGCTAAGCTAACATTAGCCACGGATTGGTAAAAGAAGCCGGTCTGACCAATAGCTTGTGACTGATGGCAACTGTGAAATTAATCACAACAGCTGTACGCACAAGAGGGAATTTTAACCTAATATCAACCGCTCAACGCCGGGTACGACACAAACTAGCGGTTTCTGCCACATAGAAAGTGACAGCTTGCTTTATGCTAAGTGCTCGCCGCAGCTAACATGCTACACTACCACCAAAGTGAACGAAGCTGACGCCGCGGCCTACACAAGCTAACACTGAGTGAAGACAAGTTAGAGGCACTGTATACATCTGACACTGCTCTGATGACACTAGTAATGCAGGGACAGTGGTGCAGGGAGCTTGACAAGACTCCAAATAGGGTTGATCAAATTGTAATAGACACAGTAACCTTTATTTAATAAACTAGAGTGAAAGCTGTTAGCCCGGCTAGCAGCTCTGCTAACGTTAGCGTTACTTACCCTGTCCGTATTTAGCTTAGGATTCCACTCCAAGGGAGTCACACCAAATTGGGCGGGGACTGCGAGCCAATGTATCTGAAATGTCAAAATTCCTATTAACGGTCACTTTAGATAACAGTAGCTGTGTTGTTCTGTTGTAACTAAAAGACTATAAAGATGTTTTGCCCCTCTCTTTTCTTGGTATTGTGGAGACAATTTACGCTCAAACCACCATCTTAGCTAGCATTATAGTAGGGAGGAGGGAATGGGGCAAGTATTCACGTCCATTGAGTCGGCGCAGAAACGCCGGTGCTTCATGGGAGATGTAGTTTACGTTTTCCACTATCCCTGAATGCAAACAGTAGTGATTATGAACGTAAATATAAAATTGAGTGTTCACAGCAGATTATAAAAAGATACATTTAAATAAATATATGAAGTAAATATAAAAAGTAAAATGGTTCACACTTGAAAGTTTTTTGTAGTTATTTTTTAATAAATAATATTTTGATTAAAAAAAGTCATTCACACACATGCATACCGATATTATTATAAAACAAAATGGCAAAATAGGTAAAAATGTGAGCTAGATCAGTTAAAATTGTCATCACTGTTGCAAGTGATAGATTAGTACATTTAGATGTTGAATATAAATAGTGTCTGAGGAATGTGGTGAGAGGATTGATCTTTTTTTTCTATTGCCATTACAAATCAAGACAAGAAGCAATTTAGAAATTGTTATTTTCAACGATTTATTCAGGGTAAAACAGCGGTGTGGAAGTTCACTTGGTTGCCTCTCTGCCAGAAGATAACAATATTAAACAGCATTTTTTGACAAGAATCTAAAAACAACACTGGAAATTACAACAACAAACAAACAAACACAGGCAGAAATCTAAAACGTTAGGGTTTGGTTTTTTCAATCAATCCAGAGAAAGCTTGGCTTGGGCCAGCTCTGAGTGTGAAGATTGGCAGGATTCACAGAGTCCAAGGTGAGAGCTGGAGCAATGGGGTGTGGTGAAGCCAGGGACATCTTTGCAGCCAGGAGTCCCATCCGCACACAGCTGTCTGTGTCTTTACCCTGGAAAATCCCTGAAATCAAAGCACCTGCAAGACTGCACAAGGAAAGGAGATGAGTGTACGATTTGAATGTTGCAATTTGAATGATGGATTTTGTCACAGAATGAAAAAAATGATTGGAAAATGAAGAGGTCATGCAAACAGTTGATGGAATATAGATGAAACATCATCAAAGGGAAGTTTGGAAAAGGAAATTACAATATTTTTAGGAAAGCGAAAGTAAAAGGAATATTAATACCTGTCTCCAGCTCCTGACACATTCATTGTCTCCTCTGGGGTCACAGACAAAGCTGGGTAGTGCAAAGCACAAAGCTGCCTCTTCTGTATCAACACAAAAAGGAAAATGTGTGTATTCCTCACGACTAACAATATCAGATTCTCCATGATTTAATTATCATCGAAATCCTATGAAGTACAGACAGCCCTCACCTTTTTCTGTTTTCTTGGCTGCAGATTTACCGTTCCTGCATTATATTCTCCACACAATAACACACCATCAGCTCCCAGCGTCACCACCACACAGTGAAGATGCTCCAGAAGGGGGCGTGAGAGAGCCACAGCGAGAGAAAGCATCTCGTCCACGCTGCTTGGCAACCCTGCCACGAGCCCAACCACATCCTCAGCCACCACCATCACACGATTTGCATTCTTCACAAGAACTCACAAACTCACACTGTAACAACTGTGGGTGTGAGTTTGTCTCTGACAGCATGAGAAAGTTTAAAAAAAAAAGAGGAGTGGGCCTACAGCAGAACCATGAAACAACCATGAAGGAGTCTGGCTTACCTTCAGGAATCGTGACACCCAGCGTTTTATTCATGGTGCGAAGCTCTGCCAGGTTTGGGGACGTGTAGGACAGTGACTTCCAGGCGTCTGAAAGGAAAGGCTTACAAGCCTTATCTGAGTCCGTCGGCTCGTACCACACTGTCTCACACACACACACACGGAAAGCTTTGCATTAAAATCAACAAAGTCTTCGGGTTCACAATCATCCTTATCATCTACTCACCGTTCACATTGTGCTTTTTAGCAACAGAACAAACATAGTTGATAGTGGAGGCAGGAATGTTTCCATCAAGACACACGAGAGAAGCAGATGAAATCTGCTTCTCAAACTGTGACACCTACAGGGAGACATTCAGAGCAGAACAGAGACAGAGAAAAGCAGGAAACGCTGGTTTTTAGGGGTAACAAATCATTTCTGTTAAAAAAATCCCAATAATTTGGAGTTTACATTAAAGTTTGACGTGAATGTGGTGGTAGTGAAACCGGAGTTTAGTGTTCATGTGTCTTTCACTTACATAGTGTTCAGTGATTTGCTGATGAATGTCCATGTCTCCAAGTCCGAGACTCAGCTCTCCTCTCTCAGTGATTACAGCACAGTAGGTTGCTGTGCTTCGCCCTTCCAGCCTCGATACACCGCTGGTGTTCTATTGAAGAACAGTCAATGTGGTTTTTGTACATTAAAGTGATGACATTTTAAAAATGCGAAGCGATAACCTGATGTTTACAAACCATATGTTTACAGTAGTTAAACACTGCGTCACTGTTTGAATCAGCTCCAGTTGCAGAGATGAGCAGTGGATGGAGGCCCAGTCTGCTCAGCGAGTCTGGAAGAGAGTCAAAGAAAACAGCCCCATATAGGGCTTTTGATAAAAACACACACAAGGACAAGAAAGAAGAAACCAACCGGCGATGTTGCGTCCCACACCGCCAAAGGACTGACAGACACTTCCTGGGTTCGTCTGCCCAAACTGAGAGAAACAACAAGTTCTCAGAAGTTAATGTGTTTCATCCACTCTGCCTCACTCTCCAAACATGAAAAATATAAGAGACTTACAATCAGTGTTTCTGTTTTTCCTTTTGCAATAAAATCCACATTTATTCCTCCAATTACAACCTGCAACAGAACACGATTATGTGTGACTGTGACATTTTTTGTTGCTGAATTGGTTCAGCTTTCAAGAACGTCTAATACTCACAATATCTGACTTGGAGTCTGCTGAGAGTTTTCTGGGGTTGTGAGTTGGCTTCACAGAGGTGCCGTTCTTCCTCTGCTCTGACAGTGCACAGGCGATCCGACTGCCAACTCTTGCATTGTTATGAATGAGAGCAATGTCTTTACACGGGACATGTTAGGGACAGTGTAACTTGAACATACTGCAGGTTGAAAGAGATGCAATTTTACAGCAGTGTGTTCACGGCTTTCAATCTGTTTTCAAACTATTTAGAAACTTCTCAACAATTCAGACATTTGAAGGATACTGGCTTGGAGGGACTTTCCTTGAGTCAGCTCGTTGACCTTTTGCAGGATGAACGGTGTCACATCTTTCCCTGCGACTCCTGCAGCACTGAGAGATTCACAAAGAGAACGGGAACGAACAATTTTTCTGTGATGTCACTGATGTTATCAAGTCTCATCAAAGTCACAAGTGGTTGTTAAGAAGGCAGCGTGACAGCAGACTGTAGAGCTGCATTGAGACACACGACCACAGGGACTTTCTGCACCTCGCCTCTGTCACAGCAGCCTGGATGGCTTCTTCTATCTCCTGTCCTGCTGCCGCGTGCTCCTCTGGGATGGGCACCGCTAACAGTACTCCACTTTGCAGCCCCAGTGACAAAGTGCTCGCTGAAGGATAAAGAACAGAATCACTGAGTAATCACAAAACTGAAAGACAAAACAAATCCATATCTGATGGACTAAATTTGAAATATTTGCTTCAAAGCCTGAAGCTTTGCAAAGATCACAGTTTGACAAACTTCACTGCTGAAATATGACCTGAGGGTTAAAATCCAAATTGAAAGATTCAACAGTAAAGTATTCAAGCCATATAAAAGTGCTTACCGATAAGTTTTGCGGCTTCCTCGGGGTTGCAGACGTGGTACGCAGAAGTGAATCCACTTCGTGGGGAGAAGAAAGCCGGAAAATTCCTTGATGATCCAAAAGTGGCCACACAGACACCCTGGGTTTCCTGATTATATAACAATGAACATTCAGCAACACAGAAATTTAAGTTGAAGGTCATACATTTCAATTGACATCACATATACACTCATAGATGAGCAATTCTGTAGACTTTGTGTAAAAATGTGCTCACAAGGAACTCCAGGGTTCGTCCGATGTCTAGGATAGACTTGACCCCAGCAGAGACCACTGCGATGGGGGTCCTGCCAAGCTCAGTCAGATCCGCGCTGATGTCAAGACCTGGAGGAATAATCATTTAGTCAGCAAGACCTCAGAACAAATCAAAAATGTAGTAAGAAAAGGTATTGGTGTGATAGTAATTCACACTTGTTTCCTATGATTGGATTGATAGTTTCAATTCAGGTTGATGGAAAGAAACCTTTGGTGCTTACACATGAAGGACTTTCTAACAAACCATCAGTCTGCAGCTGTTGTGCCTAATTTTTTTATGCTTTTTCATACTTTGTCAATCAATTGAACATCTACTGAATACTCAACCCACCCAAAGAATGACTGTTTTACTACAACCATAACAAGCAAGTGTTTAGTTTTCTTTTCAACAGCTGTGCTCACTGGTCTCTCCGCCCCTGTGAACTCCTCCAATACCCCCTGTTACAAAAACAGGGATCCCGGCTCGATGTGCTGCTATCATTGTCGCAGACACTGTTGTTCCTCCAGAGAGACCCTGAAAAAACAACAGGAACTTACAAGACTGCACAGCCAACACCTGATCAATGATCTCCATCCATGTTGGAGTCTCACTTGGCTGATGACGTAGGGCAGGTCACGCCGCGACACCTTCAGGGACCTTGTGCACTTTGCGAGGTAGTCGAGCTCTTCAGACGACAGTCCCACATGGACTTGACCTTCGATCACGCCGACTGTCGCTGGAGAAGCTCCTTCAGATCGCACAATGGCCTCCACCTCCTTCGCTGTCCTGGTTCAACCCAGTATTCAAATCTATCTTAATAAATAACTCTATCTGGGTCGACAGCCAGCTGATATTCGTCCCACCTCAGGTTGTGTGGATAGGGCATGCCGTGCGTGATGATGGTGCTCTCCAGAGCGACAACTGGCTTGTTTTCTGCCAACGCCTGCAGCACAGCCGGGTGAACTCGGAAGGTGCTATCTGAGGAAAGACGCAAAATGCATCATTATTTGATAACTGTATATAGACTGTAATGGTTTATTAATGAAGGCATGTTGAGAGGGTGTCGTGACTCTGCACAGCGTACTGTGATGTACTGTGACTCCTCTCCTCAGGATGAGTGCACAGGCTCTCCTCAGGATCCTCATTCTGATTAGACTGTAGGAGAAACACTGGAACAGAGGAACAAGGCTGATCAGAACTTCCTCTCACAATGGATTTGATCACATCAGCTCACAGTGGTTCCTGCTTATCGTGTTTGCTTGGCAATTACTTGGGAAATGACCTGAACATTGAAAGGTTTTGTTGCTTACCGAAGTGGCTTTAATGACATGATTAGTGTATATGCAGTTGTTGGTATATTCCCAACTGCTGCTCACCTTTCCATCATTCATTAACATAGTTCAACACTATGGCACTGAAATCTATTGCAGACATCAAAACACCTCAATCAAAGGCAAAGCTCCACAACAGGCTCCTTTAATTGAAGGGAAATATTGTAAGATTTTGCAGGCTGCTCTTTATTTAAAAAAATGCTGGTGCTTAGAAATAAGTAAACTTCTTTACCTTTACTTCCTACGGGGAAAAGCAACTATCCAGAGTTGAAACAGGCCTGAACTGTGTTTCCTGCCACTGCGAGGCTCAAGTCTCATTCAGCTATTGTGGGGATTTTCTTTGCTCCAGTTCATTGGGACAAATTCCCAGCACCCCCCGTTCCCCTTTCTGAGGCCACTCTCACCAACACACACTCAAATTCCAGAGCAAGCGTCTCTTAAATGA
>JAUESF010000080.1:4085500-4097523 GCA_032274765.1 Malacoctenus tetranemus
CCCCCCCCCCCCCCCCCAACCCCAACCACAGGAAGCCTGGGAAAAAAAACGTCCCGGGTGGAGACAAAGGAATGGGACGGCAAACAAATCCAAGTGGATCTGAGATTCCTCCATTCACCACGAGATAAATGTGCGTATCCTTTGGGATATCGGCAGCACAATGCTGGCGACTGGGGACGCCTTTATGTTTGTTGTCCTGGTGCCACGTGTGCATTAAAAAAAAATCATAATCTATACCCAGATAATCTTCGCCCGAGCTTCGGCATGATTAGGGAAGATTGAGGTCAGAAAACCATTAAAATCATAAAATTTGGTGCTGCTGACGAACCAAATCCTCCTTTTTACACCAATCAGCTGAGCCAGCCACTGGCCACATGTCCACAGAGGGTCAGACTGCACTAGCAGTTAAATGTCGGACAACAATGAGCATCAGGCAGGTTTGCTGGCGGAGTGAGTCCCTTTGCCAGGCAGCGCCAGCGAGCTCTGGTTGTCTTTGATGAACGTGCTGTGATGCATGCTGTTCACGCTGTTACACTGGGCTCCTTTATTCCCTCGACTTAGGTCATTGCACACCAAGTGTAGAGTACAAGTCCAACCTCAAGTGACGATAAATCCCAGCAGACATTAAAAAAGAGGAACAGGAAGTGGAAACAGTGGCTCAATTTCACACATTTGATTTTCTCTAAAGTCTTTCCCGACAAAAACAAACATCCAGTATCTTGAACTGGCTTCATTTCCTTCACAGCACCACAACGCAGAGGACCTCTTTATATCGAATATGCAATTAACTGGAAAATAGCTGGTAAATATAATTTATCAAGACAAAAAAAACAAAAACCTGAAGGACATTCACCACAAAGTTGACCGTAATCAGGCGCCGTGCCAGAGCAATTTAGCATCAAATGTGACCAATGGAACGGCAATCTGCGTAATCGCCTTGCGGTCACTCCGTCGCCGGTTTCGCAGCGTCGGGCATCTTTAGGAGCTGCAGGAATGTAATTGTCGCCGAGATAATTCCTTGCTGTGGGCGAGCTGCGCCCGGCTGCGAGGAGAGGGGAGAACGGACAAATGGCAACTTCATTTATCAGGATCTCCTCCGAGGCCGGCTGCTCTGATAACCCAATCAAACGTCTGCTGTGGCTGAGAGCCGTCTGAGGCAACACGGAGCCTTCTCAGCTCTGTTTGTCTCTCGGTCTTGGATGGAAATATCAATGAGTCTTTGTCCGCGCACCATTGTGGATGGCCAAAGCCCTGTGGTGTTAAGAACCTAATGCAAAGACTCTCAAAGGAGGAAAAAAATGTCTCTAATAATCTTTGTTTGTTTGCCATTTTCTTTACATTTTGACACTATCGCTCCATTGTGCGTCAGGAGCCGGGCCATGAATGGCATCCCTTATGTTGGTTTTACTTGGTATTGTGCTGGCAGAAGTTGAAAAGACTGCGGTCTGAAGGCAGACCTAAAGCTGGGGAAGCCGGGGTCTTCAAGGTTGGCTGCTTCCTGGGCCTCTCAGGGTCCGAGGCACAATGACCGCATCTCAGAGCCGCGCTGGACATGTTACTCAAAGGGTCCCGCTGCGTGACAGCGAAGCCCGCCTTCACAGATCCCCCGTGTGAGAAAAAAAAAAAATTGGGACACTTTGACTCGGCGACGTATCGCTGAGGTGGAATTCATGCGGCTCCCGGTGTTGTGATGTGGGCGCCGCGATCGCGGCTGACATTTCAGGGCGTGCGGGAGGCGAAGGGGGCGGGCTCTTTAGACGGGCCGCTTTCATCAAACGTGTTTGGTTTGCAATAAGGGATTAAATTGTTAATGTACTCGGGCGCTGCGTCGTGCTGCCGCCGTCTCCAGCTCTCGATATGCATTTTTCAGCTGCTCAAGCTGTGCACATCAGAGGCTTTTATATAATTGTGGAAACTGCTGTCGGAGTCAAAATCTCAATTGTCCCTGATTGAAGGATGATGATTAACATTCTGCTTTCCCACCGCCCGTCTTTCAGATCATGATACGCGTGGCGCGCAGAGAATTATGTAAACCTGCTTCATAATCTCTGCTCGTAGGTGTGTGATTTCAGAATAAAAGCAGCCTTTTGCCCTGAGAGCAGATTATACACTGACCCTCCCCCTCGTCCCCCCCGTCCGTCCATCTCTCTGATTATTTCATTTCCTCTGGGACTCTCTGGCTTCTTTATGAGTTCTCATTTAATTTCTACATTTTTGCCCTTCTGTCATTTTGCCACTATCGCCTCAGATAAATCAAAGATTAACCACTGTCACATTTGCCACGCGTTATCAACCGAAAAAGTGTATATTGCACACTGTCAGTTGAGCCTAGGTGTGGTTAGAAATTCTAAAGCGAACATGTTTTCTCTGCAGTATGTGGTGGTAAAGCCTGAGGCAAATTACTAGCATTTATTACACCCTTTGCATATTTTATGAATTTATAGATTTTGCGTGTTCCGACACTTCTTTTAGACGTGGGCGTTCTCCTCTGATAGGGTGCCTAATCAGACCAGAGTAGGGCAGCTACATGGGGGTCGGATTGATTGGATTCTCCACAGTTTGTCTGCAGTGTTGGGGGGGAAAAAAGAAGGGAAAAAATCTAATTAAGCCTGGGGCGTCCCGAGTCGAACTCCCCAGGATTACCGTGGCCCTGCACCCAAAAAACCCCAACCCTGGGAGAGAGTGATAACTAGACTCCCATAAGCTTAAGCCTAGGAGGACTTGCGCGAGGGGGGGGGTCCTGCTGATGAAATCCAAGCAAACGCAGCCTTCAGAGATGGGCGACACCCACAGGTTCACCAGTGTCGTGTCCGTGTGGGGAGCAGTCGAACGCCGTTTCCGGGCCTGACGGAGTCAAAGTTTGCGTTCGGCACCACTGCGGGAAATGTTACGTATGGCGACAGTGTGTTTTGGGAAGATAATGATTAAAGAGAAAGAACAGATTTCATGCCGCGTTTCATCCGTATCGCTCACAATCCCCCCCCAGCTTTGAAGTCAAATTAAAAGTGTGTCTGTATGGGTTGAAACGACAGACAGATTAGAGAAGAGAAAACATGCTTTGAAAGGGCTTTTAACCCTGCTCCTCCGCCTCCCACTCACATCTTCCTTCAGAGACAAAGTGAAAACCTCAGCAAAGTATCTCAGCTTTTGTCCAAACTTTAGGACGCGGCTTTAATGTGGCTGCACTTTGTAGTTGGCTTTATAGTCGCACCTTTTGTCTCCATTGAGTGAAAGTACACGTTTACTGTGGTCATTGCGTTTCGGCCGTCCAAAGAGTCTCTCAGCGAGGGTTAAGAGCCTTTCAACAGGAGACCCCCCGTTGATCAGGTGTTTCGCCTCGAGGAAGTGGGGACGAGGTGAGGGAGGGTAAAGGAGGGGGTCAACACGAGGTGAGGGAAGAGAGGACGAGCCGGTGACCGGGACGCGCCCTGCCTCTCGCCAGGACCTCGTCTGAAATATGGCTCTTCTTCCTTTTGAGCCTGCAAACAAAGCACCTGCTGGAGGCCTGCGGCTACGCCCCCCTCCTCCCCCCTCCTCCCCCCCTCCTCTCCTCTCTAAGGTATCACGGGAAATCCTCTGGAATATCCCACTCCAGTCAGAGTCGCGAGGTTTGTCATTTGCGTCGCTCCACAAAAGTTGCGTTGCTTCAACAAGCTTGTCGTTTCTTCACGCCTTCTCGTCGGTTTTGATTGTTTCGCGAGTTGTTTTTTTTTTTCCCTCCCGTCGAGCATCAAAATGCAGCCAGAGCCGGAGCAGAAGACGCTCTTTTGGCCTCAAAACAAATAGAAAAGAAAGCCGGCGAATGTTTTTCACCGAGCGTGTTTATCTGAGCTGTGATTCAGCTTGAAATGGGACTTTGAATATGAATTTGGAGTGGAAGCGGCGCGTTGGCAGTGGCGCCTGGGCCACGTCCTTGACAGGCCTCTTTTTTGAATTAATTCTTTCCAAATGGCTGGTTTAAAGAATGAATGGAGGGGATCCTGAATAAAATAGAACCTACTCCTGATCTAATGCAGCGAGGTGACGAAGGTCCATTTTTTAACCTCTTTGGAGACTGTCCGGTTTTCACTCCTGTGACTCGTATTGTGTGGAAGTGGAGCATAATGGAGTAGGTGGCCGCGGAGGAACCTCCCAGGACTGCATGTCAGAGCACTTCAGTTTGATTGACACGCCACTCCTTTTTTCACGTCAGACATGGTGAAATTGGTCTAAAAGTGGCTCCTTTACATAACATTGGACAATTGCATGCTTAACCTCCTTCATTCACCGCCGGGGCCTCCGTCGATTCAACGCGGCGCAGCTTCAACATATCTGTGTTTTGTGATGCTAAAATCAGCAGAATCTGAGGCATGTGCTTGATATGATAATAAGGCAAGCGAGTCGTGTTTGCGTGGTGGCTATCAGTGCACGGCAGACGGTTGACTTTTTGAACCAGGCGAGCAAACGGCGCAGACGTTGCTTGTAGGTGCAACTTCATGAGGAGAGTGACGGAGCGACGTCGTCTCTGTGGAAATCAATGGAAACGCTGCGAGCTCCAATCTGAATCTGTCGACTGGAACAATGACAGAGATATTTATCACTGGCGTCTGTCTTTAGTCGCAGCTCGTCGGTGACATTGAATAACTTTGATTACAGTCGGTTATAGTCAGTAAATACCGAGTGTATCACGTTGTTTAGCTCTGGTACTTTATCTTGGCTTTTGTGGTCTCACTTAAGTATACTTAATTGTTCAGCTTTAAATATGACCTTCTCTTGGCTTCTCTTCACTGTAACCACCATTACAGTTCTGTGTGGTTCAAATGCACCAGGAGATCCCTTTTTACAAGCCCCCACATGCTCATTTCCACCATTTCTGTTGTTGCCATCTCACTTCTCTCCCTCTGCTTTCTTCCCCTCATCTCCCGCTTCACAACCAAGCCATGAAAAAGCGTCTCTCACAACACTGCATTGTGCAGGATGCTTTATGATCACAGCACAAATGAACAGTTCTGTGACTCGCTGGGAAGTTTCCCCACATTTCACACACAGCAGCAGCAGCAGCAGCAGCAGCAGCTCTCAGCGTGGCGGGGGTGCAGCGCTGCTGCTCTAAATGTTTAATGGAGAGTTAAGGGATAAGGGGCATCTTCTGTCTCTCTCCGCATCGTGTCTCGTTCCCGGCTGGCCGAGCTCCAGCGCTCACTGCAGCACTCTGACCCACTCCGCTGCCGCACTGAAGCCTCACCGGGAGACTTTTTTAGCGCCACTGAAGTTACGCAGCACATTGAGTTGTTTATGCGGCGCTCGCTCGCCCCTTTCCTCTGCCGCTGTAATTTTACCCTCGCCCGCCTTTCGGCTTCCCCCCACCGTGGCCTCGCTCCCTCGCTGCCTCAGCGACAGGGCGAGTATGCGGGCCGCTCGACCGCCACCCACCAGCCCCGTGTCACGGTCAAAGCCGCGGCGTTTCGGCCGAAGCCCTGGCCGTCCTTCAACGCCCCTGTCACTGTCTGCTCTGTGACAATGCGTTTTTCTATGCCATAAAGCAGATGCTGTATTCTCGCGGCACAATGGCGCGCCCGTCTGAAGCTGCTTACCATGTGAAAGGCACACCGGGATCAGGATGCCTACCACTGTGTGGGGCTTTTTGACTCGCTACTCCATAATGAGTACACACTGGAAAGGAAAAAGGAGCGGGCAGCCCGAACTGGCATTGTGATCACTGCATGGCGAGAGGAAATGCAGCATAAAGTGCTGATCCAGGCTATTCTTCCAGGGCCGAGGCTTTTTATTCCCATTTGAATACAGAGATTACTGTGACACCGAATGAGCTTGTCAGCAGTTGCACCCATAACAGATAAATCTGGAGGAAACTTGAGGTTTAAGTACTCGTCCAGCCAAAAAAGAGATTACGTGATAAACGATTAAATGCTGCAAATGTTGTTCGAATGCACTTCTTGTGCTTGCAGTTCTCAACCTTAGATGTGTTTTTAGTGGCTGATTTGTTTGGATTAAAAACTTTCCCAGAAGTCCAAAAACCAAGGAGGAGGAAGTTCAGCTCGACTGAAGTCCTGCCGTTAAGTGATGACAACCTTTAGTGTGACGAGTACCTGTTTTCTCTTGTATTGCTTGTTTGTTGTCATTAGGGTGGAAGTGGCTCCTCTTGTCCCACGCTGTCTGGCCTCAGGGCCAGTTGTGAGATGTGGTTTCCAACCCCCCTCCTTCTGAACAACACATCTGAAACATTACTAAACCAGCCCCGGCTGCCGCTCACTGAGCTTACTGGTAGCCCGTCAGCAAGACTCTTAAGTCACCGATTAAGCACTCAAGCAGGGTGGGACCTCGGAAGACCGGAGCTGCCCCGCCAGACAGGCTCGTTGAGCAGCCACTCTGACTGGAGGAGGACGTGCTGGAGACGGCGAGCACTCAGACCTGCTCCCGGAGCGGAGGTCTCTTTGCCCCCTCAGCACCTCTCAGAGGGCTTATCCTCCCCGACAAGAGCTCTTCCAGACCACCAACTGGTCATCAGTCATGTCAAGGACGGGCACCATTGATGTCAAGGGCCTTGAGAAATCAGAGCAGTGACGTGCACACGGGGGGCCTGAGGGGGACATTCTTAAGCACAGTTAAGTCGCACCTCGGAGGACGGACGCCGCCATGGGAAGTCGAAACCTTACTGTGGGCGTTAAAGAGCGTTTATAGGAACCAGTCGAGCCTGTGCTGCAGAGCTGCTGCCACTGGTGGTTTTAAATCGCTTTGTATCATTTTACTTTATGAGCGAGTAGTAAAATGCAGGTGGCAGTGTCAGTCTGTCTGCTCAGCACTTCGCTTCGGATGGAAACATCTCAAGAACAGTTCCATTAAAAGTTCTTTGGATGGCGTCTGCTGACTTCGACCGTCGTTCCCTCTTTTATTAACAGCGCCCGTCTTGAGTGAGTCTCCAGCAGCTGGATAGTGAGCAGCAGGAACTCGAGGAGTTTAAACAAGCAGAGTAAATCACTGGTGGTTTAGTGGTTGTCACACTTGAGCCCGAGAAGACATAGGCTTGATTCTGGGTGAGAGCCCTGACTCTGTGGGAAGTTTCTATGCAAACACAGGAACTCGCAACTCAAACACAAACTTGTTGTTTGATAAGTGACTCAAAACTTTCAGATCCATTCCAGAAGAAAAGTGAAAGAAAGCCACTGTGAGTGGTTTCCAGTCTGCTGCGGTCCATCTAGTCAGTGACTTTGTTCATTTGGCAGATGTGGATTTGCTCCTGTTGGCACTGAAGCCTGTCGTGTGCCTGAGTGTGAGCCAGTGCCACTGCTTGCTTGTTATAGGACTAACGTTGTCTTGAACTGTGGTGCCCACGAACGCTGCTACGCGTGAGGTGAAGCCATAGACTTGAGTTGGTCAGATTCTAGGCAAATTATTTGATGCATTTGTGTTGTTCATATGTTTGTAAGCAGAGTCTATACTGATAACTTTAAAATTGTTGGACTGGCTAACTCGTATGAGGTCTGCAGACTCAACAATGAACTTGTTTGGCCTCGGTGTGCTGCCATTTGCTTTATAGGTTTGTTATCAGTCAGCTCGGAGCTCTGTTTAATACGGCTGCCAGTGCGATAATGGATTCCTGAACACTTTGGGTCCACCTCATCTGCATTTCAAGAGGCCCACCGCTTTAAAGCACAATAGACATTGCTTCAATAAATGCAAAAAAAAAAAAAAAAAAAGGTGATTTACACTCAAGTGTTGCTGCAAAGTGATGTAACCGCATCACAAGAGACCGAAAACTTGAAGGGATTTTTCGGGTCGACATCAAAGATGTTTTTGAACACAGAACCACATGAAGCGTCTCGTTCTCCACTGTGCAAAGCTGCACAACTTTTTTTTCCATTAAGTCGGTCCATAAGAAAGATCTGCTGCGGATAAGTTCGAGGAAGACCTGCACGTTTAAGCAAACCAACATATGCTGCTGCCAACGATTCCTCTGTGGACGCTTTCCGGATTAACAACATGGTAATCTCCTCACACGCAAAAAAACCCACTTCCATCACTTTTCTTATTACGCTCTTGTCCGTGTTGTCATCTAAGCCATTGTAGCCGAGAGCATATGTTCCGTTTTGTTATATCCTTTCCCCCTAAGAGTACAAGGCGCCTTGTCACAACTGTAGACATGTTAGTTTTGCTTATCAAGAAGGAGGCAGAGGGAACGCAGACCACGGAGACGGGCGCGGGCTGTGTGAAATCCCTCTAGGTTGTGAATAAGTGAGCGCGCAGCACAGATACCAGAGAAATCGCATCGCTGGGGAAACTCGGGGGCCGATTTTCCTGTAAACGACGGAGCCGTTGTCTCCACCAAATCAAGGCGCTGCCTCTGTCTCTCTCCCCTTATCCTCGGAGCCAGCGTCTCCGACATTGTGCGTTTAGGCAGAGCTCGTCTCTTAGCTTCATTTTGTCACTAATTTATTCATTTAAGCGGCGGCAGCCATATTCAAAGACAATGGCGCACAAGCGCCGGGTTGAATTAACCTCAATAATTATGCGGTTTGGAGGGAAGAAAAGCCCAATTGTTCCGCGCGCCTTAAAATTCCTGCCTCCTTCTGTGCTTGACATCCAAGTGAATAAATTACCGCGACGAGGGGAAACTTCAAGACTCACTCTTTAAAATCCACTCGGAGTGACGACGCTTAGGCCGAGTTGAGGCCGCGCCCTCCAAGGTCAGCCGGCCTTGTTTGTGTTTGCAGCACTGACGCTCGTCAGTGCCTAATGGCTGCATGTTGTCCACCGTGGACGCATTATCAGACGCTGGTCGTGCCAGGGATCCATTTTCTCCAAACATTTTAAAGGAATCCGCTTTAAGTGTTTCCAATAAAAGCCTGGTTCAAAGTGCTAATGGGTCGGATGATCAATACAGCAGGTTTTTTTCCACTGTGCGTTCCAGAGGTAGTTGAAACACATTCATAGGAGAGCGCTGGAAATCCATTAGGTGCTCACTTGAATCCAGGGGCCATTTGAGCAGAAATAGGCCTGTTGTTGATCTTGTAGGTTGAACTTCTTTCATTTCACAAAGATTTGTTCCCACTGTCTGGTTTCAGTGTGTTACAGGACTGTAAAACCCTTTATAGGTTTTTCTGCCACATACAGTGTTTTCAATGATGAAGCCAACAACATACAACCTTCTATGAGACTCTTGTGGCCCCTGTAGGGTCTCCTCCACCCCTGGAAGGCGACACACTAAAACCTGATACTAAACTACAACTTTCATGACATTGTATGACTGTTTTTCACATGCGTGATGCCAAACATTTGGCCTATTCATTTATTAAATTACAAACTCTCACTATTTGTCAGTCAATTAAGTAAAGTTAAATGAACAAGTCCAACAAAAAGCTCGAGAACATAATTTGCTAAAGCGTCCAGGAGAGCATCTGACATTTAAATAGTTACTGAATTGTGAACATTTAGAGTTTTATATTCACATATTATATCACAGTTTATGACTGTTCATGAGTCACTGATATTTGACCATTTTTGACTCCTTTCCATCATAGCTCTACCAATCAATAACTGACCTCACACAGCATACGACCCACACATTGCATCCAACTGTATTCAGCTCGCTAGTTATTTGTCCTACTTCTGCTTACAGCCCAGTCAGTCTGTTTATTAACTCAATAACCCGATTTTTGACAGAATTTTTTGACATTTATTCGAAAAATTGAGCATTTCCTCCTTGAATGTGAGAATTTCATGTCGCTTTGTGTTTTATTTGTCAAAGTTTACCTTCAGTAAGGACACCGGGCCACACTGGAGCATCAGCTGCTCGTGGTAAACAAAGAACAGAACAACAATAACAAGATCATTTGCATCATATACTCGGATACTTAAACAAAGGCAGCTGAGATCATGGCTAATGTGCCACAATGAGGGAGATGAAAGCCTGCCTGGTGCTCGGCCTGCTCTGGGCGCAGCGGTGTGATGAATGGTGAGAGAAGGAAGCCCGGGGATGAGGTTTCTTAGCCAGGTGTTACTAAGAATAGAACGGCTTGATTACCAAAATGTCCTCTCTGTGTTTGTTTGTGTTTACGGAGCCTGTCTCTGGTCTCATAACGAAGGTAATTTGTGATGTAATGATACCAGATCAGGAGTGTGACATGTGCTGTTCTCTGACCACAGTTATTTCCTGCCTCTGCCACTATTGCGCTGTGTTTCTGCAGTTTTTGTCTGCTGCCTCTCCTAAATGAGATAAAGAAAACTTGTATCGAGTGTCTGTGTGTGTGTGTGTGCGTGTGTTCAGGGATATATATGAGGGTGAATTATTGATGCAGTGTAAATCCAATCCGCCTCATGGCAGGTGTGCGGTGTGCTGTTTGCTTTGTGTGTTTTTGCACATGTGTTAGACGTTGTCAGAGAGGAGGAAGGAGCGGCGCTGTAATTAAAAAGCAGCACAGTCTGCAGTCCTGCCCACACACACTCAGCTGTATGCATGCGGCCTGCTCGCTCAGTGCACCTCGCTTACACTGACGACCACCTCAGTGTTCACCGAACCTCCTCCTCACCCTGCCGCTTTCTCTATGCAGCAGTACACTTTCCTTTACTCATCCCCCCTCCCCCCCCCCCCCTCTCTCTCTCTCTCGGGCTCCTAATGCTCCTTCCTCCCTCCATCTCTTTCAAAAACTTTACAATGTGCCACACTCGAGCTGCAGCAGCCTGTTATTGTGAAGCTTGCAGACAAGCTGCAAGCGAGTCGACCAGTGATATCATCCCATTGTCCCTGTGCTGTCACCTGCACCACGGAGCAGGGAGCCTGGGAAGACGGAGCGATGGCAGGGGAAAACAGAGGGATGATGGAGAGCCAGACAGACGGGAGGAGGGACGGAGCAGCTCTAAGTGGGACGGAGGATTTGCACGTCCTCCTCCACAGGGCCAGTCAGGAAAACAGAAAAGACAAACAAACCGCTTTCATTGTATTTGTTACACACCAAATGGGTTGTTTGCAGTAACTGTGTGTACTCTCCAAAGCAGCGGCTCAAGTTTGTATTTGCCTGACAGTTCTGCAGAAGACTGACACCCACAGAGGCTTAAATTCAGATCTTCTCCCTTTTTTTGCGTCACTGTGTTCAGAAGCACTCTTGTTTTATGAGCTGCAGCTGCTGTAATTTGCAAATGGAGACTCTAAGATCAGCTCCGGTGTCATGCCATCTAAATTTGACTCCATATCTTATAGATCAGCAATCAGTCAGTGCCTACATTAAGCTCCACCTCAAAATCATTGAGTATTATAAAGGAAATCCATTAAACTGATGATCAGATATTCCTATACAGCATTTACAAGCCTCCCTGACTTCTTACCGAGCATCATAATGACAACAGTGACTGGAGAGCGACTGCAGCCTGGATAGATCATACTGAGAGGATTTGATTGGATGTTGCAGGATGGGGCGGTCGTTTGAAGGGCCACATTTTGACCACAGTTCCTTGTTATACTCTAAGAAGTCTAAGAAGCTGTGCCCTTCATTTGAAGGGAAAAGGAAATGCTAAGTTGTTTTTGGAGAACATGCTTATTACCTTATCTACCTGAGGGGAAAAAAAAACACAACCGTGCTCCCTGTTCAATAAAACACGATCAATACTACACACACACTTGACTTCCTTCCTACTCTGTTCTGGTTTAATGCTGCAGACAAAGGAATAGTTCCCACAAAGTCTCCACCAGCTGAGCAGGCACACAGCTGATTGCCTCCATCGCCGTCTCTGAACCTTTGCCTGTCCTGCATGTGTTTATTGGCCCGGCTGTTATCTGAAACTTTACGGTGCACACTCAGTAACACAAACACAACCGGGGACTCATGTTTCCGTGATGCACACCACTGCCAAACAGACACACAACCTTTCACGTACAAGCACAAACATTTGTAGATTCATGTTGCAGGAATGTACGGACACACTCGCTTCCCCTTCCCACAACCGCACACACACACTCCTATCCAACACACACACACACACACACACACACACACACACACACACACACACACACACACACACACACACACACACAC
>JAUESF010000080.1:4275753-4286037 GCA_032274765.1 Malacoctenus tetranemus
TGTGTGTGTGTGTGTGTGTGTGTGTGTGTGTGTGTGTGTGTGTGTGTGTGTGTGTGTGTGTGTGTGTGTTTGTGTGCACTGCTTCGGCTCCAACATCTGGCACCAGCGTGATTGGTGTGGTGAGCCCTCAGGCCTTTTCATAGGTGATAGATGACACCTATCACAACCTGTCAGCGGGGACCGAGCCAGCCAACTAGCCAGCCAACCAGCAGCCTGCCCTCCTTTATCTTCAACCCTAGTTTTTTTTTTTTTACTGCAGAGAGAGATGGAGCGATAGCACGAGCAAAGAGAGTGACTCATTGCCATTTATGAATATAAAGATGTGTGCAGCGCTGTGTTACTCCGCGGCATTAAAGACCCTAACCAAAAAATATGCTTTTTCTGAACTCCGCTGTCAGCAATCTCATGGCTGATTTACAAAGGAAAGCAGAAAATCCAAAGAAACAATGCTTCAGTTGTCTCGACGGCGGTTAATTTCAAGTGGAGGACCCGGCAGTCTGCTTTGCTTTCTGCAGCTTTTACATGTAAATCAGCATCACAGTGAATGTGAATGAGAAATTCAGCTAAAGAGCCTTCTCGGTTGTTCAGACGAGGTGTTTCATGGGATTCCAGGAACGGGCTTCTTCTTTTAGCGCTGTCAGAAAATCTGCCAAGCAGCTTCTCTCGCGACTCTGTCGGCTGAAACAATCATAAAAACCATCTGTTGTGGCGTCTTCCTCCTCCGTTATCTTTATTTCTTCACTGTCATAATCGGCTGTATTGATGGTGAAGGCCAGAGGCTGCCCTGCTTTGTGTTGTTGTTGTATTGCTGTTTGTGTTGTATTAGCTGCTCTGTATTATGGTGCTCACCTGAGCTTCTACATGCAACCTAAATATGGCTTCGACTTTCTGACTTGTACTCACTCACCAAAGATGGCCGTGTCCTGCCACAGGAGGACCTCCATAGCCAGCGGTTCCTTCAACCAGCACTCTGGCCTGAAGCAAGGAAAACAGTGAGCTTTAGTGGTCCCCGTCACTCGAGTCCCCCCCCCCGACCTGGATGAATTATCAAGACTTCCCGTGTGACCAGGCAGCCCTACGGCGAAGCCCTCCGTGTTCTATCGACTGTGGTATTTCTGACTAAACTTAAGACTTAGCCGACACATAAAGCATACATTGCCTCAAGGAAATTTTGACATTAAAGTGTTTTGGAAGTATGAGGTTTTAAAAAAAACCTGATATTTGGTTTTTGCATGTCAAGGGACCTTCAAGGGAAAGTTATTTTTTATGACATTAAAACATAAAGAGGAAAGCTGTTGACAAACAGTGTTGCAACGGGAAATCTTCTCACCGTGAGAGCAAACCCACTCAACTGTGCAGCTTGATCAAAGATGTAACATCCCACTCCATCAAGATAAATAATTGCAAATAGGTTAAGTACCTGTGTGGAGGAGCCCACCTTCTGCGCTGAAAGCAAAGGAAATGTGACAAAGGTTTCGCAGAAGCTTTAAATAGTGACAGCGTTTATGAGTGATCCACCGACACTATATAGGTGTTAAATAGCCTTTGCTCTCCTTTTCGCGCAGCAGCGAAGACATTTAAATGCTCTACACCTTATTGAAGCGCTGGCACGCGCTCAAGCAGACACAGCGCGCACAGTAAAGTACATTCACTCCTCTGACGCTCACACATGTTAATGGATTAACCAGGGAGCCCTGGATGAGGGCTGACAAAGTGCCGGCTCAGGGCCGCGGTGGCTTTCCTGGTGCCTGATAATAATTGATGGATGACTGTGCTGCAGGACACTGACAGCCTGGTTGCCTGGCCTTTACCCTTTGCCAGCTCAACCCTTACATGTGTGAAATAGCCAATTACTTCGGCGCCTATTGAAAGTAATAGGCTGATGAGCAAATGGCTACTGTGGGACGTTGGTGAACCTTGTAGATGGAGGAGGAGTGAGCTGAAGTTCTAGCAGGAGCAGATGGGAACGCTGGATACCGGAGACGAAGGGGTCAGCGAGGTATTTCCCCCCCGTCTCACCATGGTATCCTGATGCTGTATTGACTTAAAGTTTATGATCCATGACCCAGTCATGTTATACAGGAGCTAATTTACTGAAATAAATCTACCTTTTAGAGGCTGTTAAATGGATAATGGAAACAGCAGCAGCCATACATTCTCAGGGAAGCATTGAGCACCATTTTTTGCTGCGGTTTGGAAAGTCATATGCTGCGTGGCGAGCTAACGCTAGCCAGCCATAGAATATTGACAGAACAATCCATCTTTATAAAGGACAGTGAACAATTCCAATCTATTTTCTGAAATCACATTATCAGAGGCAATATATGACTGCATCTAAATATATACAGCAGATGTACACTGGAGGAGAGCCGGGACTCAGATGGGGTGTCGCAGCATCCCGGATAGAAAGGTGAGCAGTCCCTCTTCATAATTGGACAGGTTATTTTTACACAATGCTGACGTGGAGTGCTGCTCGCAGCACGTGTTGCCATATTTCTTACGGATATTCCTCTGTAATTCGCTTTCGCCGTTCCCTCCATGCCACCGACACCACAACTCCATCTTCGTCTCTCGCGCGCCCTTCTGTTCTCCCCCCGCTCTCTTCCATTCATTTTGACTCCCTCCATCTTGCCTATTGTTTTCCCTTTGCAGCATTTTTCAGTTCCCGCACAAGTCAAACAAAGCACAATTGACTGATGTTTTGGAGCGTCTCAGTTTGAAAGGGGACACTGATTGGACACGGCTTGTTCTCCATGTAACCAAAGCCATTCGTTTTGTGCTAATCCAATTCTGGCTCGACTCCCACTCTAATCTATCGGTGCTTCTGTTGGAGGCAAAAGAAAATTACATCCAGACATCCAATACTTTTCTTTGAGATTTCTTGTTTGCTTGTCTCACAGTAAATGTATTACCCGGCCGACCCGTCGTTCTGAAACCATCAGCCTTACAACATTTCTGTTGCTCTGTAACGTCCTGGGACCTCCGAGGCCTGATAGGTCAAACTCGGACACGCCGCTCATAAACCCGCCGCTTTAACTTCATTCCCCATGTGCACAAACTCTTGAAGGCATTTCATGTCTAATCAGATCACTTCAGTTTGATCCCTCTTAGCTCCACTTAAGAGTTCAAAGATGAACCTCACCTGCCCTTGGCGAATGTCGGACTCGTGGGGGTATTCGGGCCTCGTCTCTGCACAAGCCAATGGTGATGGATGATGTGTGATACATCACTGAGGCTGAACTACGTAGGCGGCAGACACTTATCATCAAGGCTGTCCTCAAATGTTGGCCTGCTATAAGTAAAATTAAATCAGAGCAAGGGAACTCCAGAAACTGGTGCGTCTAGGTTTGACTCTATCAGAATGAGTGTATATTGAAAAAAGTAAACAGTGTTAATGGAAATGTGATCTGAAAGAATTCATGTATTTTACCAGAAATATGATTTTGAAACAGATGCTCAATTGGTGACTCAGACTGACCTTGATGACCTTTTCTCTTGTGACTAGCCCACCAGGGGTTTGACACTTGCACTTTCTATTCAACTTTTCCACTCGCACCAAATAAAACTAGCACTCGAATGATGATCGATGTTAAAATGGTTCGCACTTGTGGAAAGCGACACAAACTGAGTGGAGGCAAGCTCTGCAAACATCTTGCAATGAAAAAGCGGTGTTAAAATGTGTTTCACATGTTGGGAAATGCTGTTTCTGTTAGCTCAGTCTGTGTTAACCAAGAACCAGCATTAGTTGTGATGAAGTTGATGGAAGGAGAAAAGAAGGATCGGAGGCCTCATGAGGAAGAAAGAGAGCCAAACATTTACAGCTTGTACATGTAAGAAGACATAAGATTCAGAATTACATCCAAACTCCAGCAGACAGTCTGAAGTGATGTAATCTTGCTGTTGTGCCAGTAGTAACGGATCGTGCTGCTATTTTTGCTGAGCAGCTCCTGCTTCGCCCGTGGAGAAAAAAAAAAGGTATTCTGTCATTCTCCTCGATAAAGCATAGCCGCTGGTGTGCTGTGTGAACTGCACCACAGACACGTCTTTCACACATGCTGTGTCGCCGCTCTCACCTGTTAAACCAGGAAATGAAAAGCAGGAGGCACCGTGACACACAAGTAATTAAAGAAGCAGCATGTCTCCTGCCTCGTTCCTCATTTATTCCTGATTGCAGGACCAGCTACAACTCAGGGCTTTGTTGCTCCAGATCTCAGAGTTTAGCAGCAATATTCTCAGTTTAAATATAGAAACCGGGTGTCCCACTGATTGTTTGGATGATCAGTGTCTCACAAAACTGCACATGCTTCACTCTATATGAATTCAGTTTACAGTCATGCGCTGCACTATCTCCCCTGTCTGTCAGGGAGACAGTGCTGCAATGCATTAGTGGAAGCATGATCTCAGCGAGCAGAAGACTGTACATTCTGATGGCTTTTAGGCCTCCGCGCTGTGTTGAGCTTTACAGCATATCTATTACTGGTGCCATGATTGACATGGGCAATGGGGCCTGGGATTGGAGATGGCTGTGCGGAGTATTGGTGTGAGGCAGAGTTGTGTTCCCTTCATTAGACAGGCCAGGGGAATGCCCTGTTGACCCCACACTGACCCCACCAACACAATTACGAACCACAGGCCTGGCGCCGGTTATTGATGCCCATTACTGACATGAACAGCTGCACGGGGTTACGTTCTCGCTCGCTAATGTGAGCCGCTGTGAGCCGGACTCGCTGAACTATGGAAACACGCATGGAAAAGGAAAGTGAGAACACGTCCTGTGTGACTCTGGGATGTAGATTTGATACCGGAAGGCCAGTTTGTTTTAATGCGCGATTTATATGTTACAGTAAAACCTACATTAAAAATTGTGTGATTCAGCACCCAAGTTGTCTTGCTAAAAACAATTTGTACCCAGCTGATGTGTTCAATCTTCTGGCTGAACAGACTCAAAAGCTGCTGATGGCCAACTCGATCCTGATTAGAGTTTTTTCCTCTTTCTAAACCATTGAGGATCAAAATGAGATCAGCTTGTAGAAGGCACCTGTTACAGATAACTGATGATATTGTGCCAATATTTGAACAAACACGTTGCGGAGAAGATTCTTTTAAACAAGAAAAAAACCCAAAGTGTTATCCGCTCTCTGATATGACCCTCTCCTCCTCCTTCCTACCAGCTGTGTGTGTGTGTGAGCGCTTGTAAGTGTGTTGGTGAGCCGTGTGCCCTGCTGTTGTGTTTGTGATGTAATATCTTGTGCTGTGAGGGAAAAACAACTTGCTGCTTTTGGTTATCTTCTCATTCTTTCCTCAGCAAGTTGGCAATAATCCAACATTCAGCCTATCGATTTTTCTCCACTTTCTCCTCGCAAAATGAAAACTGAAATTGCCCTCCCTTCCTCCCTCCCTCCCTCCCCCCTCTGTCCTCTCTCTCACTTTTCCAGGTTGGAGCCAAACTTTCGCAGCCTGCCATTTATATAACACTTCTTTATGAAGCCTGTGGAAAGCAAACGGGTTTTTTTTTTTTTTCCTGCCATATCGTCTTGTTTATTCGTGGTTGAATCTGGCTGGGTGCTGCCGTACCTGCATGAATTACATGCTGGCAGCACCTCTGCATTTCTTATGGCTCTTGATTTCAAATTGACATGAGGAATCCCTGTGTTCCACCTGCGGGTGGTAATGACGGGGATGCCGCGGTAATGATCCTTTGTTCCTGCTCGGTGATGGGGGACGCCCGGCCCTGGGAAAGTGGCCCTGTGTGATTAGCAAATTGTGGTTAATTAGATAGATGAAAGAGGTCACTGGTGGTGATAAAGTCAAGGGAACCACTGAGTGATGGCGGCGTCAGCTGATGTTAATAAAGGGGGAGTACTCGGAGTGGCACCGAGCCCTTCATAGCTTTTAATAGATAGTGATTAGGAGCCATTAAAAATGACCAGATGAAGGCAAAACTGTGCTTAGCTGTCACTTTACTCTGCAGAGCCACTCCAGACCGGGTGGTAAAACGGCGAGGAGTGGACTGATCTGTTAACTCTTCAGCGCCAGTGAGAGGAGTCAATGAGGTGGACAACTAGATCTAATAATACCTGTGTGATCTCCTGCAAATACTAATGTGAGGGGGGGGATTAAGTAGGAGCCGTGAGTGATCCTCTGCATAATTCAGAGCGGTTTCATGGTCGGAGCGTCGATCCAATCCATCCAGTCAGCAGGAGATTGGTGGGAGGTTGTGCGTGGAGACGACAGGCTGATGATATGGGTGGAGGGAGGGAAGGGGGGGTGGGCGATGGAGAAGATGAATCACAAATGGGATCCAAACTGAAAAGATTAGATCCATATCAAGGCGAGCATGAAGCTAATCTATCTTCACCATCGCACGTCCACCTTTTGTCTGACTTTCTGATTTATGTTTCAGCAGCAGGCAGTCAGAAAAAAAAGGATGGGTGACTGTTTATTTCCAAATAATGGTGCAGAGTATTAGCAATATCACCTGACACACTTTATTCTGGACAACTGAAGGAGACTCCTGGTGAGCGGCGCGTCCCGCTGCCGGACGAGTTTGCCCTTCCTGCTCGGCCTGGGCTGGAGCAGGTGTGCAAGCGCGCTCCCTGTGTTGGCTGTGGCTGACCTCGCTGCTCCAAGACCGGGCAATTAGTGCACAAAATGGCTGACTGTAAATCTCCAGCGGGAAGGGCTTGGCAGGGCCACCTCGAGGTGAGCGCCACAATGAGGAATTAAACACACAGTATTAGCTAACAGCAGTTTTATGATGTGAGGAGCAGATCAGGGTGAGCGAAGGGGCAAGGATGCTCCTGCACTGAATCGCCCGGGGAGCCGCGCTGTGTACCGACGGGCTCGACGACGGGCCGGTCCCTGTGATTTATACAGGACATGTGTGGTATAATGAGGTTCATTATAAACGAGCACGCTCCAAACAGGAAGCACTTTACTGAACTAAGGTAAGAAAGCACAAGGTGAACACAACAAAGGCCTGTTTTAGATGATTTGTGAAGTACAGCGGGACTCGTTTGCACAACCTTCTATCAAAGGACAACTATAAAAGATGTAGATTAAGCAAATGTCACAACTTCCTGTATTTCTTCACAATGTAAACATGAACACCAACTAATATATCAAATATTAGGAGCCTCCATTATTTTCTGCATAATTCATGAAAATATGGCTCCGTGAATTTAAAATTTTGTTATTCACGGTCAAAACATGTCACAATTTGAATATTTGGTTTTGGTCCTTCACATAAAATCCTGTGACTGTTTTTCAATGATGCCTGAGATAATAATGCTGCTTCTTTCACTCATCAACTTGCCTTTTGGTAAAGCTTTTAATCTTCCAGAGATCCAGGCGATCAGCACTCATTAAAGTCTACTGAACATCAGAAGTATTTCATTTTCAGTGCTGTTTGATAATTTATTGAAGATCACTGGCCTGTAACTAATAAACCATCATACTGTTGAATACAGCTGTGCTGTCACCTTCAGGATAATTTGGAAGATATTGATTGACTGTTACATTAAATTATCTTTTGTTGAGTAAGAAACTACAGCAGCATGTATGTTCTGCCAATGGATGGTTGGTTTGTCGGCAGGTTTCCACTCTGACTGTTTTCACTGGATCCACTCGCTCAGGTTTTTCCTCCTGTCAGCTGTGGGAAGTTTTGAGAAAAGTTTTCTTTCAGTTTGTCAGACTGGATTTTAGATATTTTGGCTTCAGCACCTTCAAAGAGGACATCCGTGACAGTGTTGTTGGCGGCCTGTCATGAATAGATCTGTGTCGATGTGCCTATCTATTCTGGTTTTGGCATTTCGAGTTGGAAAAAATGTTGATGGATCCTCACTTTTGAGGGTTTTGGTTGGTGTGTCTCCACTGAGTTCTTGAGCCAGCAGAAAAATCCTGCAGGAAAAAACCACACAAAGCGTAGAAATCTGACCAATCATCAGAGATATGAAGAACTTGAATCACCAAATATCATCTTGTCTCAATGCTGAAGCATCTGTTTCTGTTGGAATATAAAGGGGTGTCTTTCTACCTAATAAAAGCCACCCTGCAGGCTTTCTGTTCCAACAATGTTCTGACAAAATTATTGGAAACTCAATGCAATATTTCCCAGTATGCTGAATATATGGCATGCCCAAAGATCACAGTGCCTCAGTGGCAGAAACACACATTATTGGTAATGTTCGACAGCGGTAACCTTCAGAATAAAAGCATTGAGCAACTTTTTTTTGTCTGCTCTACATTCTTGAAAGTATCTTATCATGGCTTTCTTTGAAACATGCGATCTAAACTGACTGAGCCTTGGAGCTGGCAGAGCTTCAGACCACCCTGTGATCTCTGTCATCACCCCCTTAAAGAGGGTCCAAATCCCCAGGTTAAGAGTCGCTGGCCTAAATGAGTTTTCACAGAGCAGAGAAAGTACTCTGAATGTATTTGGGTGGGTTGGGGGTGGGGGTGAGGGTGGGGGGGTTCCTGACAGATAGGCTGGCTCTTTTTCCACATAACCATCGGCTGATTTGTGAATATAGTTCCCCTTTGGTTTAATCTGCAGTGTGCTGTGAGGCGGAAACTATTCCCAGAGGGCTGCCAGAGGGGCTTGCTAATTTATCTCCGGTGTATTAACAGTATCTTGGCTGCGGAGCGCACCCCAACCTTCCTCACACCAAAGTAAACAGGGGAAATGTTGACCCGTGTTGACCTAAACCTTGAGATGGTCCCTACTTAATAACGATCCCAGCAATTGGAGGCCATGTTTGAGGGTTTTATGACTTGCCTGTTCATGCCCCCCACCCCCACCTCCACTCCACCCCCTCACCCGCTGACAGACATTCATTCAGGGATGCACCCAGTCGGGTTTTGCCCAATTTGGTGGCTGTGTGTCTGCACCGCTGACATCAGCCATGTTTGATCCAGCGACGTCTGATCAGTAACACACCAGGGGTCTTTTCTTGTGGGTGTGCCGCTGGACAACAGACATATTTGCACAAGGGTGTTAAGTCCTGTGATACGGCAGATTTGTTGTCCCACATGAGTGGCGAGAATGCCCCGCAGCT
This sequence comes from Malacoctenus tetranemus, assembly GCA_032274765.1. NCBI lineage: Eukaryota > Metazoa > Chordata > Actinopteri > Blenniiformes > Labrisomidae > Malacoctenus > Malacoctenus tetranemus. The sequence goes on from JAUESF010000080.1 coordinate 4,284,810, forward strand.
ATTGGAGGCCCATCAAGCACAAAAGTCAAATCAATGCAACACTACGTCCATGATGTATAATCTCATTAGATGGCTGCTACAAAGAAATATGACCCTATATGATTATGCAGGAGTTTTTATCTGCTGTGGAGATTCAGATTTTATTGCTTGTTGACCGTGGTCGGTGCGTCCTAATCGATGGCTTTGTGTTGGTGAAATGTTGGGATGCTTCAGCAGATGCACCAAATGTCTCGCTGTAAATCATCTCGAAGACTACATGACTTCTGTTTCATGGCCAAGCTTTGGAAAGTCCAGGAGTAAAATCCTGGAAAACCCGTAAAAGGTCAAGTCTGTGTGTGAGTGTACCAGCCCACTGGGTTTGCTCGTCCTACTTTGTGTTGGAAAGAAAAAAAGATGCTGTTTTTTTTTCCTCTTTTTTCGACACATCTCTCTAGACGTGTGTGTTTCTGTCATACGTGCTGACAAACAGCTGGGGTTGCCATGGCTACATCATGACAAGGTTCAGAAAACCCATCCTGTCGAAGTGCCTGTGGACCCAAACACTTTATCAACCAGCATTCAATAATTTGGTCTTGATTGTAACTAGAAAATCAATGACTGTCCTCTGGGATATAGAGTGCTGCAGACACAGTGACAGTGAGGGGTTAGCTCTGTTTATTTATCTGTGTCCCGTCCTCTCTCTTCGAGGGCCAAATCGACAGGGACATTAACATTTTGCTTTATAACACCCGTGATCAGGGGCATGTGAGGGCACTCGCTGCCAATGCCAAAAGTTTTATGGGACAGAGTCGATTGTATCGTTTTTTTTTTTGTATGTACGCCTTTCCTTCTCTTGGCTGCAGGGTGCTGGAACCAATCCCAGTTTACACTGGGTGAAACCAGGGTCCACTATGGAAAGGCCGCCGGTCGAACACAGAGCAAACCGAAAGACAAACAATCCCACACACACGTATGCATGTTTTTGATGGTGGGAGTAGACAGAGGTACCCAGAGAATGCACCACCGCAACTGGGGGGACATGCAAAGTCCACTCAGAAATAACCCACCCAGGTGTGACCTGAGCACCATCCTGCTACGAGGTGAGGAAACCAACCAAAAAGCTTCCAATGCAGCCGTCTGAAACTCCATTGTTGGGAATATTCAATCCCTTCTGATTGAAACAGCATTACTCTTAAGGATGGACATCAGTAACTTGGGCAACAATCAGGAGGAGGGCCCGAGGCTCTGC
>JAUESF010000080.1:4321940-4348309 GCA_032274765.1 Malacoctenus tetranemus
ATTTGGAGCGTTTTGCTGTTAGACTCACTTTGGAGTTCTCGCATTTTCACTGCCAAATCGCGTTCGCGCTGTTCCCACTTTTTGATCCAGGCGTCGTTGATCTCTTTGTGGTCTTTTGCCACAACCTTCGGGTCAACGAATCCCTCTTTTTGCTTCAGCGCCTCCTTGAGTTTTGCTGCCTCTGCCTCTTTTTCCTTCACAAGCTTCTTCAGGGTGTCAATCAAACTTGGCTTCTGCTGGTTCTTGGGAACCTGCTGAATCTTCTTTGACGCCATCGAAACTGTCTGAAAGTTTGTATCGATCAAAAAAAAGGTTTTGTGCGTTTTCTGGACTGGACACCAATGTAGTTGGAGTGAGATGCAGTTGCTTTGCTCGCTGGTGTTAGCTCGGCTCTAGTTCTGGCTCTATGCTGGGAGCTAGCTTTTATACTGGTGTGAATTGACTGAATTCATGCTCACACACCACACACACCAGGATCACAGGTCACCTGTGATCCCGGCGCGTTTGTGACATCATCAAAAAGAACACGAGATAGGTGTGGCACCCGGTTGCCATGGTTACAACTCAATGCATGATGTTAAACTCGTTAGCTTGCAACCGTTAAAATCAAATCAAAACAAAACAAACAAACAAAAACCCTCCAAAAGTGTGTTTTTCAGAATGTCGCCGACGGCCTTTTTGTCCGTGCTCAGCTGTTTGTTACTGTAGTGCTTTCGGTTATGTTTCATAAAGTTTTTACTTGTGCTCCAAACACCTGTTTGGAGCACAAGTAAAAACTTTATTCATGTTATTCTTATTTATCTTATTTATTTATAATTATCTTTGTAGGCCAAACAAAATCTAAGTCATGATTTTAAAAAATCACGGCTTAATCTTCCGTGAATTTTTTCAGCACGTTTGAGGCGTTCACTGCAGTAAGAAACCGTAAAGTCGGCGTCACACCGCGAACGTGCCGTGAAGAAAAACAAGGAAAAGCATTGTTTACTAGACAATTTGTTTAAAAAAACAAACAAACGGAAGGCGGGCGTTTGGTTGCTGGGGGAAAGGGGGACGTTGTGGGAGTAATGGCAGACAAAAGAGAGATGGGTAAAGCGATTGTGAGTTGGACAGTCGAGTGATTTTAGCTACATGGCACGATTTGACGTTATATTTAGTGTGTGGTGAGCGTGTTTTGAGTGTAGTATAGTGTGTTTACTGTCTTGTGAGGTACTATTTTTGGTTTTGAATGAGTAAACATGAGGCGATTGCTGAAACGCAGGTGGCGCAGCTTTTCCCCGAGCTGGAAAAAGCAGCTGAATACGCGGAGGAAAGCTCTGAGTTGAAGAGCGAAGACGGGGCTGACGACGAAGTCGCAGGTCTTACGGGTTGGCTTTTTTTTTTGAAGAGCAGAGAGAGGAAGAGGAGCCTCCGATGTCCGCGCAGGGCGCTGGCCGGACTTGGCGAAGAAGAAAAGCAAGTTCGGCACGTCCGGGGCGGTGCGGCGACATAGCAGCAGGGCTGCCACAAACGACTGCGGCCACTGTCACGGAGAACGTGAGGCCATTCCGGGGCCATATTTAAAAGACTTTTTTGAGTTCAAGTCCGCGAATGGCAACAATTTCATCATGCGATGTAAAATTTGTTTGCCGAAAGAGACGCAGCAAACCACCTACAAAAACTCTGCTTCCAACCTGCGCAAGCATGTACAGGTAAGCTAGCCTCACAAGAAGCTAACGTTACATGCAATAAATCACTGATCCATGCAATTAATGCTTTAAAGCTGAGCCTTTCTGCTAAGACGTGGGGTGCGTTTCACGAAGCGGGATTTCTGAAAACTCTGACTTTGTTAACTCTGAAATGACGGAAACTGAGTTTTCCGTTTGACGAAGAGAGATTTCTTCACCTCGGTGTCTGTTACCGAAGCAACATGTTCCCTGAAGCTAACCTGGTGGGGAGCAGGTTTTACTGAAGAAACCCCTGGCGGCCACACCTAGCTAAGTGCTAGCCATGAGCCCAAACACGCTGGCAGTCGGCCCTGGAGACTCCCATCGACGACAATCCTCAAACTTAGCTTCATAACCTCAGCGTGAGCAGCCGGCTTTGTAAAGGTAGCTACTCGCACTTAAAGGAATAGTTCACCCATAGAATGATGTGGCTTCATTTTCTACTCACCCCCATGCTGAACAACACTCTGAAGCACTTTTTTGACGTCTCAAATGCAGCTGGAGATCTTTGAGGTTTCTTGTTATCCGCCTATGTTCAAATAATGCAGGTCAACCAGGCCCGAGCCAAAAACGTCCATAAAGTCCACAAAAACGTGTCAATATTCCTCCATACTGCTCATCCAATGCAATCCAAGTGTCCTGAGTGGGTACCGTCCATAACTGACTCCAAACGAAATCATTTAGATTGTTTTTAGAGCCTAAACGCACCTGCAAGTTCACAACACTTCAGGACACCATGGCAGACCTCACCAGCTGACAAGGTGCGTTCAAGAGTCTGCTGTTCCGATCTTGAACACACTTGAACCATCTTCTTAATTTCACAATAAAAATGACTAATCAACAGCTTTTTCCAACTTTGAGAGATGCTAACCTCGTGCTAGTCTGGCTCACAGCAGAATGTAAACACAAACAGCGGGAGTTCTTCTTCTATGTTTGCATTATCGGAACAGCGAACTCTTGAATACACCCTCTCAGCTGGTGAGTTCTGCCTTGGTGACCTAAAGAGAGCCTAATTTTGATTTTCTATTGTTATACAGTAAGTGAGCTCAGATATAAATCAAGTTATGATTATTTTCTAAAATTTGGATTTACTTGTGCAGTTTTTGATACATATGTATCTCAATACACCTGAACATGACACAGGTGCATCAGTGCACCTTGAAAACAATCTGATCACATGATCTGTGATATTTGTGTGTTCTTTAATAAAACCAAGTGAAGAAGTAACTAACTTAGGGTGCATTTTAAATTGGCTACTTTTTACTTCAGTAGATTTTTACACGAGTACTTTTACTTGAGTACATTTTTGTGTCTTTCCACCCCTGTTCACCCGTATCTGTCTTGTAGATCGGAAGTGGCCAGGGCCACTCGTTTCATATCAGGTGCTTCATCGCTTTCCCAATGAGCAGATAGATGGATAGATCTGTGCTAATCACTCAGCGAAAGGTTGATTAATTTCCATCTGCATATAGACTGTGTGCTGGGTTAAATGAATCTCCTTGCAAAATTACTGAAAATCTATGTGAAATTGACCAACCATCATGTTGTATTGAACTCAACCTGTTGTTCCAGAAAGGTAGAAATTCTGTATTACATGATACAAAGTCATTGACTCATTGTTAAAGACCTCAATGAACACATCTTCATGAGGACAGTACAAGCAACCCTTTCGATTTATATCATGAAGCCACAACCACATTCAATTCTACAACTTAAGGTGACTGTTGTTACATTGTCTAATTGGCCTTGCCAAGCACTGAGTGTGTCAAAGTGAGATCATATGAGAAAGAGTGAGCTACTAACAGGTAATTTAAGGTGTTTCATCATCATGGAAGTTAATCCGAAATGAAAACGCTTGATCAGAAGTCGTCACCAACAGCGTCCTCCAGAGCTTCTGTCTGAGCCCACCACACAGCTGACTGGACTCTTACAATGAGGGGGTCATGTTGCCTTTTCCCAAAAGATGAGGAGATGGAGCAGGCTTGTAATCGCCGGCTGTAAGCGCTACACTCCCGGGGCTGGATGACCTACATGTTGCACTTGCTCCATCTGCCTGCATACACTTAACACCCCGCGGGCTGCCACTCAAACCAGCAGGTGACGGCGTGCAGTAGATACAGACTGTGTGTAACACAGACTTACGGCATGTGCAGATGTTAAGCGCGGCATCCAAGGTTGTGTGGTTAAAGCGCGGGTACTGCTGAAAGCCTTGTTTACTCGTCAGTGGAGCTGAAGTCGGAGGGACGACCTTGCCTCATTCATTTCCAGTTCAGCTACGATACACGTGGACGCTTCTTTTTTTTCCCCATCTTGTTCACAGCCTAAACTCTATGAAATTGAAAACAAAAACATTTCATTAACATTCAAAGTGCTGCTCGCTTGCCATAAAGCAATGTATGCAGTTAATTCAAAGACATAAAAAAGCTAATGGACTATTAGAGTCGACTGCCTGAGGCTGCCTTTTCTCCTTGCAGAAGAAGTGCATCAATCAATTCGAGCAGTAATCCTTCTGCAGGCTGCCGGCGATGTCTGTCTGTGCTCCCTCAGCAGAGGCGGCATCACATGTGGCTGAAGTTGACGCGCAAACAGATAAACCGGCCCCACTCTCCGACCACTATCGCGACATTCTGCCCTCGGTCTTTGGAGATATTGATGGGAGGCGGCGGTCGATGGGACAAAAGCAGTGACGGAGGAGATGCCGGAGGAGTCGAGCGAATCTGCTGCGCGTTTGTTCTCCCTCGCTCGTCCTCTTACCTGGAGGACACACGATAAGACGGGACTCATGAAAGCACCTTCAGGATCCCGCTCTTACTGCGGGCTACTGCAAGCTTATAGCTGTGTAGAAAAAGGGCTACTTTGGGCGAAAGTTTTTTCCGAATTGCTCCGTTTGTTTGTTTTGCTCCAAAAGAGCTTAAAGTGACGAGAGATATTTACCGAAGCGGAGACTTAATGCACTCGACTGCGTCGGAAGTACACCATTTTCCAAACGCCTTTGTCAATATGGGATTCCGCCACCGAGAGAAATGAGAGGAAAGAACGGGGGACTTCATCCTTTTGTTACACTCCACTAAGCTGGTTTACTGCGTTTGTTGTTGGAGAGCTGGTGGTCGTCTCGGGGGGGGTGGGGGCTCCGAATGAAAACACATTTCTCCTCTGGCTACAGCTGCTGCATATCCACGCGCAAACAGCCGGCAGATGTGTCCTGATCCGGCTCCTCCATCCCAGCACCCATTTCCTCCCAACTCCACATTTACCTGATCACATCCTTCCCCCCATTGTGGAGCAAATGATCCCCCCTCCACCCAGCCCACCAGTAATCACCTTTGTTTTGCTGCAGACCAGCCAGATAGTTCATGCTGACTGCGCGCATACGGAGCGGTTCTTGGACATGAAGCGTTCACAGAGCTGCTCAGTGTTTCCATAAACACTGCGGCTGCTAAATAATTTGTTGCAAACAGATTTTGTTTATCAGCATGTGTTTGTGAATGAATATGTATCTGCATACTTTGCGCGTTTTCTCCAAGAAGCTTGTTTTAACTCGACTGAAAGATGTGATGAAACTTTAAGGGTGGACAGCTTGTATCAGGCTCGGGCGCTCCCTGTGGAAAGAAACCGTATTTAAGATCAAATACTTGGGCCGATTTAACGCCTCACCTTCAGCGTCTTCAGGCTTTTTAATGAGACTTCGCTGTGTGGCGAATAAAGCTCCGATTCAAGGCTGTGCTGAAGGCAGCTCTTCAATGTGGGGACATCTGAGAATATCTGGAAACCTGCAGCCAAGCTTCTGGAAACCCTTCCCATCTGTCAGAGAGGACTCGTGGATCCACACAGCCAACCGAGGCGGCGTGGTTTAGTTGGATAGACATCAGTCAAAGAGGATGGCAGAATCCCTCGCGCAAGAGTTGAGGCTACTTAATATTCTTGTGTTTATTGGGGATTAATCGTTCCATCTGGCTCCCATGAAAACCAGTGAATGAAAATATATTTTTTTTAAAAATTGGGTTTTTCTCGTTTCATAGTGGCCGTTGGGAAGCGGTTGGACTTGTAGATGGAGGAGGAGGAGAAGCCTGGACCGGACAGTCGGTACCAGAGGGAGAGCTGCGAGATTCCACCATTTTTCTTGGGGTCTGTCATACGCCATCGGCTGCCTCATTTGTCTGCTCCAGCTCCTTTGTTTCCTGCAGGCTCGCTGTTGTAGGATTCTAGGATTAGGCTGCAGCGCCGGAGATGAACAGGGAAACAAAAAACAAAAGAAAGAAGCAGTCAGAGGAGCTATATGAGCTAATTATTATAGTGCTCCATGTTTCTTTAATACAGTGCTTAAGTCTAATGTATGTGCTGTGCTGAATTTAATACCTGCTGAGTGGCCAAAAGGCTGAGAGCAGGTTTGGTGGTGGGGAGAGAAAGAGGGGGCCGGCTTCCCCTCCTTTTTCCTTGTTCCTCTAAATTGCCCTGCAGTTTCACAAAAGTGATGTTGACCCAGTTTATCTCTCGCTCAGGTGATTAATGCAGGATCGCTCCCAACAAAGGTCACATCAGGAGGCAGGGGAGCGCGCCCGCAGAAGAGCTGAGGGAGTTGTATACGGCCGCTGTTATGGCTGAGAAAAAAAGTTGTTTGTGTTTTGTAGGGCATCACTCAGTCTCTAGGGACACACACACACTCAGAGGAGGGAAAAAGACAATAAAAGACAAGCGTGTGTGTGCACACACACACACAGGAATGACCCAAGGATGAGAAGGAGCACACCGATACTTTGGTGCAGCACTTATTCCATTGTTTGCATTATGATCCTCCGCTGATTTCACAGATGAGGATTTGTTTACTTAACGGGCATGTTTAATGGGACTTCTGGGGTCCCTCACAAAGAAACAAGCAGGATGATGTAATCAGAAGGGGATGCATTACAGGAAGTGTCAAATCAACCATTTATTCCAGTTTTATTGCCCTTGTGGAAGCGGGATTTGTACATAAGTGGCATTATGTTGTACGGCTGTCTGTGTTGCCTGTGTCTATTTGATTGTCATAAAAAAGAACAAAGTCCTGAAGAGAAGGTCGTCAGACCTTTTTGTTTTTACATGTCAATGGGTTTTCTAAATATTTAATAAAGTGCCCAACGTAAGACTTGACACCATCACTAAAAAAGATATTTATCCTTTGTTTTACAACATGTCAACCTACCAAATATTGACCTTTTCAAAGCTGTTAGCCTGTATCTGGGGAACAAGCTCACTTTTTTATGCAGCAAGAATAAAAACAAGTGTTAAAGTCTCCGCAGCTTTTTCTCAAGGGAACCAGAGTCATGCTAACTTTTATGCGAGCACACAGAAAGGCAGCATCCCTCAAGCTCTCTCTGTCTTTGACTATGATGTCAATACTGTGTTCAAGTGCTCGAGGAAGGATGAGGCGATTCTGTTGCAAAGTTTGAGGGTCACTTTGACTTTGCGAGACATGTTGCATGGCCCCAAATCAAGAAAAGATTGTAAAGATTAAGACGCAGTATCAAACAAATACAGAGGAGGGTTATTTAGCTGGATGGTGATTCATTCGCTTGTCACAAAGCCCTCTATCAGTTCTTTTTTTTACAGCTTGGAAACTATAAAACTCAATGTTTTCCACTCCAATTTATTGACTGAGGATGTCGGAACAACATAAAACACTTAAATTGTAACTTTACATTCTATCATAGTTTTCCCTCCATTAATTTTGGACTTCACCAGTTGGCAGGAGCATAAAAGTTGGAGGTTTTTGCACTCCTCTTCATAGAGCCTGTCTCTGGGAGCTGCTCAGTTTTACGGAGGGAACAGATTGCTCGAGTGAGCCATTTCAGACTCGATGTCCTTTGCGTAACCCGTCACTTTCGCTGAGCCGTTCACTCACTCGCACAATTCCAGTCGGAGCTGCTCTGAAAAGTGTTTGCCCACCTTCATCTGTTCCAAAATACCAAGGAATAAGTACCATCATCTAATTGGGACCACATCAACGCCGAGTAGAGTCAAGTCAAGTAGAAAAGCCCCTGTTAGTGAGAACGTGGGGGTTCTGAGTAAGGTCACTTCAGCACACCGGCGAGACAGGGAGACATGAGGAATCGAGCTGCCAACCATGAGGCTGGGTAGAGAGACGAGCTCCACCAGCTGAGGTACAATTGCCTCCCAATTACAAAGAACTCCCCAGTCAGAGGCAAAAAAAAGCTGAGCCCGGCTGAGCGTCGTTCTGTCTAAATCAGATGGATTCTCAGCCCGAAGTGGGACCTGAAGTGATGTCGGCATATGCATCGGAAAAAATAACATATCCGTGCGAGTCCTGCTTCACAGACCATTTATGCTGTCAGGTTCTATCACGATTTCACTGCTGCTTCAAACGTGTTGAGTCATTTCTCAACACACACACACTGTCGAATTCACCGAGGAGCGCAGCAGAACGAGCACGCGTGCAGACTTGGTGGTTGCATTTCGGGGGTTTCCGAGCACGAGTCGTCCTCAGTGGGAGGTCTCGGGTGGTTTTCTCTTACTTTAGCGTTCATTTAGGAGGAGGCGAATACACACAGCCAGACTGGGCTGAAACTGTCGGCCGCTCCTGAATTGAGGTCGCTTTGTTTTGGTGTCTATCGAGGTTCCTGTTTTTGTTTTTTCTACCTGATTTTTATTTATTTATTTTTTTTGTAAATCAGACCCTGAGACGCTGCCCCGGGTTTTTCCACTGACACTGGTGAATATAAATGTGTTCTTCCACTGTTATAGTTATTATCTGAACCCCGTTCATTTTGCTGTGTGAGCACAATGCTCAACTCCAAAGCCATATTTAAATACAACGCTAAGTGTAATTATCCCGGGCCCACCTTGTTTTCTTTCTTTCGGCTGTGCGGTTATCTAAATTATAATCTCTGGTTTCAGCGTTTCTACCAAAGCACATTCTCTGAGGTATTCCACAGCCATGCTTTCTCTTCCAGAGAAATTACTGGTGCTAAATGAAGCAATGATTTTCTTTATATGTGCCAGCTGTAGTGCAAATGGTTTTCAATCTGCCAGAAAATCCAGTTCATTTTGTGGAGGAGATGAGGCTGAAGATGGAGGGCGCGAGACTGGGGAGGCTGTGCGGGCTTTGATCTCATACTCTGATAATGTTGCATCAAACTGTATTTCATATGTATGTTTACCAGGGCTGTATTCATGGAGGGGTGTTGTGGGGTTTTTTTTTTGATCATCTTTCGAGAAGCTGTTCAGGGGAGAAAATGCAGCGAATTAAAATTTTGAATGCATTTTGCCCCTCCTGCAGGTTTTAAGCTATAGCAGCAATATGGTGGAGGAGCCTTGAGGATGTCTTTCATTTGCAGCACTTACACTTTTCACTAACCCTTCACACTACTCTAACTTAAACACACTTCAGTCCGGAAAAACATTCATCAATATGGATGCTATTTCGTGCAACAGTGTTTTCGTGTCTGCCTTCGCCGTGTGTGAGCCTCCATCAGCTCTGGTGACGTCTTGTCTCACAGCAGCTCCTTTTACTGCAGTCGTCTCCACACAAACCCAATTAAAGGCACAAAGAACCAACCGGACGATTGTGTTCCTCACCTGTCTCACAGGTGAATGGGAAGGAGCTGTCCAAGTCCAGCCATGAGGAGACCGTGGAGGCCTTTTGCGCTGCCAAGGAACCCGTCGTGGTGCAGGTCATCCGGCGGACCCCCAGCGGCCGCCCCCACGGCCCCCCTCAGGAAATCCATGTGGTGGACGTGTGCACTCAGACCGACATCACCTTCGAACACATCATGGCGCTGGCCAAGCTCCGGCCTTCGACCCCCCCTGTGCCTGACATCTGTCCTTTCCTGCTGTCTGACAGGTACGTAAAGTAGCCTATGTACTCGGGAGTACTTTGACCTCTTTACAACCTCCAATCCAAACAAACACTTAAAATGAGTTTTTTTTTTCTTTTCATCATCTGCATTTAGATTTGAATCAGTGCGACACAGCTACACTGAGTTTGTTGTGGTGTCCTTGATGTGACTTTGGTGGGACTGATGCTAATTAAAGAGGAAAATAACTGCGGGGAGAAATGTTATTGAGCTATGAAGCAGAAATATCAGTGTTTGCAGGATTAGCATGACAAGTACACACGACGCCTGTAAAATATATTAATTGTGCAACCAGCTGCAGTCAAATCTGACAAATATAGATTTGTTTGATGAATGAGCTGCTCGATGTCCTTCATGTACCGTTTCTCCAAAACAACAGAAAATAAGTGACCAGTAAACAGCATTTGCAGGATCAATGATTCGAGCTGAAATACGATACGAGTAACTGTTTCCTGTCGAAGAAATTCACCAAACAGCAACAAAACAAGGATCTCTTGACATCTACAGCAACCAGGTCCTTTTCTTTAGGTTTTGTCATGTGACCCCAAAATGTTTCTTCAGGACAGTGTTGCCAACTAAGAGATTCCCTTGCTAAATTTGACAACTTTCTGCCTTCATGCAACTTTCTGCCTTCAAACAAGCAGGTTTTTTTTCCTTTAAGAGAAGCACTTCAGCCATTTAAGTCCCCATAACTGAAGAATTGCAGTACTCACTGCTGACTCTACTTTTGTTCTAGACTCAGTTGTCTACATCATGAAAACCTCCGTTACTCTTTCCAATCGCTGACTGATGCCTGTAAAAAACGTCTTGCTTGATTTGGGACACCGCTGTCACCTGAACCTCTATTCTACTCACAGGTCTCAAATGAGACGCGTCTGTCATTCTGTGTTTACCTGTTGCCTAGAACAAACACACACGTGGTGTAATCGTTGATATCCAATCACGTCTCAAACAGACGCCTGGAAAGTTTTTGTTGTTGATGTGAGAAGACGCCTATAAAAGCAAACATCCTGAGACTTGAAAGTATCAACTTGAGGTTATTTGTTAAAAAAAAAACAACAAAGGGGGGAAAAAACAGCTTGTTATTTTATCTTTTGGCATTTAAGTTTAGATTCTGCCTCACAGAGGAGAAGTAAAGAGTGAGGAACTGAAGTTTAGCATGGAGGAATATCTGGGTTTCTCCTCGGGGGAGAGGAACAACAGCAACACAGCAGATTTAGAGCCCACAGTGGGGAAATTAGCTCGATGTTTGCCTCAGTCGACGAATAATCCAAACAACAATAAACATTTTTGAATTGCTGTTGTCATTCGTCATGAGAGACTTACTTAAATGTTGAAAATTCCTGTCAGCAGCTCAATCTGTGAGCGTCAGTGTTGCAAAAAAGTTGCTGAAGTGAGGCTTTGCACGCCGCTCGTAAAGCACCACGCCTGAGCTGATCAGAGCCGTGCATATCTGCTGTAATGTCACCACCGAATTCCCCACAGGAGCTCCTCGCCATAATTGGAGCTGCTTGTTGTATCCATTTTGACTCATGGAGGGTTTACAAGGTGATTAAAGCAAATGGGCTAATAAAAAAAACTAGGCAACACAAAGCAATGTACACTTATAGCCCCGAGCTGCGTCCAAATGTAATCAAAGTGTCCCATAAAACTCACATTTTCTTCTCTTTATCTGAGATCAGGTGCACAACCCAATACGCAGCAGATTTTATGGATATTGCAACTGTTTGGTGTCTTATTTTGGAGGTTAGGATGTAAATTTGAATCGTGGGTTTTTGTTTTTTGCGCCCACTGCTAACAGTTATTTTATGGATTATCGTAGACTTCACAATACTGACGATGGAGCTTCGTTTAAACTGGGAGCTTGGAAAAGTTTCACTGTGCTGGGTGTTTCAGACATCAGACGGCCCCTGAACACATCACTCAACAAAGTGTGTTTTTCCCAAACTTTGTCCACCGCGATTATCTTGTGTGGCACTGAGGCTGTTCACCCTGTTACACCCTGACAATGCTGTTTTGTTTGGTGACGGAACGAGGCATAATAGAATCAAACCGTACAACGTGGGGGGGTTTGTCTGTCAAGAAGCAAATCACAGTGTTTAGGTATGCCGTTATTAACAAGGGGGTGTACTTCTATCACACATACGCACACCCCAGCGACAGTGAAAGCTCTTGACAAATCCTTTCTTCTCCAGATTCAGGCTAAGACAAAGGCGGGGAAATCCTGTCACTCTGAGATTTGGAAGGTTTTGAAAGGAAAATGGGTAAAAGCCGCACGCTGACTTTCCTCCTCTCCCCCGCTTCCTCTGTCTCCTCCTCCCCTCCTCCCCATCTGTCGGTTCCCCCCTCCATCTCCGCTCTGCCCGTCTCTCCTGACAGCTGTCACTCCCTTCACACAATGGACCAGGACTACTACGAAGGGACGGACTACCTCTCTCCTGTTCCAGCAGATGGGGAGAGGGCAGACGAGTTTGAGTACGAGGTAAGACTTGCACTTGACATCGCTGCTCACAAGAGACTCCCTGATTCACCGGCGTGGCCCAAATTATGCACCCAGATAGCTCGCAGCAAACTGCTGCGGAGAAAAGTGGGAAATATGGAGAGGCATGTTGAGAGTCTGGAGTTTTGGGAGTAGGAACAAACTAAAAAATATTGTTGACAGTGATATTTACAAGTCAATGAGAAACAATCAAACACAGCAATTTCACACAAACTGAGAGTGCTTTGACACAGGTTTGTGTGGTCCAAAGTGGGCATTTAGAGCGGGGGCGGGGGGCAAATGAGTGGGAAATGGATTAAACAGATTTACAAGCTTCCCTAATTAGTTCAAGTTTTCATTTTTCTACCGTGTCATCATCACACAAGTGCCCGCTGTGCTTCTCAACGCAATGAAAGCAGGTAAAATAGGTGCACAAAAACAAGGGCTTCTGCCACAAAGACATAAAAGCAGGAGTCTTAAAAAAGTTTGTATCAGGAAAAGTTTCCGTCCTCGCAGGATCTCTGAAAAAACGCTGTCACACAAATGCCAGAACTGTAACTGGTGCTCAAACATGCCACGAAACAGAGCGGAAGATAAAAAAAACTGTATGTAAACAAGCCAAATACAGCCAATGAGCATTGCTCCTTTTAAAAGTATCGAACCTTGTCCCTGTGTTATCACACACGGGCCTGTTCTGCACTGGCAGCGAGCTGCCGTCTGCAGTCATCTCAGAGTAAGGCAGTGATCACCTCGCGTATCTCCATCACACTGTTTTCAAACCTCACAGAAGTTCACCACCGCAGACTGCTGCCAAACATGTTAGGTGCTGAGAAGTTTGCATCCATGTGTGCAAACGCCCACTCCCCCCCTCCCTTCCCTCATCGCGCCATAATTAGTGATGCTCGCCAATTGGCATCAGGGTGCATTCACTAATCGACTCTACAGGCAGATCCCAGGGGGGATCCATAATGACAGATGATCAGCCACAATGTTGGGGTGGGGGGGGGGCATAAAAAATCCACCCTGCTCCCACTGGGAACGATGGCACAGCATCAGCTTTTTTTGCTTCCCCTCATTACAAGGTGAAAAGAAGAGGCAGAAAACTTCCAGTCACACTGTTGCCTGAGTTTTGCTAATTGTTTTCGCGAGGCTGCGTGGAATAAAAAAAAAAAAAACAATCCAGCAGCTTGTTGACTCTGAGCACGATCACAGCCAATTAAAGCTGAGCTGTGTGTGGCAGGTGCGAGTGAGGGCGAAGAAGGGAGCGAGATGGGAGGGCAAGGTAGCATTTCCTCTGCATCTCCACCGGCGTGGAGGTAACAGGATCAGTCGGGGAGGTGATGTTTCTGAGCCCGCTGATCTCTGACGCACAGATATACACACAGATGCTCCGATTCAGCTGTGACGGGAGCAGATAAACAGACTCTGTCTCCGCTCGGCGCTTTGGTCCAATATTCTTTATTTCCGAGTCATTGAGGTGCGAGCAAGCAGCCATCGAGAGGGGCCCTGACGGGTCTGATGTATGATGATCGCCCGCCCCTCCCTCCTCCTGTTTGTTTCATTTGAATTTAGCTCCGAACGCTTCCACCCACTGAGCTTGAGCCGTTCCCTCGCATCCTAAAGAGATTTGCGCAGCCGGTCGGATCGCGGAGGCCCTGGTGTCAAATCGAAACAAATATAACATATTAAAGCATCTCTTTATGCCTCATTGCGATTAACAAATCCTGTTACACTGTGTATGCTTTGCAGCCCGCATGGATTTTTTTCGCAATTTTATTTTATTTCATGCCCGAGGAGGTTTACACCACCCTAATGCTATCCCACTTACCATATGTCAACTGGAGGCGCTGTGAGGGGGGGGGGGATGGAGGCGAGACCTGTTTCAGAGGCGACCTGTTCCCTCGCCCGCCCCCCCCACTGAGAGGGAGGAATAAAGAGAAGAATAGAAACGACGCTTCTTTAAATTACCTTTATTTGATGAAGAAGCACAATGAAAGAGGAGCGCTGCGCCGTCACAGAGCAGCAGAACCATCCAAATCTAATTCACCTTTTAATCCACCCAGACAATGATGGTGATGAGGTGGAGAAATGCCAGCTGCCACCGAGCGCCACGTTCGCAGCGCGCCGCGTGCTTTGGACCGCGGGCGGCTTCAGGTCACTCTGCAGTGTGATTTTGATGCTTGTGGGCTTTTCAGCATTTCTAATATAAACGGGCTCAGGACGCAGGATTAATCTTCAGGAAAACACCTGAATGTCTACGTCAGTGGTGGTGGAGCCACTTCCATGTATTACACATAAAGAATCAGCAAACTTACAGTTTGCTCGTTCAAATTCCTGAACTGTCAACAAATTAAAGTGCGAAAATTATAAGCCGACATCCTCATCATCATCACCTTGACTGGCCCTAAAAGAAAAACTTGGAAACTCCTGCCTGTCCCCAGCACGCTGCATGGTACTTGGCCTGCTTGGAAGAAGTCCAATAAACCAGGATAAGATATTTATTTGAGTTTAGAGCAGAGCTGGAAGACTTTCTAGTGCTTTTATTCTGAAGGATCTTGCTTTTGGTCAACTGCCTGGTAGTTTTTGGCTTCACTGCAATGTCAGATCAGTTGCAGGACAGCTGGTGTTTGTAGCTTCTCTCTCATCAGGTGATAAGAGGAAAAGAAAACTAGTTTATGACAAAAACACTTATTCAAATATACAAAAAATGTCAAGTTTAGTGTTTGTAATTTACTATTGTATCATCTCTTTTCCTTCGCACCCCTGAACCACAGACTGTCTGCTCCTTCCTCTGTTGTTGTGACCAATTGGAGCACAGCGTGAAAAATCTTCTCTGTATTTACAACCATTATGCTGCAGACTTCAGCCCGTGCTTTAATAATTCATTTGATAATTCATCCTTTTCTACCGTCGTACATTTTTATTGCATGTATGCAAATTCAATCTAAAGATATTCATACTTCCGTGTGAGTCAGACCGGTGGAGGTCACACCACTGAGATTTCTGCTTTTTGTCGTCCTCTGTGAATAATAAGAAACAAGCAGGCAGAAGTTGGAGAGGATGCAGAAGAACTCAGTCGTTGAAGTCTGGGATCATTTGGTTAAGACTGGCCACAAATCGTCCTCCTGACCAAACGTTTAGGACGGTGGAGCTCTCGGGCCGATGACGGACGGGGACGGTGAAGCCGTGATTGATTGTCAAAACACTTTTGATCAATGTTGCGACATGCTAACGGACAGTGACCCAGATCAGTCAGAAAGATGAAGTTATTAGCATCACTTTGCTGTCACGTACAGGCTGTAAATCACTGTCAGCCTGGAGTCTGAACGCTGCGGCCGAACAAACACAGGGCAGCTTTCCGTGGCGTCAGCGCAGTTTGACTTTGAAACACACAAGTCCAAAGAACAAGTTCACAAGCTGGAAAATGGGATCAACGTAGGAGCACACCACTGAAGCTTCGCTGCGGCTGCAGTAACAACATTTCCTCTGTGTATAGACATGATATAAATAAATTAAGCTGATTTATTTTCATGTTTTTGTTTACATACGGCAGCGTTTTCCATGAAAGCCAGCCGACGAGGAAACTATCTTCTTTCTTTCTAGCGGAATGGAAGAAACACGTGTGTTTGAGTCTAAAGTGATTAACTGTGAATCTGAGCTCAACTACAATGGCGCAAAATTAAAACTTGCAGCTTCCACGCGGCTCCAAACATCCTCTTCTGTAAACGAGTGACGGCTCCTCCGTGAAAGTTGGGGCGAAAATCTGATTACCGGCTGGTTTCACAGTGGCAAATAAACTGCAGCTCAATACTATAACCCAATTTTTCCCCGCCTGAGCTCTTTGGGAAGTAACTCACACTTCATCCAGCTCGCAGACCTCCGGGTAAGACTTGAACCTGCTCCAGTGTTACATGATAGGAAAGGAGGCAATCATATTGTAACTTCAATTTAATTATAGCATCTGCAGAGGGAGAATTCCTCTGCCACCCGGAGTCTGAGGCATCTTTGTCCTCTCTGATGGTTGTCTTGTTTGGATTAATGGAAAACACGTCGTCTTGCTGCTATTTCACACAGAAACATCATATATTTCCCAGGATGCTTTGATGTGTACGTATGTGGCCCCAATGCCATGTTAGTCACCCAGCTTCTGATTAGTTTTGGTGAGTTCTGAGGAAGTGAAGTACCACCAGGGGTAGTTTCCTTTTTTCCCCCCTTTTTTTTTTCTGCCTCTGTCACCCCGGCGGTGGCCGTCCATGCATTTGTGAGTGCTTTTGCAATTACTGGTAATCAAAGGCGCGATTATTATGACAGCATCCAGCGCGCTTTGATGATGGGCGGCAATCTTCCCCCTAATCACGCCATCGCAGTCATTAATTTACTGTCAGCCCCCTCGTCGTCCCCACGCCGCGCCGCAATCTCCTGCCTGAGAGGCAGAGAGATCGCCCGACCAAAAAAAAAAAAAAAACCACAACAAACCCAGGCAAAAAAAAAGCCAAGAGGAGCAGTGGTGAATGTGTGTTTGATGGCTCGGGAGACGACTTCTCTTTCCCGAAGCAGCTGAGTGCGTGGGTGTTGTGGGTTTTTTTATATTTTTTATTGTCTTAAAACAAGCGGAGAAAAAACCCTACACTCCCAGATTTGAGGCTCTATCTAACATGCAGTAATTGCAGCCATCCATATTCTCAGATCATTTAGCCGCAGGTTCTCCAGCACCGTTCCTCGCCATTAATTAGTCAGAAGTAACTTTAGGCTCGTTCTCGCCGAGGCAAGATAGGAATGATGCAGTACCTGCTCGCGCCTCAGCCTCGCCTCGGTCCCAGCAATTAATTCATGAGGTTTATTTTTAGTCGGATCTCTTGGAGACATTGCCACCTGATTTTGAAGATTTCCCACAGATATCCCGCAACTTCACACGTCGCATTAGCATGCAAGATGTGCAGCGGCGGCGCGATGACTGCTTCGGTGGAACTGTGCTCTCCTTGGTTTTCAGTTAACAATAATGGCGATACCTCATTAGATTTCATTTCCTAATATCGCTAATGACTCGTTCTATCTTTGCAGCTGAGGTCATTAAGGTAGTCGGCACCAGAAGCTCTTCTCTTTTCACTTTTGTTTTGTTCCCGACTTGAATTCGTCATCACTTCCGAGGCAGTCAATTAAAAGATCTGAGCTCCGTCAGATGGAGGCTTGTGCAGGGAGATAAAAGCTCAGGCAGCGCGGCTCCTGTTTTCCTCTGTTTGTGCAAACCTGCGCGCTCTCCTGGGTATACTTGTATGTGTAAGGCGGGGTTTTTGTGCCGAGATGTGCAGGAATTACTTTTGTGTGTAGCTCAGCTGCAGCAGCAGTGGGTCCAAAAACACCTCAATGATCTGTCAACGTGAGAGTGAAAAAAGCCGAGATATACAGACGAGTGGGAAGCAATGAGTGACAGGGGAGGAGAGGGAAAATAGGAATCCAGCCTAAATGTGTGTGTGTGAGGAAGTGGGGGGTCATAAACAGCTTAGGAGGGGCTAGCCAGAGGCACCTGGTACCGGCCCCCTTTATTTTCCAGCTCTCCCCCCTTTTCATCTCGCCCCAACACGGTCAAGCCTCGCCCCCTCGCCCCCGTCCCCAAAGCCCCACCACATCTGACACATGTAACCAGCCAACCCACACTTGTCAGAGAGGAAATGAATCTCTCTGTTTCTGCCTGAGCCCCCCCCGCGCCCCCCCCCGCCCCCCCCCCCCGCCCCCCCCCCCCCCACCCCTCATCGCCCGGCCCCCCCCCCCCCCCCTTCGTCCTCCTCTCCACTCAACCACCTCGGCCCTGCCGCTGAGGGTGAGGCTGTGTTTCTGCTCTAATGAAGACCTGGGGAGGAGAGGCCATTTCACACTTGATTCCCTCCAACACCCTCGATACGTCTCAACGTTTGGAGACGGAGCGCTGGCTCCTGCTGCTTTGCTTGTTGCGGGAAGCAGAGAAGGCGAGGGGAGGCAAAGTGGTGGTGTACATTTTGGGGTGTGGAAGCTCAAAGGAAAAGGGGGAGAACGTTCCAGAACACGCAGAGCTCAGCTGGCAACCAACTCCCGCCATCAATTAATTAAGTGCTACGTTTTATTTATTGTTTTTCTGAACGGAAATGAAGAATTGATGCAGACACAGAGGAGCAGCACTGTACTCCAAAGGGCCTGAACAACCACTCATTTGTAAGTCAATAGTTTGTTGATCTCTCCTCGAGGGAAGGCGAGGAACACTTTGGAGTCGGCGCAAATATTTATTTGTAATAGCATTAGCATAATTATAGTTTATTTATAGTGTAATATTCCATAAATTGGCTGCGAGTTGAAAGAAAAAAAAAACCACTCCAGGTCCTCTGACATTTATCAAAGCCTCTCCGATCAAGCTCTGCGAGTGTCTTTCATGATCAAACAGTTTCACACTCAGAAAACCGTAGACGCGAGTTGGCACCCCAGACTCAATAAGCGTCTCAAAAACAAGTGGGGATTTTTTATTTTTTTTGCAGGGGAACTTAAAGAACCTCTGGTTTTGATCTTCCCTAGATCGGCTCCTGCGCGTCGGTGCGTTCGGCGTCCTAATTTTCAGTTTCATGCCAGGTGTGTGAAATTCCTCTCGTTCCTCGCTGCTCGCACAAAGGATGGCGAGGCGCTCTCTGTGTCAGCAAAACAAAAACGGAGAGCAGCAGCAGCAGCAGCAGCAGCAGCAGCTTAGCCCACGCTTCGGCTCACGTGGCTCGGACCACCCTCAGCAGATGGAGCGATGTTTTCACCGTTTGTTTCTCTCCCTTTTATCTGCGCAGGAAGTGGAACTGTGTCGACTCAGCAGCCAAGAGAAGTTGGGGCTGACTTTGTGTTACCGGACAGACGAAGAAGAGGATGTGGCCATCTACGTCAGTGAGGTGAGAAGACCGATGTTGCCTCTGCACAAGTAGAAGGGTCTTCTCATTAGGCCGTTGGAAGTTCTGAGATTTGCCGACGATCCATCGTCAGTCGAAGCACTGGATCAGAGAGGGGGCGGCTAAAGCCAACCAAGGAAACCTGTGCATCATGGAGCCCTGCTCACGATGGCTCTTAGATGGACCAGTTCATCGGTCAGGTGATGCATGACCGCTCCCACGTGGCTCTTGCAAGACAGGAAACACACAACACACGTGAAAAGTAACCTAGAACTGACTGCTGTGTTGTAGGCGGCTTTATGAGGAACCAGCAAATGCCTCCCTAAGGAACATTTCCATGTCGTTATGGTGATATAATGACAATAATTTACAGGAAGTGTGAGAAAAAAATTGTCATTTTCAGCATTAAGATTGATTTTACAAAATTTTAATCACTTCTAAGCCTCATTTTATTCTCTATAATTGTCTTTGTTTAATGTATACCTTGCTGAGTGTTATACAGTAAAATGTTCTTTTTCTGTAGAATGTATCTTTACCTCGGACCACACTGCATGTTTTGATATTAACCACTCCACTACATTCATTTTAGCTCCCATAGTTTCAAGGCAACGTGCTGCTCGACACCTTCGTGTCTGAGAAACGGAAGAAAATGCAGGGTGAAAATGTTGCATATTAGATTAGAAGCGCCGTGTTTTTATTTACATCAAGTATGAAGCCGATCCAAGGTGGCCAGTCATGATTATTTTCACACGTTTCTCTGATTTGAGAGGGAATCATGGACGCAGCAGAAGTTGCCGCGCTTTAATCTTTTTCTCACTCTTCCTGGAGCTGCTGAAAAAAAACCATGTGACATACGTGCAACCCTCCTCCTGACGGCTATTTTTATGCCAACCAGCACAGTCAGAACTGCGAGGTGTTGGGGAAAAAAATGGAAATATAAATACTCTCGGGGCAAAAGGTAAATACATATTCTGCAGATCTCTCGCTGCTTTGAAGTTTTTCACCGACACATTATGCTGTTGCTGAATCCGACAATCATCACCTGGCTGGATCAGAGCGCCTCCACCAGACGTCTAAACAAGTGCGAACGATCTGGGCTCCTCCGCCTTAAGCGATTGTGACATTTAATATTCATCTTCCAATTTGTGATCTGCTTTTAGTATTCATGTGAGCAGAGAAGTTTTTCTCTACTGGGTGCTGTAATTTGGATCTCTTTTATCAACCACAAATGACATTATGGAACAGGTTGGCAGTGATCTAACTGCATGATTACGCTGTCAGCAGCCAAAATACAAACGACTGCCAAGAGAGGGAGAAAAACCAAAACAACAACAGAAATGTTTCGGGCTTGTGCTTATTGAAGGTTGGAAGCAGGTGACACTGCAAAGAAGGCAGCAAAAAGACCCCTCGCCCTTCTTTTCTCTGCCCCGCTTGTTGGAGGAATAAAAAAACTGTTCCACATTCTGTTCAACTTTCCCTCCAATTCGTTTGAAGTTGACTCGGACCGTGCGAGGTGTTCGCTGCCAGAGCTGAGGGGAATATAAATCGCAAGGACTCGCAGGTTCCTGGCAGCATCTTTGAGTGTTCGCTGTTTGTAACAGAAAAAAAGTGGAGCTGAGGGGGGACGGGGGGGCACGGTGCATGTAGATGAGGCTCCTGAATGTCAAAGGACACGCTGCGCGTTCTGGTCATGTAGTGACACCACATTAACAGAGTTCGGAGCAGCGCGAGGTTATTTTTAAACTAGCAGGGAAAAAAATTTTCCCGACTTTAAAGGTCACATACCTTCAATTTGTGTGTTGTTGTTTAGGTAAATTTAATTTGCCTCCATTACCTCATATAGTACTGTGATTAAATATTCAGGAGAAGTGAGCATAGAATTCAATTAGGCGACTGGTCCATCTATTTTTAAACCGCTTTATTTTTATTAAGAGTCGCATGACTGAGGTCCACGCTGGCGTCGCCTGCATCGCTCTCCCGCGCAGCAGCGGGAGCTGGGCTCCCACTGAGCCACCGTGGCACCAACCACCTCCAGGACGTGACATGTTGCTTCATAAAGAATAAACTCTGCCATAAATGAGTTATGAGGTAAAAGCAGCAGGAAAAAAAAATCGATGACAAAGTCGCCAAGGAAGTAGAAGCCAACACAAGGAGGAGGAAGAAATATATCCACCCAGTGAACGACTGGGAGATTTAATTCTGTTTACTGGTGGTCAGATTTTTTGAGTCGTCCTCTTTTTTTGTTGTTGTTTTTCTCTTACCGATCCACTTCTCCTTTTCTCCTCTTACAAGGAGAAAAGCAAAGTCCACTCAAAGAAGAGTAAACCTTCCAGTGACAAACGCAACACCTTCTGTCTCCCTCTCTCTCTGGCAGTTAATAGATTCCCACATTTCCACCATATTTCAATTTTCAGTTTGTAGATTATTCATGGTTTGGAGCTCACCGCTCAGCTGCAGACAGATTACCTCCAATTTCCTGTGTTCCTTCCAGTTTTTCGCCCATTCCCGTCCAGGGACCTTCCCCCCCACTTTAATGAGTGCTCCTCTGTGTAGGAGTGGACCATCATGAAGATGGAGTGCCGCGGCTCCTCGCCGTCTTCCGAGATGCCGTCTGATAGGAGAAAGTGAAACGAATGGTCCCAGACGGCGATTGATTGGCCGATGAAAGAGTGTCCTGCCCTCTTGTTGAATAGCATTAGTTACAGGGGAGCAGGTGCATCATGTACTGGCGGGGTGGGGGTCGGGGGGTGGAGCTGCTATATGCAGGAGCCAGTGTTGTATTGACTTGCCAGAAAATAATAAGTCAGGCAGGTTCAATCGAGGACCTAAATGATGAAGTCGGAGCAGGGCTGCATCGGCTTTTAAAACTGACCAGCCAGCAGAAAGTGAGGAAGCTCTTCTCCGAGCAGCTCGCGTTGGTAGCAGCAGTCTAGACGTGTCTGGCGCGCTGATGTCCACTAAATAACTGATAGTATTTTCAGGTTCGTCCTGATTCCCTCAAATGAAGATCGAAAGTGTCTCAGAGGCCGTTTTCTCCCCCTCCGTCTCCACAGATCAGCCCGAACAGCATCGCAGCACGAGACGGACGCATCCGAGAGGGGGATCGCATTTTACAGGTGGGTGAGCGCACTCCCACCAGACACCTCCACGCCAGCGCTCATTGGTTTTGACATTAAAACATGCTTTTATTTTGTCGCACTCAACCGCTGCGCCCCAGCACGAGAGGCCATTCATTTTTAATGGAGGCACATTAAAGGGGGGAGCTGGCCCCCGCTGTGAGTGTTAAAGGAGGAGAAATGTCCCCTCGGCTGTTTTAGTTACAGACTCAGCACCAGCAAGGGTTTTTCCAAAGTTGGTGGTTGATGATCGCGCCGCGCTGCAGCGCCTCGCAAGCTTCAGAGATTCCACATGAGAAGCTGCAACTCGATGTGGGGTGTTCGTAAGTGGGAAGTAGGTGAGTTCCCACTTCTCAGTGGGAAAAATACTCCTAAACGTTCTCCAGCTTGAGTCTCACAGTAGAAAAATGGGAAATATCCCCCTGCAATCCATAATATATTCAATTTGTCTGTGCTTACAATCTTAGCCCCCCTTAGATCACGGGGCCCGAGGCTTTGAAAAGCCAAAATAAGACACTTTCTCGAATGTGAAGGAGGAAACTTCCCATGACTTTTATTTGGGACACTCCTGCATCTTTATGTTGGTAAGAGTGTTTACAGCAGCTTTTGGCTTCAACCTTATGTTTCCTCTAATCGAGCATGTGGTCCTGACTTTTTCTTTGAAGAAATTGGATTGAATTTCCGGGGAAAAACGGGAGTTCTTGGTCTCGGCAGTGAATCCAGATACTGATGCACTCAGTAATAACCCTCCGTTATCAGTGTTAAGTAGAAACAGCAAGACTTCATTATCCTTACCCACCTTATCTGCCAGCAAAGAGCTGAAGATAAAAAGGTGCTTAAAAAACCTTCACCTTCTAAACTTTAATCATGTTCAATCACACTACTGATGACACTGTTTTTTTAGCAACCTGAAGATATGAAAATATCTCAAACATGCATATCTCAAACTGTTTGTTGTCATTCCAAATCCTTCAACTTGGAAAGGAGACTTTTCCAAGTAAGAACCTCTCAGATTCCCAGCTGCATCATTAACCCCAAGCTAATATTCTCGGATGAGTTCTGGATGTGAACTGCTGTCGAGGAGGAGTCTTTGTTAGCTGTGTGTGCTAGCTGGTTGTTCACTCTTGTTTCTCTTTGTTTTTGACAAAATAAGAGCCTCAGATTTTATTTTGGAAGCCTTAGCGCGGAACGTTCGTTTCACTTGTATACTTGCATTATCACTAATGATTTCAACAATGTTCAGTCCCTGAGAAATCCTGTAATTTTAATCAACTTAATGGTCCATTTTATTAGGTTTCATTAGGTGGCCTGTGACTGGAGTCGGGCCCACTCCTCAGCTTCTGCGGTGGCTGTAACGTTCAGGCAAACAACAACGCGCGAGTGAGGACGCCACAAGCTAGCTAACAACTGGCCAATCAACCTTTCTGTTATCAGTTATGATGACTCATAATTAAGATGTTCAGGGATGCTTCTGATGAGTCCAGGTGTCAATCAGTTTATTACACACACAAGATAAACTTAATTTTTTCCACTTTAAATCTTCCTCATTTTATTTACCAACCAAAGAAATATATACAATCAGGTTCATGCTTCATTGCGAAACAATACACAGGTTGTTGTTGTTGTTGTTTTTTTTAATGAATTCATTATACTAATGTGCTGTTTTAATTGGTGATAAGCTGTTGGCTGTAGGAGTTGGGGTGGGATGAGGGATGCATCATGTCAGCGCATGGAGCACCAACTTGTGCGTGTCCGTGTGTGTGTTTGCGAGGCAGCCCAGCACTCTGGCACTATTATCCGCCAATGACAGGCCCATTACTCTGCCTGCAAAAAGATGGACGCCACCTGTCAGCAGCCAGTTAATTGTACAGCTAGATGTATGTACGCCGCCCGATGCTCGGGTGGACACAACAGCTCGGCCGGCCGCCGGCCACCGGCTCTCATCCATAATCACTGCCGGCTCCTCTCTGTATGTTTGAGGGAGGTGTTGAGGAGTTTGTGCTGTGATACTTTTAATGTGGCTCTCTGTTTTTTTTCTTCAGGACCTGGCAGCGGTGCGTGCGTACACGCGTCCGTCGGCGCGCGCACGCTCCCCTGCCTTTGCCTTAATAGCAGCTGCTGTAATCATGTTTGTCGTTTTCAGATTAATGGCCAGGACGTACAAGACAGGGAGGAAGCCATGGCCGCGCTGTCCAATGATGAATGCAGGAACATCGTGCTCCTGGTTGCCAGACCTGAGTTGCAGGTTAGAAAAGACACCCCCCACACACACACGCACCTCACACCTCACACTGACAGACTGACAACCCCTGAGTGCAACACGCATTGCTGGCCTGAAGATTGACAAAATACAGTCCTGCAGGTCTGTCATCTGCAGGATTTGCCTCGGCAGTCCGGGGCAGCCCCCTCCCACCCCCACCCCCCTTCTCGCCCCGAAGCGCTCCTGGTAGAAGCCACCAGCGAGACACCTCATCACGTTTTATTTTTATGTAGCGCCACTGTAATTGACTTCCAACAGTAAGCCATAAAAGCTAATGGCATGCTAATGTGGAGTGAGTTCAGGCCTAAGGCCGGTGGCAAATAAGTAGAGGGACTCTGCCGCAGTGCAGATGAGCAGGAGGCTCCGCCAGGCTCTTTGTAATTAAACGAGTCTCTCGGTAGTAAATCAGAAGTCGTCGGCCGCGGAGGCTGTTGGGTTCACATCGGGCAGCCGAACGGATGATGGACGACGCAGAACAAACAGGTCAGAGGTTAAAATCTGGGCTGTGTTGTCCCCGTCTGAAGATGAATGCATGTTTAAAAGATGAGGAGTGTTTTATTGGCAAAGAGGAGGGCAGCTGCACCCCAGTCAAGCCTCAACTTCACACCGTCGTTCAATGTTTGTTATTTCAAAACCAGGCCGACTGGAGCTTTATTTTATTTTTTTGTGCAAGGGCAGAAAATCACATTTGGGCACCCGTTTGGAACAAGCGGCTATTTATTTCAAGATCTCGTGTTGCCACAAGGTTCAGTCATGACAAATAACACTCAGCCCTCTCTCTCCCTCTCTGTCTCTCTCTCTGTCTCTCTCTCTCTCTCTCTCTCTCTCTCTCTCTCTCTCTCTCTCATTCTCTCTCATCCTCCCTCCCCCCTCCTCCCCCCTCTCTGTTTACCTCCAGCTGGAGGAGGCCTGGCTGGATGATGAGCACAGTGAGTTCCTGGAGCAGCTGAAGATGGAAATGTTGGAGGAGCAGCAGAGAGAGGAGATGGAATTAGCTGCCTTACAGGAGGAGCAGGAGAGCGAGCAGGTCAGACAGCAGCCAAACATAATAACTGGGTACACCCATAATTTGCAAGCGAAGGGGCCCTCCGGAGCTCTTTGTTTGCCTATTTTTAATAGGGAAAAAAGCCCTTAAAAGCATTGCGACAAAATAAAATGGGGCTCCTCTGGACAGACTGGTAAACCTCAAGTGTTATTAAGCGCCGCTCCACCACAGGAGAAAACAACGGCGTGGCCTGCGTAATTATTCGGGGGTCAATATTAACCTGGTCTGTGAGATGGCGCTAGTGGCACAGGCAGAACCCAACTCTTCATTGACTTTCTTTGCAGAACGGAGTTAAAACAAGCTTTTGCCCTTTGAAGAGTAAAGAGAGAATAACTCTGATGAATATTTATGGAACGGGACCGTGAATCACTCACAATCCAAACATTAGCAATCATCATTTAAAATTCTGTTTTGTAGAGGAGAGATCGCACACGACAAAAAAAGATCCTCCTAAACGGGACTTCAAAGACACGACGACGATCCCTAAAGTAACACGACCATGTAGCAGACTGCTGCATAGCGGCAGACGTATTCCTGCAGGAGGCTGCACAACAGGGCTGCACTTCCTCACCTCCTGAGAAGTTCCTGCAACTTCTCTGTTGGTTTTTACCCTGATTTAATAGAGAAAACTTAGTTTTATTTTTATCTAATCAAGCCAATTCTAAAGTTCCTTTTTATCTACAATATTTAATTTTCTTTTATTGTTACTTATTTGAATATCTGTTATCTTGTTTATTTCCTTTCTTTATTTCGCTTATTAATGTTTGTTTCCTCGAAAACAAAAATTGTAGCAACCGATTAGAAAAAGTTTAAAAAGGTTTAGTTTTTTCTCTCTTTCTTTTGACATCCTAGACAGTAAAGTGTTGCTACATTGGAGTTTTTTCTTAGTTGTAACATGAACAAAAAACAAATAAATGATAACAAAATTACACAAATTCATAATTAAGTACCGGTGCTACATTCAAGTTCGATCAAACCTTTTAGAAATGTACTGCCACTCGTGGCCGCTCTGCCAGATGGATG
>JAUESF010000080.1:4348409-4360270 GCA_032274765.1 Malacoctenus tetranemus
GTACCGGTGCTACATTCAAGTTCGATCAAACCTTTTAGAAATGTACTGCCACTCGTGGCCGCTCTGCCAGATGGATGAGCAGGGTGGAAACAGGCGACTGACAGTGCTGCAAATTAAAAGGTAACGCTTCCACAAATGCTAATAATCAACACATCCCTGTGAACACATAACAGGCATCCAGTAATTACAATATGCTAATAGAATGAGGGGAATTATATCGTATTGTTTGTGTGTACTTTGAGTCTATACGATGCTTAAGGTTGGTTTGCTTCATTCCAGCGCGCGGAGGACGACCGGCCCACCTGCTCCACGCTGCCTCACCACAAGGACCACGCGCTCAGCCTGAGAGACCGAGTGGAGGCCTCAGAGCACAACGTCCTGGCCCACATCCAGAGGCGTCTGTCCCAGTGCCTGAGGGACAGCCGGGACTCCACGCGGCTGGACGACCGGGACGAGGACGAGGACGAGGAGGAGGAGACGGAGGGCGACCGCTTCCAGCAGCTGCTGGAGCTCAAGTGTCAGATCCGCAACAGCGGCGAGTACGACCTGTTCTACAGCCGGCGCAGCACCATCGAGTGCAGCGTGGGCGAGCAGGGCGGCATGCAGCACGAGCTGCGCATGCTCAACGAGGAGCTGCGCAGCATCGAGCTGGAGTGTCAGAACATCATGCAGGCGCACAAGCTCCGGAAGGGCCAGCAGTCGTCGCCCTCCACGGGCCGCTCGGCGCCCTCGCCCAAAAGCCCGAGCCTGCGCCGCGGCGGCGAGCTCACCAGGGGCAAGCTGGCGGACATCAACGAGAGGCTGGAGAAGTCCGACAAGGACAGCTCCAGCGCCTACAACACGGCGGAGAGTTCGCGGAGCACGCCCCTGGCCATGGACCGCTCGCCCGAGCACTCGCTGCAGAGGATGGTGAGCCTGACCAATCAGAGGAACCTGTACGGAGGCCTGGCCAGCGGCCCCTCCCTCAGCCCCAGCCCCGTCCCGGCAGGCCGCGCCCCCGTCCAGGGCAAGAACAGCAGCCCGGACCACAGCAACCCGTCCGAGTCGGAGCACACGCCCCAGCCGGAGGAGGAGAGCCGGGCCAGGCTAAAGCAGCGCGCCACGCGCATCCCCTACTTCTCCCCCTCCCACAGCTCCCAGCAGAGGCAGGTCAACATCCCGGCCCACGCCCGCCACTACCAGAGCTACATGCAGCTGATCCAGCAGCGCTCGGCCGTGGAGTACGCCCAGAGCCAGCTCAGCCTGCTCAGCGTCTGCAAGGAGCCCCAGCGGCCCCTCAACGAGCCCAAGATGGAGTGGAAGGTGAAGATCCGCAGCGACGGCACGCGCTACATCACCAAGAGGCCGGTGCGGGACAAGATCCTGAGGGAGCGCGCGCTCAAGATCAAGGAGGAGCGCAGCGGGGGCATGACCACGGACGACGACGCCATGAGCGAGATGAAGATGGGCCGGTACTGGAGCAAGGAGGAGAGGAAGCAGCACCTGGTGCGCGCCAAGGAGCAGAGGAAGCGGCGCGAGTTCATGCAGCGCAGCCGGCTGGAGAGCCTGAAGGAGAACCCTCAGAGCAGCAGCGAGGGCCGCAAGGAGGTCAGCATCATCGAGCTCAGCCACAAGAAGATGATGAAGAAGCGCAACAAGAAGATCCTGGACAACTGGATGACCATCCAGGAGCTGATGACGCATGGCACCAAGGCGCCCGAGGGCGCCAAGGTGCACAACGCCTTCCTGTCAGTCACTACTGTATAGACCACGCCCAGCAGACTCCTTCCACCCCAGGTGGTACGACATACTTGCCTCGTTAAATGTGGCATTTTTATGAGGACGATAGGAATATTTTTCACACTTTGTAGCCCAAAAAAAAAAACAAGCCTTTTGTAAAGAATCTAAGGGTGGCGTCACGGCATTTTCTTGATATTTTTTCAGAATTGTTTTTTCGCATCAACTCTGGAGGGAAAAACATTTTCTATGAGACTATGACGATACAGTTATTTTATTACTTCACTCTAAACATGATTATCTTTTCAAGTCTATTTTCATATTTATGTTGTATCCACATAACTCGACACAGTTGTATAAGAAACTTCGTTTTGTTTTTTCTTTTGTGTATTTTTTTGTACAACTGAAGGATCAATGATTCATTTGCCTTTTGTTGACCTTTCTAACAAACTTACCAGACCTACCTTTCATTTACTGCATGGATCGGACTCCCAGGTCGTCTTAAAGTCACACGTTATCTCAAGATCCAGTCAACAGAATCTAAATCCTGCCCAGAACAAATTTGGTTTGTATCCATGAAGATAATGAAACATTAAACACGACAGAACATTCAAACACATTAATACCTGATATACACATATACTAAAACAAGAATACACTGTCCCACAATATTACTTGACACAAGTCAAGATTTATTCTACCAAATCAAAAAGAAATAGAATGATATTTTACCTCAGTCTTCACATTTAAGGTCAAAAGTGAGATGTTTGTCACCAAATATCTAACTCTGCATCTCATTTTCCAGTGAAACCTCACAATGTTTTCGTCACCGCAACAAAACCAGGAACCATCGCGAGCAGAAAGCTGCGACCGCGACGTGCCAGCGCCAGACATTGTAGGATTTTTTTGGGTTGCTTCGTTCTCCTCAAAAAGATGTCCTCAGTCAGTGTTCCTGCTTTGTTTGTTGGCAGGTTTTGGTCTAAATTCGCTTTGGCATCAACCTCAGTCTTTCTCTTCCAACAGATGGAGCTGCTCCACGGCTCCGACATGCCAGCGTTTTTCTACATCTTTTTTTACTCTTCACAGAAAAACCTTTTTCCTCAGCAGAGCCTTAACAGCAAAACCTGAATGAAAGACACGTCGGTGGTGGCAGCAGCAGCCTGATCTCATCCACACACACTCACACACACACTCACCTGTCTCTGTGTATCTCTGCGCACCAGAGAGGTGTTGTCCAGCCTTATCATGGTTACGTTGTATAACTTGAGTTCTTTGTAAGTGAAAGCGTCCGCTGACGGTGTATAGTCATCGCTGAGTTGTATCTGCAGCCACAGTGACCTGGTGTTGGGGTGATCGCCACTGAGCAGGACTCAGAACACAGCATTTCAGACGGGGGGGGCGGGGGGAGGAATGGTTGGCCGTTTTCCTTAAAGTGTTTATAGCTGAGTTACATGTACAGTATACCCATCCCAAATGCCTCATTTTTACATGAAATATTGTACATTTGGAGTTTTAAACGGAGTCCCGTATGTTTCGAGTCGATGTCTGATGGTCTAATACCGAGTACTGCGTAGGTGGCCCATTTGTAGCCGGATAAAATATGTGATAATGGTGAACTTTGCAAACGAAATGATAATAAATTATTGTTTTCTTTTTGGTACGACTCCTGCAATGGACTTTTTCTTCCACCAGTGAGAATCCACCGCTCCCTGTTTGTGCCGGTGGACAATGATCGAGCTTGACCTGAAATCCTTGATCAAATTAGACACAATAATGCTCCAAAACCCCAAAATAAAAACACTTTTTCTCAAATAAATCCTCTTAAAATGAGTTTTTAGGCCTGTGATTAGCTGTGACAAAAGGTGTCCAATTATCTGACTAATATCATTAGTTTACAGGAAATAAACAGAAAAATATCTCATCCTATCACTTGTTTTTGGCCAAACTTTTGAATTTGTGTTGTGAAGTGACATTTTTCTCTAATTTCAAAGAGAGAAAAGTGGGTTAGGGTTAGAGAGGTGGTCACCGGACCCTCCGACTGTCTATGGTTATCATGAAATTAGTGACGGAGAGGAGCGGCCACCCCGGCTGCGGGGAGCTCTCCTAAAGTGAAAGTGAATCACTTGTTCAGTGAACACACGTTCACTCCAGATAACTCCCGGAGACTGGCTCCCCCTGAATACGTTCCGTTATTAAACAGAAGGTGATTTCAATTAAAATCTCCTTCCACTTGGATGGCTTTGTGTTCATTAAAATGAACCAACCACTTAATCATGTCTGCGGCCCTGTCACAGGCGGGAGAGAGCTTCTGGGATCCTCCGGTCTCTCTGTTATCTTAAGTTGTCAGTGTGCTGCAGCTGAAATTGAAGAGTCATGGACACCATATTGCCTGAAGACACTCCCGTGCTGCTTTTAGATTGAACTGGGAGTCGTTCTTTCAAGGGAGCGGGACCAAAAACAAGGCTGCTTTGGTGGTGTCGCAGCAGCCACAGGTGACCTGTCGGCCGCAGGTCACCTGGATTTTTTAATGCTTGTAAAGCTGATGAGAAAATGAGTTCTGCAGAACGCAAAATGGGAAACTCACTCACTGCTATAAATTTTCAAGTTCTTGCATCAGGAAAGTAACTTTTAGCTGAGTTTCTCAACAGAAATTCAACTGCCAGTGTTTTTCCTCTTTAATTGTGAGCTGTGCACCACCACATTATTCAGACATCCATCTTTTTTTCACCACCGAACACTTGCAGGTTGCTGGAGCCGATCAGCAGCCTGATGGACAGGCTGTCACTCCAACACAGGGCAAACAGACACACACACACACACACACACACACACACACACACACACACACACACACACACACAAATCTATAAACGGCTTACAGCTGAGGAAGAAAACAACCAGCTCGCTGAGAAGTTCCTCCTGAACCCCCAGAGGTACTTTTTATAATGTATGAACTACATAAGAAGTAATCTACTGCATGTTTTCACCAAAGATGTAACTTGATGAATATCTTTTGGGACAGGAATGTTGCACCACAGAACAGAGGAATCCGGAGCACTTGGACGATCAAGATACTGGGTGAACGTGAAAACTGCACAGAACAGCCCCCCGAGGCAGAAAGCAGGACCCCCTGCTGTGAGGGACGAGAGCAAACCACTACACCACAGCCCGATCACGTGATCAGCAATCTCACTTGTTACAGAATCAAATCAAGTTTAAAAATAAAAACAAGCACAAACAGAAAAGTTCAGGAAGTCTTCCATGACATTGTCACTCTATCATGACATGAGTGGGATTTTCAGGCTTCACTGGTTGCTCGGTACCTTTTGGTTCTCTCTTAATCTGCGGCCTGTCCAAACACCGAAACAAAAACATCACGAGTTTAAACTGAAGAGGACGCCCGTCCCCCCCGGGGCCCGTTGGCTCTGCCCTCCTTCGTTAGCTCCCTCACTCTGTAAAGACAGAGGCCATTAAAAAGCCGATGAAACACCGCCGAAAAAGAAAAAGGCAGTGTAGGTTGTCCCCACCGACGCCGGGACCAGCCCGCCCGCCCGCCCGGCCGCACGCTCGTGAGCTAATTAAGTTCATCCCCGAGCCCCTGGAAGAGCCAGTCAGGTGTAATTAAAACGGAGCCGGTGACAGCCGTGGCATTTGTCAGCGCTGCCCAGCAGTTCAAATACCCCGACTGACAGAAATGTCAAGCAGATAGCAGTGGCTCATCTCCTCTTCAGTGCTCAGCTCTGCCTCACACACACTCTCTCACACACACACTCACTCTTACACACACTCTCACGCTGCCAATACCGCGGTTATGAATGTTGGCTGATAACCTTTAGGAATCCCTGAACAGCAAAAACTACAAATTCGCTCTCATTATTCAGCCAGGGAGGCGTGTGTTTATTGACACGCCGATCCACTTGACACCTGACGGTGCACTGTACTTCACAGCCACCCCCCCTCCTCCTCCTCATCTCAGAGGCAACTAACAGATTGTAATTGCCTCCTATCATGTGTCTCCCGATGTCACTTTAGAAATTGATGGCTGCTTTGATCTTTGCTATTCCAGCGGTTACGTGCTGGTAATTGGCCTTGTAAAGCCAGATGTAGCGGCGCGGAGCAGCCCGCGTGGACGGGTGCTGTGGACGGAGCGCGAGTGCTAAAGCATCTGTTTAGATGCTTTCATCACAAAGATGAAGAATTGTGATGCTAAAAGTTGTTCCATCATCCTGAAGATGTTTTTGAAGAAGAGAAGCAGACGTGTTGTCTCACTCTGTCGAAGCAGAGACCCAGTCAGTGTGCGGTGAGGCTGGCTGGTCTGTGAGGCAGCACTGAGGGTGTTAGCCTGCTAACGTGTCTAAACGGTGCCTGAATGGGTCACCAGCCCGTCACAGGGCAAACACACAGAGACACAGACGATCACATACACACATTCAAACGATTTGTATTGTTCTTCTAAGCATGTGGAAGTGAACCTGGAATACGCCCATTTAAAAGCCCCCACAGACCCCCATTGTTCATCTCTGACTCATGACTGCAGTCAGCCATAACAGTTATAAATTGGTGTCTCCTTCTGCCCAGATCGTGATAGAAATGATGACTGAGTGATAATTGTAGTGAGTCGTGGAGTTTGGTGTTTCTGACAGGGGAAGGGGGGGTGTATTTATCCCATTAGCATTGCTTTCCAGAGCTGACAGCTAAACTTGGACTGTTTTGCTGGAGACAGAAAAAAGGCTCCAGCCAGTGAACTCACAGAGCAGCATTCGTTCAGTCTCACTAAAAACACAGCGTTAGGAAGCCGAACTGCAGATCTGCTCCTTATTTTTCCTGGAAACTTGTAACTAAAATACGTTTTTGTTTGTTTTTAGCTCGAATCTTTGAACTCTGGAGTGAAAGTGTCAGTGAAGGTGCCTGTTGATCGTTACAGACTTCAGTAAGTTGCCTCTGATTGCTACAAACTCTTCCCTGAAGCCTTCTCGTGCTCACTGTGCACAAACAGAAAACTTTCAGTGAGTTTCGCTCCATTTCAGCGCGTCACATCACAGAGGAAGAGTCTGTTTACAGTCAACTGTGAAAGTCAAATGAAAGTCACAGGCAGTTAATTGTTTTAAGGATTAGTGGGAGTCTCGTCTTCTGCCGTGTCCCTTTCTGCCCCGCCGCTCTGAGTCCTCCAACTCTCTGCTGGATGTGTTGCTGTGTCGCTATTGGCAGGCATCTTTTATTGCTTCTGAGAGCCATTTGGACTTTCCTCTCCCTCCCACTCCCCCCTGGTTTTATGTGTCATTTGTTGTTTCATTTTCGCCCCAGCCAAAAGCATTCGGGGACCTATTAAGCGAAAACCTGTGAATATTTCAGAGCATAATTAGAGTTCTAATTACAATTCATTATTCATAAAATGGGCAAACTGAGCTGTAATGCATACAGGCCTCTGAAACATGTACTGTTTGGATTGCAATTAGGATGTGTATAATACTCCCTGCAACATATTGTAGTACTGTTAGCCCTCGACAGGGACATGCTGGTATATTATTCATACACACATAGTGCTGATTTTAAGGGCTTCCTAACACCCACTGGTGGAACATTATACAGCTGGTTTACTCCAGTGTTTTCAAACAAAATTGTACCGACGACTTTCGCTCCGCTGCCTCGTCTGCTTAGTATTCAGTCACGCTTTAACTCTGGATCAAAGAAAGTCCTCAGGTCTTTAAAAAATTGATATTTTTCCTGCCACTGCCCACTCAGACAGAATACCTATCGCGCTCGTCCACGCCGGCATTTAGCTGCGAAGTCAAACTGAGATCCTCCGAAATAAAATTCTTCACTGCACCTCCGCAGCTCCGAGCGAAGGGACGACTCCTCCCACCCCCACCCCACCCCCCACCCCCCACCCCCCTCCCGCCCTGAAGTTTCTCTCTCCAAAGTGGGAAGGATTGACGCATGTGGTCAAGCGTTGAAACTTGGCGCTGTGTACAAATGCAACACTTGCGTTAACCTTTGTATTCATCGTCTCTGTGAATCCTATTAACATTCCTGTAAAGTTTCAGTCCTCCTTATTCATGAGCCGCGGGTCAGAGTCCGTGTCCAACAGAAATTACCAGTATAATTCTGGGCCTGCGATTGCCTCGCTGAGCCCCAGAATTAATAAATGATGTGGGGCCGCCGGTGCGCACGGTGTCTGTGCCCATTTACGACACAATGTAAACATCAATCCCCTCCCCCTTTAACATGATTTCAGTGATAGCATTATTGCTACGGAGAAAGTTCTTTCATTAGCCGCGGTGAGCTCATCAATTACTGTTTCATATTCATGTGTGTTACACTCTGCACTGCTGTCAACCAGAAATGTGATCGCTGGACTTGTCTTCGCATTGATTTAATTGGCTCCTAGCGCGCCTCCTAATGAAATTGTAGCGTGTCGAGTGGGGAGTTAGCTCATCCCCCCCTCCTCTTCCTCTCCCCCGCCACTGGGGGAAAAAAAGGGTGATGCAGCTTGTGCAGACTGTGAAGGCTGCCCTGCATTCTGGGTAAAGGGACACCTGCACTGTGAGTAATGAGCCTCTCGCCAGGAGGCCTCGCTGGTCCGAGCGCAGCTCTGCGCCGCTCCCAGGCTTTGCCACAGGCGAGTGAAGCTCGCGATGATCCGCGGTGCATCTGCAGAGAGCAAGTCAGTGAGTAATGACCTGGTTATAATGTAGAGAGGGCCTCTTTTGGATCATCCACACACACACAAACATATACTCACACATATACACACGCGAGTTAGCTGAGCTAAAGCTGCGCTCAATGAGTTCAAGCAGTCCAGCTCCGTGAGTGGACGCAGGAGAAAATTCACCCTCTTTTCAAGTTTTGTAAATGGACACCAGAGGATCACTTTATTCTCAAACCAACAAATCAGGAACAAAAGTTGTTTTCATGGAAATGACTAAAACATCTGTCATTTTCACTCTGAAAAAGGTCGCCTCCTGCAGGCTGCATGTTGGCACACCTGATTTACATTATAGAGGAAAACCTGCCTGCAGTAAATAGGACATGATAATGTTTCATTCTGTTTCAAAACAGACAGCGCAGATCCTTTCTATCATCTCTTTTGGAAAATACAAAGGTCTGTGCTGCAGTTCATCTGTGATACTGTTGCTTTAATACAGTGAAGAGAGGGAAGTTGTTGGAGTGATTAGAAGTATATTTTGCTTTCAGAAAATACCATTATCACACAGCAGGATGTGCGAACCTTTACAAATCACTAAATGATCGTCTTTTCCCCCTAATGTAAAAACAGTAATGGCTCCATCTCATCTGAGGACTTTGTTTGGAGATGGACTGAGAGAATAGTGCACATCAAAGCTGAACACCGCCGTTCCCCCAATTAACCACTTAAGTCGGCTCCGCGCCTCCAAACAGCCTCTTTATTTAGTCATTAATGGATGCACCTGTCTCCGCCGTGACGACACGAATTTACGGCTTCATCGAATCCTTTGAAGTGCCGGCGGTGGCTGAACAGGCGAAGGCTGGTTTGGTCCCATAAAGATGATGATCTGCGCTGCCTTTGAAGTCCCCGCGAACGAGGTGCGCCGCTGTGCAGCGGGAGGCAGGTGAGGAGCAGGGAGGACGAAGCGCGCGCGCGCGCGCACGGCGGCGACGGACGCAGCTGAGTGCGCCGCGCGGGCTCCCTCGCTCGCGGAGGCTGACCTTGAGGCCGGACGGCACCATTCTACTTTATTACTGTGGGTTACGCAAGTGTGTGCAGGCTTTATGATTCACGGCTGCGGGTTTCACGGCGCGTTGCAGACCGTTTGACAGTGCCGGCGGTTTTATTGCGGGGAGAGACGGAGCGACTCCAGGGAGCTCTGTTTGTTTCGGTGTCAGCCGGCGAAGTTGGGTGTGACTGGAGCAGGTTGAATAACAACATCATCCCCCAGTGACACAAAATGGGTCAGAATCCCACAACGCGGTGCCATAACTTGCTCCTGCCCCTCTGCTCTGGCCTTACTTTTCCTCTCTCCAATGTCAGACATAAAATAAAAGTTCCAGCTATGAAGACATCCCTGGGTGCGTTTAAAAGAAGGTCACGTTTTCTAGTGTATGTGAAGCTCCAACGACATCGTAGAGGTCCAGTGATTAGTTTTAATATCAGCACTTGCAGGCCCACTAACAGAGAGGAATGTGGAAGTGGAGCAGAGGAATACTCACTAGGAGCTCCACGCAGTGCAAACATGCTGCTATTCCCTAAAGCAAACCGGCCATACATCACTGTTACCCTCATCCTGCTACTTTCAATAACTGATCTGCGTGGGCGCAAGAAACTAGTCCCTTGTGGATTTGTTTGTGGTCACTGTACAATATTGTGCAGTGTGCATCGACATTAATAGGAAAACTGGTCTTGAATTAGCCAATCAATGTGCTTGCGACTCTTAAGGGGGCAGGGTCCAGGAAGTCAACCGAGCGCACACATTGAATCTTGTGAGTAAATGTGAAATCACACCAGCAGCTACTGCAAAATTGTATCTTCAGGACCATTCACAGTATTGTTTCGTACATCAATGACTCCAGGCACTTTCAACAATGAAGGACAAAGCCTCTTTGAAACATACGGTGCATGAGCCTGATCAGTATCATACCTGTTCATCAAATGTTACATTATCAAGCACAAACCGTGACGGCCCCTGAGGGCAGCTGTCCCACCCGTCCCCCCAAACCTAGAGTAGTTGAGCTCAGTGAATGCCAATTTCCTTATCATAGGGATGGAAAAACACATTCACCAACATGTACATTAGGACATATTATGAGCAAGTTCTGCTTCTTGTTGTAGGTTCTTGAAGGAGACTCATAATGGGGGGGGGGTCTTGGTTTGTCCCTTAGAGCCCCTTTCTCTGTAGAGTGCTTTAAAGGTCAATTAATGACCGTAGGCTGTAGGTTTGGATGGTCGAGGTGTGTGTGTGATTGCAGAAGCAGAGTGTGTTGTTTCATGATACACAAAGGGAGCGTTGTGGGAGGAGTGGTTCCTGTGTGTGCATACGCAATTGAATTTTAGATGGAAAAGGTTTTTGGTTATTTCAAAGATGTTGTGTGCAAGTCTCGGTTAGCAAGACGAGAGCCTTCATTCAGTGTGCTGAACCAGCTCCTCCTCAGCTGTGCTCTCCCCTCGGGCTCAGAGCTCCTCAGGTGTTCCTCCGTCCTCTCAAGGTACCCAAAGGATCCAAGAACAGAGAGAACAAAGACTTCTCATGAAGTATGCAAACGCAAGGGCTTCCATTTCTCTGCTGCAGTGCAATCAATTAAAATTGCTTCTGCAGGGCAGTATTTGTTGTGTATTAAGGAGATTGCTGTACAAAGCCATTACAGTGTGGAGCATTTTCATTATCCTAAGTGCACGAGATTTTGTCGAGGACAGCATTTTTTTTTAGAAAACAGGAAGCTACTATTAGGGGCAAATCTTCCCTTGTGAGCTTCTGAATGGGCAGAGCAGCCCCTGATTAGGCGTCCTCACTCAGGAAATTACACTATTAGTCACAGTTACACACCAAACTACAAGCCAAGACAACAGTCGGTTGTCCTGGTATGATAAACAGCCTGATATTGAGACTCTGAGTCCAGGCCGTTATCATTTCATCACCCAGGCTGAGATTGCAGCAGTTTATCCTCTATAAGAGGGTGATTGAGTCATGTGTAAACCAATCTGACTGACACGTCTGTCTCGTCAGATGGTAGTTTTGACAACATTCACATTGTATTCACCACTTGGTGACTTGGTGGACTATAAACACAGATCTATTGACGGCGGACAAACCTGTTGGAAACTGCGGCTCCGACTGGATCTTTTTCTAGAACAGTATCGATCGATCGTCATGCAAACTGTCGAACCTTAATGTGCTGCTGGCAGTTTAAAGAATAAAACAGAGCAATTAAAATTCTTCCCTCTCCTCTTAG
Source organism: Malacoctenus tetranemus (assembly GCA_032274765.1). Classification (NCBI taxonomy): domain Eukaryota; kingdom Metazoa; phylum Chordata; class Actinopteri; order Blenniiformes; family Labrisomidae; genus Malacoctenus; species Malacoctenus tetranemus. The sequence continues at coordinate 4,360,050 of JAUESF010000080.1, forward strand.
TGAATATAAACCAGCACGTCTGTTTATTACAGTCAGAGCTTTGCAGAGTGAAGTCAGAAAATCATCTGTGGCGCCACAGGATCAGTCTGCACTCTGACCCACACTGAGCCTTAACATGACAGCTCCATACATCAAACATACACACAGACTCACAAATCTACACCCTTGAACATATAGTAGCACCAAAATATCTCTCAAACCAGTGGATTTTAATCTTTTCC
>JAUESF010000080.1:4374737-4388120 GCA_032274765.1 Malacoctenus tetranemus
CCTCCCTCACTGACACGCCTGATTTTGTCACCTAAAAGTTGATGGATCAAGACCGGTTAGACCTCACAAATCGAGTGTCTGTTGCTGATCGGGCTGCAACGATGTCTTTCACTTCTCAGAGATCCATTGGAGTCGCCTGTGTGATGGCAGAGAGGAGAAAGAACAGCTGCAGCTGCTGCTGGGCGCTGAAAAAAAGGGATCCCACTTTTCACAGTGCTGCTGAATCTCCCCTTTGGAACGACACCGCTGACACCCAGCTCATTCGATTCGTATTGCTGCGAATGCAGGAGCCACGGGCTCAAACGGCACTGTGTTATCTTGTTCTGCTGTTGCAAGTGGCCTAACAGATGTTTCTTTCAGTGAGAAACGTTTTTGCTCAAAGCTCCAATCACACAAAGTCCCACAGAGCAGCCAATGTAACCGGAGAGTTTTTTCAGCCTTGTTTGTGCAAAGTGTGAAATTTGACCATAAGTCAGCTTAACGGCAGATGAAAAGCAGACGAGGACTGAGTCAGCTTTCAGTTCTGATGCCGCTTGCTCGTCCTGCACTGGTTAAACTGGACTTCCCTGCATGACAAGATGATATCCATACGTACTGAATGTCGGCACCCCCAAAAGCAATTTCATTTTATTTGCATATGCATATTTCTCATCTTGTTCTGCTTACAGTAGCAAATTCTCCTCTCAACGTGATACTGAAGGATCCATGCATAGCTAATGCTCAACAGTAAATTACATGAATTGTTTTAAACCCTGACATACCAGCACACTTATACCTGTCTCAGCAGTGCAGGCAAATGTATTATTGATCAAAATGTTCGCGGGCGAAATGATGTCCTCCTGCAGAGGGAGAGGCAGCAAGCTGGGAAGATGGATGAACCAGGAGGAAACAGATTTCCTACCTGGTCTCTTCTGCTAGGAGGACCTTTCTTGCTTGCCTTTCATCTTCGCTCTCGATTTTGTCTGGTCCTCCTGTTTATCGGACTCGTGACAAAAACGGCCAACTGTCAGGTCCTCGCATTGAGTAACCGGAGAGGTCTCCTCAGTTGGACGCAGCGAGCACACTCACAATCAGGCGGTCTTTGCAGAAAAATCTGTGCATCGCCCACATGTTGAATTTCAATGCCTCACCAATTCTTTGACTTGATCCCAGCTTGAACTCCGACTTCCTTGAATATGCAGGCAGACACAAAATATACTGAATATTGCTGTACAGATGGAATGAATGCTTTTTAAATTCATGTGTATGTGTTCGAAAAGTTTTCTGATTCAAGGAGTTCTTTAACTTATTCAGTAAGAAAAAGCCTTTTGGTGTTTTGAATGTATTTCTTATTCCAGAAACTGTCATTTCTGCTTCCCAGTCGCCCCATAAAACAACCTGAAACGGTGCCGTTTTGAAGCTTAACTGAGAAAACAATCCCAGATTTATGTTTTTAATCATTTTGCTGAAACAAATGTGTTCATGTGTGAAAGACGAGCCCAGCAAGATCCGGGTTGAACCGAACAGGAAAACACAAAGACGATCTCTCGGGACCCACCAGCGGGTCCCAAACCAGTCTTTGGGAAACGCTGTGAAGAAAGATCTGCAAAGACGTGTAAAACAGCAGCTCACAGCCAGAGTTTCACCTCTCTGACAGTGTACGAAAAGATCTAACGGAAAGACAAAGCTAGACAAACCCAAAAGTCCAATGTCTTTGAAGGCTCACTTCAAGTCAGCAATAATTCAGAAAAAATAGTGGAGTGAAAGTGCAAATAAACTGGAGCGCTAATTGAAGGTTACTAGTCAAACTTACCTTTTTGTCCTTGTTTTGTGACGATTGTGCCACAAATCACATAAACAACTCCTCTCACCAAACATTAAAGGCGCAGCTGGGCAATACCGCCGAAGCAACTGTGTGTGTTCACATTGTGTACACACGTTTTAGTACTACTGAAGTGTTTTTATGGGCGGGAAATGGTGTACACAATGTGTTTGTTGTTAGAGCGTGAGTACACATCATCATCCCATCACCAACAGGCGTAATGGGCCGGGGAGAACTCGGAGGAACACAGCCTGTCATCCTAAAAGTGGAAACATCCTCAGCAGAAAAAAAACAGGTTATGTAAGCACTTCGTTCTCCTCCGGTAAAACGCGCGCTGATGACCTCCCACTCCCTCATCTGTACTTTGTAAATCCTTTCTTCTGCTCGGCCGTCTTGCCTGCGACTGTTTTAATTTATGCCCGGGCTTTAAACCGCTATCGAACATTTGTAGAGAAGTGGAGAAGTGGTGCTGGCAATAACATGAATAATCCATCGGCAGTTCCTGTTGGGCCTGAGAAGAGAATGAGATCTCAATCACCATTACACTCTGGGGGGGTGAAACCAGGCTGGAGCAGCATTAGCCTTTCCCCTAAAAACTGGGTCTGCTTTGCATTCTCAAGTTGTAAACATCCATCTCACTAAAGGCGGCGCTCCGAGGTGTTCAATATCACTGAGCATTTCTCTGCCAATGTACAGCATAATCACTTCAAGTGAAAGAGAGGAAAAATGGACCCCTTGTGAATTTTTGTGAGCCACAATATGTGCTCGTTAGACTCCTTAAAGACTTTGTGGTAATGAAGTCAGTATCACGGAAGTTCTTTGATAAAAAAGAGAGCGGAGACCAATCAGCCTCAACAACAGAACTTGCCTCGACTCTTTGAAAGCAGTTTGGACTTATCAAGGCCAAGTGCTTACAGGGTGTTTGTGAGGGTTTATTAAGGGCAGCCAGTCTCAATCGGTGCACCCTGCAGCCCTCCCGAATGGCCTTGAATGCAGGCGGTGGACCTCCTCTTTGAGCTCTGACTTGCCGACACATTACAGTGAATGCCAAAGGCGCGCTATTACCGACATACAAAAGAAGGAGCCTTCAAAATAAAAGCAATTGGAGACATTGCTTCTTCTTGAAAAGCATGCAGAGAATCAAACAACCTCTCATTGTTTGTCTTTTCTTTAATGGATTAAAGCTCTCTCTCTCTCTCTCTCACATACGTACCTGGTTGTTGACACACTGCCTGTTTCAGCAAACAGCGACACTGGAACAAGTTCATTACAACTAATGTATTAATAATTTTATAGGTTATTGATCAAAATGCTTCCGATTTGAGCAAAAAAGAAACCTCAGGTTGTTGCTCCGGCTGCTGTTTGTTTGTTGGAACACAGACACTGATACCCACTCACTGCACACTTGCCACCCTCCTTGACAACAAAGCGAATATATCTGGCAGCTTCTTAGCGGGGCGAGAGCATTTTAAATTCATCACACAGACCTCTTGCCAACTCCGGGCACGTCTGTCAATCTGCCTGTGAAATGAAGAGCCAGAGGCTACTGACCCAGACACATCAGCTCCTTTCTGCCCATCCAACAATACTTTCTCAAGTCTTCACATTCACACATTGATTTCTTATTTTCAGCCGGCTGCTGCCTTGGAGGACGCGGTTCAGGCACACCTTCTGTGTGGACTGAGTGGGCAACAAGTACATTTTATGCAAAGTGGTTATTATAGCTGATGCATAAGAACTAATAGGGAACAAATAACGAGGTTGTGGTACCTGAAAACAGATTGTTCTCAATGAGACCCCGTTTGGTGAAGCAGGTCTCTGTAACACCTTCACATGTTCTGCCCTGTTGTACATATCAAACACTGCAGCACTACATCATATTCAAACTGACGACATTCTCAATTCACTTTCGTTGCAAACTGATCTTCTGAAGACATCACATGATGGCTCTAATTAAATTTTTGTGTCATAAAATATTTATTCATCTTTCATTGACATGCCGTTGAATGTTGAGCCCCTCTCTACAGTAAAACACTGAGACTCACATTTTTATTCTGTATTCTTGCATCTCAAACAGTTGTGCAACTTGTTCATCTGAGATCAATGAAAAACTCACAGCTTCGTGTGACAAAGTACCACATTCAGGACGATGTACAGTAAACAATTGTCTGAGTGAATGAAATGAAGATTTCATGATAAATGTGTACGGAAGGCATCCAAAGTGCTTTTTGTGACTGATATCCAACGATAATAAATACTGATCAGAAATTCTACAAACACAGTCGAACACGTTTCATTCAATAATGAGTAAAAACCAATGTTATCATGTTGCTAATAAGTACCTGAAAATAATGGTGACATTCTTCTCTGATATACTGCAGTAAAAAAAACACAAATACACTGATATACATTTGTACAAAAAAACCCTAATAAAATACTCTTGATAATTCCGGACTTGTTTTACCACAAATACAGCAAATTGATTGCAAATTCTGTCTCAGACAAAAACAAAAGCTCCAAGTGATTGTCTCAAAAACAGGGCGTGGCCTACCTGGAACCTTCAAAGTGGCGAATCTCTGCAGGACAAACTGATTCAGTGCATTTTGCACCTGATTGTGTGTTCACTGGACGGATATGTATCAACAGTGGCTTCACAAGCCGATCCACTGAACACGGTTTTTGATCTTGACCCTTCGAAATGAGCAGTTTTGTAAACAAACAAAGGCTCAACGTGTGCTGTCCAGCTAACTGGCCCTCCTGGAGTGCTGTGAGCATGCGTTAACGGAGGCACCGTTTGTGGAGTGTGACTGGCACGGCCACCCTGTCATCTCCTCCGGGTGGCGTCCTGCTGAACAGACCTGATGCTCTGCTCTAACCTCTTGGTGAGCTGGCGGCCGGCTCGGCCACAGTACGTGTGAGTGGTTGCCTGCAGCGACGCTTCCAGCGGCAGAAGCAGCGCCGTCTCCATGTTCCCGCCAAATGGGTACTAGGATGGAGAGGGACACATGTGGGCATTAGATCCATTTGAAGCTGCAATAATAAAAACACAATGCTGTCACACTGTTTTGCCTCTAATGGAAGCAGCTACTTTCATTTCAGCTCCTCTCGTGACACTGGGCTCCCAAAAAAGGGGTCCGCTTTGTTAATAAACAAAGAAGAAATGTGTGCGTTTACTACCTGTTGCCTCGCATGTCAGCGACACTGGAACAATGAGAACCGCGTCAGAAACGCATGATATAAGTGCCACATTTGTCACTGTCGGCTCAAAACAATAACACACCGCCTTTGATTCCGATCTGTCAATTCCGAGTGTGATTGCATGATGAATATCCATTACCTCAGCTGAGCGAGGCTGCTGAAAGCAGCAGCTGCCGAATCCCAGATACGCTTCACTGTTGCCTGCTTATTGTGTCGGCAAGTCGACAGCAAAATAAACTTTGTGCTCTTTGGCCATTTAATATCAGCAGACGACGCGGTTGTCACGTACGGTATGCAAATAAACATGTGGGCCTTTCAGTTTTATATTGCCAATCTTTTATTGCTCTAGTAAATAATAGAAATCCCCACTTTACGGCATCTTATTTGACTCCAGTTTGCCAAAGCATTACGTTACTCAAAGCACACTTTCTTTATTATCTTTCATATACTGCAGCAGGCAATAAAGCACCATTAACAGCCTCCTATCGATTTTTATGTGGATGTGGCTGCTGCGTTGTCCACACAGCCATCATGATGTCTCAAACTAGCATCAGCACTAAAAATTTTACTACTCTTCTGTGGGCTTGGCTGGGTAATGGTGGTGCCCTTTATTGCGAGCTCCTCTGCTGGCTGAGAGAGCCTGCCTGGGGAGCCGGGCCGACGGAGGAGCGCTTGCTTGGATGGAAATGAGAGTTTTTTTCTTCCAGGATTGCCTGCTCCGGGCTTTAGGAGGCTTTCCTCACAGGACTGAGTGGGAACCAAGTAGGAGGGGACCCAGGGAGCTGGAGCAACAGGAAGAGCTGATAAAATACTTACAGAAGCTAACCTCAAAAAAAACGAAACAAAGACAAACACTTAATCAGTCCCACCAGGAGTTTACAATGTTGCGATCACAACAAACGCAAATTCAACTGATTTTCTTCCAGCTTCTATCAAACCACGACAACTTCTTTGTGATTTTTTTTAATTAACCCTCCCATGAGTTAGACGAGTAAAAGCAGGAAGTCAAGTAATGTGATAATGAGGATGCAGATTTGTCATTTTCACGTCTCACATTTACTTACAAAAGACACTAATAAAGAGGATTCTTTGGTGGTGGTCAAAAAGTTGGAGAGAAACCCATAAAACATTGTGGTCGAACACAAATAAAAACCCTCGACTAATGATTGACGAGTGCTCCATCCTTCATCGAATCCTACATTGATTATCGAAGGAAGAAACGCCGGTTTTGGTTCTACCAAATCACCATTCAAGCTTCCATTCATCCCTGGCGATGCTGCAGCTCAGACTGAGCTGCGATTATTCTAAGATTTTCTACAGAAAGTTTTATAAGTTTTATAAGCCGGTATGTTTTGCTCTTCCTCCTAAACTCAGGTGAGTCGGGTGTTTCCTGTATTTGTGTTGAGGCTGTCAGAGAGACTGATGGAGGCATGAGGGCCGAGTGCCCCATAATGAAGCCTGCTCGTTTACTTAATGGCTGAGAACACCAGCCGCACTGATAGCGGCCAGGCTCGGCCCTGTGCTGGTAATGGATGGAGCCCGGCTAATGAAGCTTGCCGTGCTTTGCGGCTTGCTGCCTGTGTGTTGACCAGAGTGCTGAAATCAACAGGGGCGGATCGAAGGCGAGCTGCTGCCCAAGCAGTGAGAGGGCTCTCAGACTGATGTGCTTTCCCTCCGCTGATGGAAGTGGAGGGGTCTTTTAAGCTCTGAAAGCTGAAAGGCATTTAAAGTAAATCTGACAGGTGCTGTACTTTGGTTGGTTTTTTTGGGGGTGTTTTTTTTGAAAATTCAACTTCTGTCTTCACTTTTAAGTGTTTCTCGAGCAACAAATGCTGTGTGGGTGTCATATCCACTTCAACATGCTGTCATTCTGAAAGTGCCTCAACTTTTTTCACTGGGATTCAATACCATCATAGTGCACGGTACACCTAAACATGTGAAAACAAACTAAACAGCCTCAAAACACTAATGTAGAGGATCGTATTGGCAGGAACATAAAACAAATGTGGGGGGATCTGACGTTCACAATTGAATTATGGCTGGACAAAAACACTGTTTGTAGGTTCCACAATAATCCTTCAAAAATGATGTCCAGAAAACACAAGGACAAAAACCAGGTACAGGTGGAGGTCGATTTTTCAAATCAAGACAGTTTGAGAAATAGAAACAATTCTCGGCTGTTCCGCATGAAAAACACGTGAGCGAAACGAACTAATAATAATGAGAATGCACAATATTCCTCAATGGGTACAAATCAGGTAAACCTGATGACGGTAACACACCTGCTCACTGTCACAGACCAGAGGAAAATTTGCACGATTCTCTACACAAATAAACAAGATGAAAATAAAAAATGTACAGCACATGAAAGTGCGGAGCACAATGACAACAAATGTGAAGACTTTTGGCCTTTTGATCTTACCACCTGTGAGAACTCTGGTAACTCTCTGAACTTCTCTGCCCATGCAGAAATGTTTACAAACAAACAGAGAGCTGGACCTTTAAACAAAGTTTCATGCAGGGTTTCACAGAAAACAACGAGGGATGAATAATGTTTTTCCTTTTCATGTGTTGAAAATTTCAAGTGCACCTGGAAGCATCATTATTCTGACGGTAGGATAGTAACTATTCTCTTCAAGCCTGTGGTTTCAATAATATATTGCTATATTGCTGTGTATTGATTGGGATTAAAGAGGCTTGGTGTTGAGTTGAGAGCTGGAAAAATGAAGTGAAAGAGCACATTGCTTATTTATGTCTTGGGATACATGGGATTTGTGTCTAATGACAAAAATATTTTATTCTTTGAAATGGGCGTGTGTGCTAGAAATCTCTCTCTTTTTTAGGGACTGGCCGCAGTTGGCTGGAAACAGAATAATTGGAATAATTGTTGCTTTTCCTCACTATCAATAACAGTAAAAATCCACAATCTATTAAGCCAGCTGAAGAAGCTTTCATTATGAGACACGTGAAGTATCCAACCAACACTGTGCATTTTAGCTTCACAGAGAACAGACGTCCAAGTATCCTCTCTATTGGCCAAAGCCGGGTGGGACCAATTTGCCTGGTTTGGGGGGGGCCTCAGACAGGATGACGGAAATGTTTAAGAGGCTATTGATTAGGCACTGGAGGATGGAAGCATCCAGGAGAGAATAGCAATGGCCTGGAGTACCTATTGATAATGTAATGACATGCAAATGTTTCTCCAAATACTCCAGTCTGACCTGCCCGACTTCTCTCTGCAGCAGCGCAGACACCAGGGAGAAAGTCCATAAACTGATCAGCCCACAGAGGAGTAAACAAAGTCTTTCCAAGATTACTTCCTCTTGCATCAAGTTTTCTAATGAGCTACGTGCGGAATATTCCAGCAAAAACTTTCAAATCCGAAAAAATAATTATTCTGAAAGATTCACTAAGATACAGCAGACGGAAACGAGAGTTTGAGGGAAAATTAGCACATTTTCTTAAATGTTATTTTTCCCCAAAAAACTGCTTCTATGGAACTTTTTCTTACCTTTTGGATGACGTCATAGACGGCTCGAAATGCTGGCTGCTTGTCATTGTGATAGACGCCTCTGTTTCCATGGAGAATGAAGACGCCCTCCTGTTCAGCCTGTTGACAGTTGCTGCCATATATACAATGATCTGGACGGTAGTTCCACTGACAGGGGAACACGTACAGGCTGTCTGTAAGACATTCAGACAATCAAGAGCTGATTATAAACTTCAATCAACATTTTGATGCTTAATGTCCAAAACGCCTTAATGACTTTTATTAAACCCTGACTTGTGATCTCTTATGACTCAACGCTGCATTGTGTGATTGCGTGTACCTGGGTTGTGGTGAAATATGATATTCAAGAGGTCCTGGTCCCCCCAGGTGATGTTGAGTTTGTACTTCTGGAGAAGAGGCATCAAAATCTCCTCCCACCGAAGAGGAACTGATGTCATGTCATTCTAGGAGAAAAGACCACTGCCATCAGTTTGTCTATCAAACCAGTGAGCACAATGGAAAGATGTCAAAGGAAATTGCAAGACTGACCTCCACTGGCCATTCTCGGTAGTGCAGCACAGATACGGCTAATTTATTTATTTTTATATAGACCAAATTTTAAATATCCCAGACAGCTTCTACAGATGTCACACAGCTGTTTAGTTCTAAGTACTTGCAATGTAAAATACGATTAGTATGCATCACATAGACTGGCATGTATCCAGGAAGCACACTATGTTGTAACTGCAACACGATAACATAAAATAGATACAAAAATGTGACTCAAAAAGTAGCTCATAATGATGAATATTTCAACCCCCCCCCTCCTTTTTTATTTTATTTTATTATTATTTTTTTTTTTTTACCTTGAAGGGTTTTTCCCTGAGGCGCGTCATGTTCATTAACATAACCCCTGAGTTGATGCCGGTCTTGCCGTAGTACGGGTGGCGGGCAAATCGGTTGTACCAGCCGATACGTGGCTCCTCGTGCTCCGGGGCCATGGCGGCTAAATGGCTTGAATTAAACCGAGACAGCAAAGCCCAGATGTCCTCGACAGGCCGCAGGAACAGAATGTCGGTGTCCACATAGAGCAAAGAGTCCACCTCCTTCAGAATAAGCTGCAAGCAAAAACAGAACATGAACAACCCATTTGTGACAAGACAGTTTGCCATCAGAGTCATGGATGAATGTACACCTACTGGGAGGAAGAGTCTCTGGGATGCACACGGTTTGAAGAGCTTCTTCCATTCTTGAGCATTCTCCTCGGGGAAAGTGATTGGGTAGATGGTGAAGGTAAACTTGGTCTGCACCATCTCAGGCCAGGATTCGAGCTTTAAGGAAACCAAAAAAACATACCTCAAAGATATCCAAAACAGCAGTTTAAGCACTATAATGGAACAAGTAACAATATTTTTGTCCGATAGCTGAGATGACTTCTCGTAAATGTGTTTCTGTTTCATGTTGTAAGTAAATATATTTAAAGTCACCTGCACTTAATCTGTCTTGAAAGGGTGAGTGCTTGAAAAATCAGCTAACTGCAGAACATACGAGTACATAAAAGTTCTAAATGTCGATGAGAAAACACTTACACGACTCCTGAAGCTGTTATGTAGCTCGTCCTCAGCAAAGATGTGAAAGTGCAGAGGCTTGTTGCTAAAGAGGAGGGCCGACTTCAGCATGGTGAGAGTCTCCTCCAGCCGGGGGCCACAGGCCACCACGGCCAGGTGAATCCGCTCAGGAGCATGTTTCTGGACTGCAGAGCTTGACCTCTCGCTAAGAGTGGAGACAGAGTTGAAATCATCAGCACTCCATCACTTTAATGCACCCCGAACACACCGACAAGTACAGGGGGCGGCCAAACTAATGAAAACATCAGCAGGCTCTGCTGACTGGTGCTCAGCCCTGTAGGGTTTGAACTGCCATTAGAGGGATGTTGGAGAGAGTTATCACTCCAGATTTGTGCTGCCTCCAAGTGTTCCCGGTGAACTACGGCGCTCACATTAGCAAATGATCAATGATGGCTCCATTTTTATAAAGGCCAAGCTGATAATTTTGGATCATGTCTCCATTATAATGTCACAATGTGTTGAGTCCACACACACAAATCTCATTTCAACAAAATGAATCTTCCTTTCTGTTCAGATTTTGACTGAATGATGATAACTCAAGGTCAGTATGAGAAAAAAGAAGACTGTAGAAAAGCTATAGCACGTTGATTAGCAATCAGAGCAGCAGTGGTGATCAACTCGTTCAAGGGTCTGAGAACTTTACAACCCAGGAGCCAATTTTCAGCCTGTCACACTTATGAATAAATCTGTCTGGAGTGGCACAAAACTAAATAAGTAAACATTTAAGAGGTTTTTCATGAAGGCTGCATGACAGTTACTGAAACTATATTTTGCCAAACGAGAAACTTGAGTGCTCATCTCCATGAGATGGAAAACAGTAAATGTTTATGTTTGATATCAAATTACAAGGAACGTGAAAGCAGCATGAATCCATAGGGTTTCTTTGAGCTGTGGACTCAGGATGGAGCTCAAAGCTGCAAGATGAAAGCATCATTATCACAGACATTAACAACTGACATCATTTAGAGAGGTGCACAAAATCAGCCATACCTAAGTGATGAATCCAAAAAGCAGTTCACTCCACAAACATCAGCAGGCAGTCTCCAATACGGATTCCAGTAAGAGACTGACAAGGACTTACACCTGACAGAATAGACACATGAGCTTTTGGCCCCTCAGCGTTACAGTCATCTGTGGCACAGGAGAAACTGGAGGCTTTATGAGTAGAAGTGTCCTGAAGTCACTGTCTGAGCTCTGGGACGCTTTTATCTTAAATCCAGCATAAAGCTAACGTTAATTAGCTAAGTAACCAGTTAATCTTTCAAGCTAACAAGATCGAAACAACAAAGCACATATGGGCACATAAAAAAACGTTTGTTATCAGCGACGAGCGAAAAACAACACATCAAACATTTTTAATATTGCTGCTAAATTGTTGTTAGCTTTGTAGCTAACTAGGTAATAATCCAGGTGTGAGGACGTAACACAACGTTAGCCTCAGTGTGACACCAAAAGAAGTGTTTAGGCTCAAACTGCTAAAGTCTGGTGGTCTGAAGTTCAGGTTTAGTTCCACAGAAAAACATCACTTCAATAAAATGGTCGCAAGTGACAAGACATGGAAGTGTTGGCTGAACTACCTGTCGTGCCCCCCTTCGCCGTCGCGGAGGCCTGCCAGTCCTGGCGTTTTCCCGAGAAGGAGTCCGGCGTCATCGCTCCTCCTTGCGGGTGTCCCGCGTTGTTTCACGGCCCGCCCGGCGCCGTCCTCCAGGGTGGAGGCGAGCTGACTGAAGACATACAGCAGGGACAAGAAGCTGAGGACGGTGCAGAGGACAAATGCGTGAACATAGCATCGCATTTTGTGCCACGGCTTTTACACGCGGAACATTGTTGTTGATTGCAGCTCACGACCACACTGGTGGGTTTTTTCAGCTAGTTAACTAATCTACCTAAAGGCAGGAGCCCAGTTGGTGTTTACAGTGTGTCGCCCCACCCACTTCTGATACACGTGCTGAGCCTGCTCAGTCCTGACTTCCCTTTTCCAGTGAACTCCAAATTAAGTGTTTAGTAATCTCAAGGCAAGGCTACAGGGTATTTTTTGAAATAAACAAGTATAGGGTTTTATAAGTTATATTCATTGAAGTACATCCTGTGGATATTACAACAAAAAGGAAAAAGAAAACTAAGGGATTCAGTTAAAAGTAAAAGCACACAAATCAATTATCACACAAAACATCCCTTTGAATTTATTGTCTTAGTAGAAAATACTGAAGTACTTAATAGCCCATAACAGATGTTACAAGAGCTTTGGTTGCAGTGTCCCTCTGCTTCAGAGGTCACTGCTGTGCTTTACTTGGAATCCAAAACATATTTAAACCATTTCTCCAGTCTGCAGGAGAATTAACTTTAACCACTCAGAGAAGGTTTTAGCAGGCGCTGAGATGTGTTGAAAATAGATGTTAAGATTGAATCATGCACACAGCAGCAGGTGGACCCTTTTACAAATGACAAGAAATTTAAGAGCTGCACTGAAGACAAATTGAGTGACAACCGTCTCCTCCTGCATGCAGGTTGTATTCTTAAGTCTTATGACTACTGAAGATTTGCTCACACAAAAAGTCAGATTGACATGTTTTGTATGATGTATGTCGGTTGAATGAATGTGAAAGCATCGTTTTATTTCTCATTCTGCCTTAAAATTGGAAAGTTGATCAGGAGTATGAAGAAAAATGTGACAAATTCAACATCTATCTCATCAACATTTGCATCACTCACACCTTTAAATCACCACTCTCATCCATGATTGTTTTTAATGAAAAAAAGTCCCAAATATCTACACCTTATTTTATTCAACATTATTTTACAATATAAACCATTCTATAGATCCAATCATGCTCCACTCTACGACATGAAGGAGAAACATTCTTAGAGTAACAGTTCAATATTTGTACTCAATTGTTAAACAGCAAAACAATTATTGCATCCAATGACAAAAAAGTGAGAGCTGATAAGGCCAGTAACCAACAGTGTGATGATCCACTGATAATGGCAAGGTGGCAAATAATGCTGCAAAAATGTTGTCATGAATAACGGATGCCATTAAGTGCAAATAATGAAGAAAAAGAATAATTAAAAAAATTCAAAGACAAATTACAATTCTGAGATGACATCTTCACATTTAGGTCATGATATGTGATTTACTCTGCAGGCGATGAAAAACTGTAGCTGTTAAACGTGACCACGACATGTGGGGCAGCTCCTCTGACATCCAGGAATTAATGCTACCGTTCCTTATTTAGTTCATTAGGAGATATCGCTCTCTGAATCGA